>CM016566.1:6040574-6240574 GCA_003412495.2 Echium plantagineum | reverse complement strand
TCAATTGAACAACAAAATCAGCTTTGTCCCACTACAAAAGTAATGGGACTACAACAACAGCTTTCAAGATGAACTATACCTTGGCAGCTTAACCATGCTTGCCTTTTGTCTACATGTCTTGCTTTGTCACAACAACAACACTATAGTAGTCTCATAGTTCGACGACCACGACTACTGTCAGTTTTTAGAAGTACATGTTTCTTCCACTACAGCAAAAAGGATCAGATAGAAGGCAGCAGTTAGCAGACGGTACGCCCATAGCACATCGATGCAATGTAGAGATTCTTGGACCATTTATCCTACGTAAAGATGAAGAAGCAAAATCAGAACAAAGGCACTAAGCCAAAAATTTACAATATGACTGAATATTACTTCACGATGTCGAGATTGGTATAATACCTTTACATGGGAACTGGGAAATGCGGAAGTTCTTAGGGTCTCTTGTGTCTCGTCCACTATTTTACGCCTTGGTATACTTAGAATGAAGGCTGCCTGATCTCCTGTAGCAGCCATAGCTGTTATTCTGTAACCACTTTCCCATCGTCTGTGTATTCCTTCACTTGGGTAAAGAAAATCTAGCTCAACAACCTGATATCAGTTGGTCCAATAGCATGCATCAATTACAACTGAAATTATTGATCAAAAAGGAAGTAGAATCACACTGAGCAAGCAACATGAGATCAAGGCTACAAAGAGTACCTGTTCAGAAAACCCAGAGTTCCGGGACATCACCACACCCCATCGACTGCCAGCGGTGGTCATAGAAGTAACATGAAAACCTTCCTTCCATTTTTTGTTAATCCACTTAAAAGGAAAAGATTCGCTCACTTTATAAGACTGTTGAGTATATGTCGTTCCTGTAAGGAAAGGACAGAGAGACTACATTTAGATTCTTGATTGGATTTTAGGCCACTTTTACCAAATGACAAAATGAATAATAGCTACAATACAGCTTGTTCAACTGTAGACGAACACTAAAATTCCTCTTAACACATCTTCCGAAGCTTAAAATTAAAAATTCAGCAAACAAGGGGAATTGCATAAGAGAAACAAGAAAGACTTAAATTTGTGCCAACAAAAGCAGATGGGCAAGATTGTTGTTAAAAATTTGAATTCATCATGATGGCCATACAGCTAAACTGAATATTCTATGTTTACAACATAATACAGAAGCTAAAACAAGAGTGATATACTATGGTAAATAAAAGGTAGAGGATTCATAGATGGATGAGAGGTGACATAGTTATTTGCATCCCACAATTAAGTGGAAGTAATATGCAATCCGCATGCAGGCTTTGTTACGATAAAAGATGATCAAGATGAGAAGAATGCAAATACTACTATAGATAGAACTAGCATCAACTATTACAATACAGACCTTTGGACATGACTACCAAAGAACTTCCATTAGTAGCGCCAGATATAGAACTAATGTAGTAGTTCTTTTCCCATTGTTCCATTATCCAATCCTGATAAGAAATCACTATCAGTTTTATGTACGAATACCATGTAACAACCAAGAGGCAGGAGAAGAAATGAAACTCCTAACAATGAAGGAAGCCATTTCGATAAAAATATAACCTTGTGAAGGAAGACAGCTGAGAGCTCATAAACTTGTGAAGTGAAACCAGTTCCTGCATCCATTATCAGGGCCCAAAGATTGCCAGCTGAAGCTACACAACTGATATACAAACCATCTTCATTGCCTTTATCGACATGCTGGCGAAGCCTTGAGTCTGCAACATTGTAATGATACCTGTCATTCATGACATCATTGATATTAGAAACACTTTAAGAATAAATTTATGAAGTCAAGGATCAAACACATCATAAAAGACTGTCCTATAATATCATGTCTTGTAGATATCCAACTTTCTTTCCCATTTGAGTCACACAGCAAAGTAAGGTATATCATAAACACGGTTAATCTGCATACTGAACTCCCAGCAAATTTTCGAAGATTACTACTTACGCAGATAGGTTTTATTCATGAAGATGTTGGCGTAAGGTACAATATAAGCATCACAACTTATCATCAAATACAAAAAACACTTGCCTTTGCTTCATCGGACGCCGAGCATTATATACTGAAATCCACTGAGTAGCGGGGCTACCCAACCTTACTTTCTTCTTTGGTTGCTCGTCTTCCTCCAAGTTCAAAATTAGTCTTGCACGTTTTTGTCCAACCTATATAAGGGAAACATAAGAATGTCAAGCACTCCGAGGCACATCACCCACATTGTTGTGTTAAAAAAGGCAGACAAGAAACTCCACCTTCAAAGCACCATCGATTCTTATTGGCCTCTGTAATATATTAGGGTCTATAAGACTATCGAAGAAAGATATGAGCTTTGCATAGTTTGGCTCCTCATCGAACTTCATATTCGTTACAGCCTCCAAAAAGAGTTTAAATGGGGGAGGGCAAAAGCAACACATTAACTCTGGAGTAGTGGCCATCTTTTTCTTGCAGACAAGAAAGCTCTTGTTGTCTCCCTATCAAAGGTGAAAATTCAATAAATTAATTGATTTACAAAATATATTAGGTGTTTAACAAGTTATCAATCATTATCCAGGCATACCTGATAACCTTGCCAAGGTAATCTTCCTTTGATCAAAAAAATTAATGTGTAAGCCAAAGACTCAAGATCGTCTCTCCTACTTCCTGTACGTCCCAAATGGGCGTGCACGCTTGCATATCGTATTGTACCCCTGTTAAAATATTTAATTATTAAGAGTTCACCAAACTGGAATACTACTAGGCTGATGACCTCCACATACCTAAAAATATCTGGCCTTTGGTCATACTCAATGTGCATACCAGATGATGTATCCTTCCACTTAGATGCTGCATCAACAATGTTTTGACAACATAACTGATTAACAACTAAAAGCAGAGGTCTAAGAAAGTAGGCAATAACAGGAACATAATGCAAAATATAAATGTATGTTCAGCTGCAACTATCAACCTTTTCACAAGAATGGATCTAAAATTTCAGTTCTTTTTACTCTGTTGTCCAAAGAGTAATAAATAAAATAAATTAAAACAAATGTTGAAAAGCTTACCTAGACCAAGATCAATGAGATAAAGCTTCTTTTCATCAGCACTTCCAGGCTGGCCTAATAAGAAGTTTTCTGGTTTGACATCTCCATGCACAAACCTGGGTGAATTCGACACGATAAAACAATATATAAAGAAAAGTAAGGGTAGATCATTCATCATTGGAAGAGTATAATTTTGCAAAAGTGCATACATATACCACTTATGGTAGTGCAAATAAATGAAGCAGACTTACCCTTTTAAATGGAACTTTTCAAGGATTGATATTGCTTCCACAGCAATACAAGCAGCCATGCTTGCTGACATGCTGTTGCAAGTGAAAAAATTAATTTGTCAAAAAACGATTAGTATCTATATTTGAAACAAGATTACCCTAAACCTTAGTTTAAGCATTTATTATTATTATACAATACACTCATCTAGATTCTAAGAGAGAAAGATGAAGAAGATTTCTTACGTCTGGCCTAAGGAGTTCCAGACATCCCACAGACTCGGCCCAAGAATGTCCATCACCTGAAACACAAAGCATTTAGAGAAACACCAGTAAGGTCAAGGTGCAAAACTGACTAACATAAATACTGTGAATAAATTGGGTGGTAAAGGTAAATTAGTACTCACCAGTATATAAAAATCTCCTTGACGTCCCTTATAATGCACCCATGGGACCCCATAACACCCATTCAACGTACTAACAATACAGAAAGAGGAATAGAAAATGAGAAATCGGAAAACAAAAGCTCATAGCAAAACCTTAGGAAGACTCTTGATACATGAACTAATACTTACTTGTACACCTGCCACTCATAAGGAGGTCCATAGTTGCAACCCTTACTATTTCGGTGCTCGAATTTCAGTGCCACCTAAAAAAAATGAGAAACGGTATTCTTAAGATCATATTAAAAGAATCAATTAAAAAATAAATTTGAATCGATGAGGAATAGTATACCTCAATAGCATCAGGTCCTGGTCTATCTGTCCCACCACTAACTCGGCGGCCAACGTATACCTGCCCGAAACCACCTTTACCCAATTTCCTTTCCGTCATATATACAGGGGAATTACCTACTTGTACCTGCATAAACAATATGACTTATAGAATCGCTTTGCAAGAAGCTATCTTATAGAACTTTATATGCGAAATACAATAAATGAAGCAAGACGACCATGCTATAACTAGACTGCTAAGCAGCAAGTGCGGAAATGAAATAGAAAGGAAAGCTGAAGTACCCTTTCAGGTACAGGAGTTGTATTAGAATCCTCCTCAGCTCCCACTATTTTGTCACCACTTCCACCAGCCATTGCAATATCTTTATCTGCAACCCCTTCTACTCTATTTAAAGCTGGTTCTGCACCCCTTAGTCCAATAGCTTGTGGAGGAACCACAGGTGGCTCGGGGTCCAAATCGATCAATCTAATGCCTCTGCCTCTACCACCGACAGCTGGCCTTGCAGGAATTGGTGCGGAAGGTCCTTTTGCTACAGTATTTGCATTACCCCTACCTCTTCCTCGACCCCTCCTCGTTCGATTTTGTGTAGGCGAAAGCAAATTTTCCTCTTGAGCAGCTGGTTGAGGGGCAGGCTGGAGATCACCAAGCCGTTTCGATCTCCGTGCTCCACTACGCAACTCCGGCATCGTCTCCCATGCACTTCAGTTATACTATCAATGATTCCACCTTCCAATTATGATCCTGAAGTACCAATGGAAGTGAACAACTAAACTCTTAGTTCCTTAGAATGTAAGTAATGGAAACAAACAGCAAGTACCAGCCTGATGTTCAAACATAAATAAAGGCAAACCACAACAGGAGGCAACAAACAAATGGAAATTATGTAGTATAATTGGGTTGTAGATTCACAAAAACAATACAGTCCTACAAATAGAATTCTCGATACATTGAACACCATCTGAATACTCGTACCTTCCTATTTCAAGTTAATCAGATAAACGTCCCACGAAATGCAGCCAGAAAGATGCAGACTATCAATAAAATTCAATCAGGAAAGCAAAAAGATTGCCCTTTCCTAAATCATCTCCCTATTTAACTGTTAAATTACCACACTATAACCAAATGTGGTTCAAGTTTCTTACTATAAACAAATCAGCTATAGATTTCACCTAAAACTTGAAATTTTCCCATTCTGCATACACTCAACAATAGCATTCAAGTAAACAACTAATGAAGCATACTTCACGAAATCAACTTACACCATATAAACTAAATCCAGTACCAAGAAAATAAATAAATACAACAACGAAAAACCAAACCAACATCTCTAGATTCTTAAAACCTCAATATTCACTAAAAGTATAACCAACATCAAAATCTAATTCAATCATTAATTAAACAAATCATAATACAAACCTAAAGCAATCAACATTTCACATAAAACCAACCAATCATCTCAACAAAAACACACACAGTCCCACAAAAAATTACCAAGTTAAGCAATAACAGTAACAGATCCTACCTCAAACACAACAAAACCACAAAGATCGGTGAAAAACTCAACAACCCAACTGCTCAAACACAAAGATGAGCACCTTAAAATTCCCACGACCTCAAAATTCACTAAAAAAAATCCAATCTTTAAATAAAAAAACCCAATAACTTGATATAGCCAACAAAACTCCTAGATTCTCAATTTTTCATTCAATCTATGTTAATAACCTTTGAAGAAAGCATCTATAGATTCTTACAACCTGAAAAAATCCAATCTCTATGACAAAAAACACAATAACTTCAGAAATAGCTAAGAAAACTGTTGGATTTTCAATATTTCATTCAATCTATATTGATAAGCTTTGAAGAAAGTAACACGTAAAAAGATGGGACTATATAATCTATGGATGAAAATGATGAAAATTTAAAGCTTAAAAAATAATGGAAATAATTAAATGTATTATGTATGTATGTGTGCGGCTATGCGTATCTGTTTTCTGCATTAACATGAGCGTTGGAAATTACTCAAATGACTGTCTTTCACTAGGTTTTCATTTTTCTTTTTCTTTTTCTTTTTTAAATATAGTTTTGCTTTTTGTTTGATTGTTCAAAATATATTTGACTGAAGAAAAATGAATTTTAAATTTGTTGAAATCTGAAGTAAAATACTTTTTTGTACGATAATCTGTATTTCACTTCTACTATTTATATATTTTTCTAATGTTCTAAATACATTTATCATCTAATCATAATTCCACCAATATATATTATTACTATATTTGATTTAAAATATGTTATCATTTATATATTTGAAGAAGGATATTTGACTACTAAAGTTGTGGTGTGTAGCCCTCTTAATAGCAAACGGAAATAAAATTTATTACTAACCATTTCATCCGAATTTTTAAATTTACGTTTTTATTTTCCGAATATAACCTTTTCAATCATAAGTAGTATGTATTTAAGGTGCTTTAATAGAAATAAAATTAGAATGTCAAATTTAAATAGGTCTCTCAAAAAGAATAAAATAAAATAAGGTAATAATAGTATTTTAGTATATAAATCTGGTTGGTATAATGATGAATCTTAAAAGATAAATTGATTGATGAATCTTATTAAGGAGGTGTAAATGATGTAGTTGGTATAATGTATACTTTGAGGTTAAGATAGAATGTAGACAAATTGAGAATTGTATTATAGAAAACCAAAGATTCATTTTATTTGGATAAATGATATTGAGGTCCTCCAGTTTTTACCTTAATATCATATAGGTCTTTTAATTTTTAAAATTATTATTTTAGCTCCTTAAATTTTAACTTAATTGTCAGAAAGGTCCTATAACATATAATCAAATATTATATTGACTATAATGCCCTTATATTTATACCTCAATATTTTTAATTTATTTTGAGCTCAGAAAAATTAGTGTCTTTATTTGAAAAAAATATTAAAATTTATAAATAATACATAATCAATAAAATAAAATATCTTGCTTGAGAATATGAAGCAACATTTTTAAGTTAATTTAATATTTACTAAATGATTTAGTAAAGCTTCATAGATTATAAAATTTATTTTCAATAATTTAGTATATTTACAGTATATATTTTTATGAAAATAGTGATCTATCAAATTTATTGACATTATAATACATGTACAACTCTAATATAAAATGTAATCAAGTATTGTTTCTATATTTTTCAGGTGTCATCTACAAAAAGTAATTTGTTCTAACTTATTTGTCACTTTAGGATTTCAATGTAATGTTCGATTGAATTTTCTTTTTAAGCTCTATTTGAGGAGAAATATTTCACAAGAGGATCTAATATCAATAGATTCATTAGATTGTTGTTTATTCATTGATTAAAGATATAAATGTAAAATATTATTCATTCTTAATCGACTTGCGCATCGTTACTGTGACAACTAAAACCCTGAATTTATATTAAAAATAACCAAAATAAATTTTCCAAAATAAATTATTTATCTTATATATATCAAATATTAGTTTAAATATTTTTGAAACGCATTCAAATTATTTAATAAGATAAAAATAATTTGAAAATGTTGAGGTGTAAATAATATAAGGGCATTATAATCAATAAAATATTAAATTTATGTTAAAGGACCTATTTGACAATTAAATTTAAACTTAAAGACCTAAAATAACAATTCCTAAAATTCAGAGACCTATCTAACATTTAAGTAAAAATTGGAGGACCTCAATGTCATTCAGCCCATTTTATTTGGTTGGAGGATATTTTTGCAAATATGGTCAGGTTTTTTTCGGTTAGGTTATAAGTCAAACCGCTAAGAAAATGGATGACCTTGTAAAACTAAAGATACAATGCCAGAAAATTTGGTCAACTTGTCTCATCAATATTAAATTGTTTTCTAATTTTGAGGTATGTATAATTGTACAGTATGTATACATATCATTCCATCATGAATTCAATAAAGTACTCATGTGATACATCATTCATATTATCACATCACTTCTTTCTCCATTTAGAAAAGTCAATTTAAGTTTCCATATTTTCTAAATTTGAATTCAAATATACTCCAATGATTTAGAATAATGAATGCAAAGTAAATCAACATCAGTGTTAGCACACCTCGAGTGCTGGTTGCACAAGAGTGCACAAAGTGTATTGGTCACGTTTTTCCTGAAGAGACCAACTGTTATACCATCTATTGAAATGAAAGTATAACAGTGAGCTGAAGAAGAATCATTACGGAGTTAAGCATTAAAGACATTAAAGACTAATTCATGAAGAGCAAATACGGAAGATCACGTTGAAGATTTGGACGTAGGTCAACAACGTGTGGACAAAGGAAACATGAATTAGGAAAGATCTTGTCATTATGAAGCGGGATTATGTTGGATTCGTTCATGGTAACTTTTGTTACTAATAGGCGCAATCAATGACAAGATGCCAAGGGCCAAGATTCACATTACCTTATGTGATATTCAAGAGAGTTAATGTATATTGACCTAGCCCGTCAAGATACACAAGAAGGCCCACGACCTAGTCCTATAAAAGGAGCACTCACCGTAACTGGAAGATGTCGACTTTTGTAGAGAGCACAAGAGCAATAGAAGAAGATTTTATTATCTAGTTTTAGTGCTAGGTCAAGATCAGATCTATCTTCTAACTGAATTTCCGATTGATATACCACCATTAGGTATTATCAATAGTGATGTTTTAATCTCTACCTTCCACCTTTGATTTGTAAGTATCGGGAGATACATTTTGTAGGGGTAGATCTCATCTTGAAGAGTCTAGGTTTAGGCGTTGGTGTACGGGGAGCGTACAAAGTAAGACCTTCTTTGTAAATCTCAGTATAGTGAAGTTTTCCCTTGGACAGGCAGTCCCCTGGGTTACCAACCTTGTGTTCTTTATTTTGGTATTTTTCTGTTTTCTGCATTCTGGTACTTTAACTGTTAGTAGCAATCGGCGTGACAGTGAGGTGGTTTATATTTTTCAATCAGTATTCATCGTTTTTTTTTATCATTAACTAACAAATGTAACTAAAATCAAAATTATATATAAGCTAAAATATCAAAATGTATGAATTTCTTATAATGAGAAATTGATTAAATTAGTTTATCTAAGTTATCATTATAAAGGCAGGATCGCGTGTGGATCACGCGAATGGTCCATACGCGATCCAGCGGGTGGGCTTTTCTTTTTCTTTTTCGTTTCTATGCATTAGAAGTTGTATATTACGCAAACATGTTGTACATTTTTTCAGTTGTTCACTCGCGGAAGGTAGCTTCCTTACCACGCGCTTGCAGCCCTGCATGATATGTTGTACACTAGGCATTGAAATGTGTACCACTGTTTTCTTTACCATTCTCAGTTCTCAACCATTAGCCCTCATCACCCTCTGCACCCCCTTACCATTTCTTCTTTCTCTCAGACGTCTAGCTCCATATCCATCTTAATTGTAACCCTAATGCAATATTCGCAAACATCTCCAATAAAGTTTCAATTTTTAAGGAAACCCAGGTTCCCGATTCTTTTGCCAGCAACCCTTCCATAGTCTCTTTTCTTCTGCCAGCAGGCAGCAGGTAATGAAACTATCTTTTGTAATTTCTTATGTTCAATTTTTTATTTTCGAATTATATGTATATCAGTTTACTAATTATGTTAATTTTTATATTATTTCTAATTCATTATGTAATTTGTCGAATTAAGTGTGATCTATTTGATTTGGGTTTTTGCATCATAGTTATATGAACCCTTTTATTGTTCTGGGATTATTCAGATCTAATAAAGGTTGGATTTTTATGTGGATTATTGTTTGTACTTATGGTAATGGATTAATTAGGCGGTCATTATGTTTAAGGAGTTAGAATCTTGATTATTATTTCTATTCGGATCCAGGATTTCTTCGAAGGATAATTATTATTGCACTCATAGTCTAAGTATTCGAGTATATATCAAGCCTTCATATTGATATTTTACTTATACTATTTCAGATGATTTGTAAGTTCCTATAACAAGAATTCTTATTCTTGTTATGTTCAGTTTGTTGCAGCCACACAACCTATCGATTTTTATGGTGTGAACTTTGGAGCCTCTAATTCTACCTACTTTGCCTACACAAATGTAAATTCAATTTAAAATTAAGTTTTAAGAGTGAAATTTGTGAAAGGTTCTTACTATGCTACATTTCATCGATTGAAATCTCCCATTGGTCCTGGATCTGGAAAAGCGATATTTGCTAGCGTTGACTGTGTTAATGTAGAGCTTTTCACATTAACATATGGTGCTATAGTTCGCCCATCTCTTAATCGATTTTTAAGATGTTGAATAAGTCAATAAGAAGCTCGATCAAATGGGTTGTAATATTGGAATTAGAGTACATGAGTTTCTACCAAAGCCCAATATTTCAAGATGCGTGGATTTTAACAAAATTTCTGACGTTGTCACCAAGGTATGTGAAAAGTGTTTGTTTGCACTGTCTTGTTCGATAAAGCTATTGGTAGCGACTGAGGTTGTACTTTAACATTTTAAGCATGTCGTAGCTACTTGATATGCTGATTACGTTATTACATGGCTAGGATATGTCAAATCTTCCTGCAATGTTCTTATTATTTAGTCTTATTAGAGCATTTGCAACAGATGTCTTAAACCACTTCCTATTTCATATTTAGAATAGGGAAAAACATAAAAAGTAAAAAAGTATCAAATATCAGATTTCCTATCTCTAAAATTTTCGTAGAAAGTTAGGGTGCCTTATAGAAATATTCCGTACACATTCCGTAAAGGGTTAATATACAAATATTAGTGGTTGGAGTGGGGATTGAAGATGTAATTATTATTTCTTCATGGGTTATTGTGTAATTATTTTTCTGTACGGAATTCTATACGGAACAAATCTATACGGAACCGTAACCGGTCCGAAAATTTTCCTCAAATATTATAGGGAGTGTCCTATATTTACACCCTCCCCAAACCACTTTTGTTCTTTATATTAAGTGTTGTAAGTTATAAATAGGGAATCTGAATTTGTGTAAAAGTTAAAACATACTTCCTAAATTTGATAAAGTAGTATGAGGAGTTGATTTTAGGGAAAAAATTTGGGTAAGCTGCTGCGAATGCTCTTAAACAGTTATGTTGACACCCCAAATTTAAGACAGGTCCTGAAAGTAGCAAAAATATGGATGTTGCATATTGTTTCGACTTTGTCTTCCTCTCGATGATCACTAATTTTCCCCAACGTCCCTCCTTCGCTTCATGGCTTCATCTCCTTCTTCTTTTTCTATTTATTGCAATATGTGGTTGTGCATCTTCATGTCGCATATTTATTTGTACCACTTTAATTCTTCAAATTGAAAACAAATTCATGCGCGATGCAAGTTGCTTGTGCCATAACCTTAAGTGCAACTACATGTAATTCTCTCGCTCGAAGAGTTTAACGTCCTGCAATGCATCTTCCCTGGTAGTCAGTCTAAATGAAACCCTGTGTTGGTATTACCTTATCCGTCATATCTGCATTTCTACTGCCTGTTATAGTCTCCTGAATTTGTTTATGTGAATAGTGAAGACTAAATGCATAAGATGCTTTAGTGACCTAATTAGTAGACTTATAAATGTTTTTCTTCAGCTGTTACTTCTTTCGAGAATTATGTGTTACTTGAATTGTGAACGTAGCCGCCTTGTGCCTCTTACTAATGTTATCTGAACCATTCGCCGATTCTCATGAACTTGCTTACATTATTGTTTGATGCAGACAATCAGGTCACTTGAAATCTATTTGATCTCTCCTCACAGGTGGCCGGATACACGAAGTGTACTTGCTTCTGGAATGACTAGCAAAAGATATTCACATGTTTGAGAAATGTTTTCTATTCTGTTTAGGAGGCATCGTTTATCTCCTAACCTCTCTCGCCCTGTTAACTTTGATGTGCGCAATTTATATTTGGATCAGAGAATTTATGGAGGAAATCGGGAAATAAGTATGCGGTAGTTCAAAACTAGAATTGGAACAATATCGCGAAGTGGGTGCCTTTGCTCAACCACATATTGCAAGCCAAAATCTGTATTCGGTTGAAGCTACTGAGCAAGAACAAGAACGGACTTCTGTTCTGCCAATTGCAGTCTAGCACTTTAAAGAATAGTGCTGGAGATAAATTTGTATTCAATAAACATTCTTTAATTTGTCGTTGCATGAATTGTGTGACAATGAGGGGATAACTGGTTGAGTTAGTAACTTTGGTATCTTATTGTACTTATCGTTGGTGGTAATACATACTACAGTGGGCTTGCCTCCAGTTTTTGCAGATTTATTGTTGTGACATTGTAGTATACTATCTTAATCTGATCTACAATATGCTTCAAACCTCTACTGTTGAGAAAGCGGGAAATACTTCTGAGGATTTTGCCTTTATGTGGTTGATGGAATTATTGGATTTTAGATTTCATAAGGCTGGTTCCGAGCTTGGATGGTACAAGGCAGACCTGATATTACGACTAAGAATGAAGGAACAAGGAGGCGGACCGGTGCAACATCTCCTTCATGGGCAGATCTGGTCGACCACAAAGATTCGAAGAGAGGCAGATCTGGCACAGAACGGACACTTGAGGGAGGTTGTTGTTGGTGATGAAATAGCAAGCCATGAAAAAACTAATGTTAGGCTAATGGACAACCCTAGCCCACAAGAACAACAACTATTAACAATAATATATCTCTCTATATTTCTACAACTAAAAAACTAAAGTCTAGCAATAAAACTTATGACGTGCTAGAGCATTCTTTTTCAAAATAAACCTTTTGTCAGCCGCAGCAATACTGAGAAGTTCGTCCCTGTCTTTCAATATTAATTTTTGCACACCTTCAAAAAGGACCACTACGTCCTTCAAATGTTCAATGTTCTCCTCGTCAAGAGGATGCATTAGATTTGCACCCTTAACAATTGTGTTTGCAATTTCAAAAGCCAAAATTGAGATCTTTATTCCTTTAGTTACCATTCTAGATGCAAATTGAGTCAATTATAGAGGGCACAACTTTGTATTTTTTAGAAGTGGCTATGATAACACATATACATTTTAAATTTTATCAACCACTGTAACTTTCATTAGATATTAAATAATATGTAGAAATAATTAAGTTCGATTTATCAAGTTAATATGTATGTCGTATCTTAGTCATAATGTAATACTCGAGCCGATTCGAACCTTCATGTTCATTTATCACTCTAGAGTCAATGTTTTTTCCGCAATTATGCTGACAAGCTGCACGAGTAGCTGACAAGCTGCACGAATAGCAGCATTTTTCCCAAATTAAGTTGCTTGTAAAATTAGCAAGTTTATATTAGTTAGACCCGCATTTAAAAGAATAATATTAGGCCCGTCAATTGACGGGCCCTTGCCACTAGTATGAAATAGAAGCGGTAACCAGTAATAAGATTTCGTTCAACTAAGTAAGTAAGTTTTCAATAACGAAAATTTAACAATAACAAAGGGCTTAGATAGAATATTTTTAATTGATCGAACCGTTTTGAACTCGTTAAGATTATTATTAATTTGAGTCTAATCTTATTATTCTGGTTATTTGTTAGCTCGAGTCTCTTTAAACATATATCAATATTTATTAAATCGAATCCAATCGTTGTTGGATTTATTGAATGTCGACTGAATATAAACATTTTCATTAATGAAATAAAACTCTCATTTCTTACACTGTTTATTTCAATACTTAAATGAAATATGTGTTGAATGTTCAAATATTCTAGTGATACACATTTACAATTAGACATAATATCCATCAATTTGAGTCTATATATGAAGTTGATCATCATCTTGAAAACAAAGGTTTTGAAATTTCAAATTTGTATTGGATGACCAAGTCGAGACTTCAGAACGGGCTATTCAAATGGAGCCCTAAGCCCATAACAACTAGCAAATAAGTACAATATTTTTTGGTTCCACCTAGCAGACACAAACACAAATAACACAATATAACATTTTGTTGGGAAGTATTTTTCGTACCAATAAAAAACTCTCAAAAACTAAAAAAATTGAGAAAATATACTTTATTATCCTTTCATATAAATACTAGCAATGAGTAATATTTTAACTCAGTATTGCAATTGATCTCTCTTACAAAGATTTTCTCTCATAATTCTCTCTACACAAATTCTAATGCTATATGATTTTTTTAAACATCAACATATCCCAACACATAAACGAATCTATATCCATGTTTTTCAAAACAAACCAAAATCAATACCCATAAGAAAAATTCAAAACCCGGATATCAAATTTGGTGTTGACATTCTACTTTTAATTTACAGTAATTTGATTTGAGACAATAAAATTCAATTGAATCGAATTTGTGTGTGATTACGGTCTGTGTCTTTTGTTAATAGCTAGTATTGACATTCTACTATATGGATTTTTTTCATCCTTCATATAAAGGCATATTGCGTGAATGCATCATTTAGAGCATTCGCAGCAGATGCCTCAAATCACTCCCTATTCTATTTATGGAATGGGGAATCTGCAAAAACAGTAAAAATACACAAATATCAGATTACCTATTCTATAGAAATCCTCAAGAAAGTTTCCCACCAAAGCTCACCAAGCCTATTTTTGCACCATCCTCAAATATGTACTTTCACAATAAAATGTTATATCCTTCAAATTTATTTTTATAAATATATTGATATTATAAAATTATTTCATATTGGAGCTAAAAATTTATATTGAAACTTAAAAATATAAATTTATTTTAAATTTTATTATTTTTATTTTCTTTTTTAAAATAAAAAAGTAATTATTAATTATTTAATTATTTTCATCTTCATTAACATAATGTGTGAGTTTGTCTTCAACATTTAAATAATTTTAGTTGTCTTCAACTTGGAGCTAAAAATATAAAAAGATTGATTTGAGGACGATAAATAGGGAATATGATGTTGTATGAAATGTTAAAAATAGATTCTAAATTTAATAAAGTGGTATGAGGAGTTAATTTTAGGGAAATTTTATGAGAAAGCTGCTGCGAATGCTCTTATAAGCTTTGTATAAGGCTAGTATGTTGTCATATCAGACTGGCATATTAGGTAGTTTATGCTTCTATTGGTATACTAAATATAACTGTGGTATTTAGTTCATATGCCATAAATTTATCAAATTACCTTTTTAAAGAAAATTTAAGCATATTATAAGGACATTCAAATCACTCGAATTAGTTTAGTGGTCACTGGATGTTACTCTCCATCTAGATACGAGGCATGGGTTCGAGTCCTGCAATGACAAAGGTCGATTTAAAAAAACAACATTAAAAAATGTTATAACAATATCCAAGATTTATTACTCCCTTTGTCCCTTTATTTCGATCATTTGTGACAAAAAATTTAATAAAAATTCACCTATCTTTCACAAACATAATTTTTTCTCTATGATAAAACTATCCCTAATAATAGTAGTTAAGTTTAAAATTATTTTTACATCCCATTTTAAACTCTTTTTTAGATATACATCAATTATATTCATCAAGTTATTTTAATTTATTATTAGTTTAATTTAAATCATATTATGATAATTATACACGGTCTCTCCAATTGGCATATAATGTAAATGCTTAATTTCCCAATCTGGCATGTGACGCATATGCTCAGAGTGATGTTGAAAACGATATCATAGATGAGTAACTAAAAGCGCGGTAGATACCATAATGTTCACTCCAAATTCAATTAATAATCCTAGAAAAATATTTTAATATCAAAACAAAAAAGAAATACTTTCTTCGTCCCTAAATGATTGGTACATTTTGACTTTATATGGTCAAACTTTAAAAACTTTGATCAATAAAAAATAATATAGTTATATGATATCTTGTTACATTCGCCTCAATATATATTTTTGAAAAATCAACTTTTTATAATTTTTTTTATATGTAGAACAAGAGATATTTATGTTTAAAATCATAATTTATCGTAACAAAATGTATCAATGATTTAGGAAGGGGGAATTTGCATTCTTCTCATCTTGATCATCTTTTATCGTAACAAAGCCTGCATGCGGATTGCATATTACTTCCACTTAATTGTGGGATGCAAATAACTATGTCACCTCTCATCCATCTATGAATCCTCTACCTTTTATTTACCATAGTATATCACTCTTGTTTTAGTTTCTGTATTATGTTGTAAACATAGAATATTCTGAATTCAAATTTTTAACAACAATCTTGCCCATCTGCTTTTGTTGGCACAGATTTAAGTCTTTCTTGTTTCTCTTATGATTTTTAATTTGAATTTATAATTTTAAGCTTGGGAAGATATCTTTTAGATCCTCTGTTTTCTAACTGTTTTATGTGGTGAATAGTTAAAACTAGGTCAGCCCAACCCAGATGAGCTTGGCCATGTTGATTCTGTTTGAGTGGAGGAAATTGGTGGAGCCAGAGTACGAAAGTTCCCTACCAGATGCTTGTATGATGTGTCCATATAGAATTATTTTGATTACAAGTTAAGAATGTTATCTTTATAGGTCACTATTATAAGAAGCGAGGAAGGTGGAAACTCTGTGTCTACTGTAGTTCTTCGAGGAAGTACTGACAGCATATTAGATGACCTAGAAAGAGCAGTTGATGATGGAGTGAACACCTACAAGGTAGTTTTAACAACTTAATAGTTCTATGTGCTTTAAGCGATGTGTTTATCTCAGTAATCATAATTTTTAGTGCATTTATTTTCCAGGCAATGTGCAGAGACTGAAATCGAATTAGCTAGAAGACTGAAAGAATTCTCTTTTAAGGAAACTGGGTAAAACTTGTTATTGTACTTGTTTTAATTGTTAATAATGAATATGCAAACCGAGTAACCCATATGACGATCATTACGAAATTGAGATATTATCTGCTTAACTTGAATCGAATTCCCTGCTCATTCTTTCCGCTATTAGATATATCTTGTACAAAATGGGAAAAGAGGGGGTGAAACCGAATTTGGTTACTTATACAGCAATCATGTTGGGATATTGCAGGAAAAATAAATTGAAGGAGGCAATGGCATTGTTTAAGATGGTTGACAACATTGGCATAGAAATGGAATGTGTAGGAATGGTGAGTTTGATCTTGCTCTTTCGCTGCTTGATGAAATGGAAAAGAAATGTATAAGACCAAGCATCGTTACTTACAATTCCATCATCAATGGATTATGCATGGCTGGGAGGACATGTGAGGCAGATGACATATCAAAGAACATTAATGAAGATGTCATCACATATAGTACACTGATTCACGGTTATGTTGAACAAGAAAATGCTACAGGAGTGAGACATAAAGGCCCAAACCGGTTCGGGCCGGCTCGTTTAATTACAAAACCCTAGGAAATAGACCACAAGTCTATATATACCCAGCTCTGGAGCCCTATTAACCACCCCCAAACTCCCACAATTCCATCAAAATGATGGTCAAAAAGTATTTACTTTGAATCTTATTAGTATTGGTTTACTTATCTCTCCAACAAAATGTGAGTGAATCTGCTATTTGTTTTGCCAGCTGTGTGGTGAAGAAATGTATGAGAGACTCTTCTCAAATGTTTGGCTAAATCCGTAATTCAGTTTGTTAGATACCACCAAGTTTGTTAGAAATTGTAACAAATCCTTGGCCCAAACCGGTTCAAACCCAGAATGGGGATTCGGGCATGGAAATTACGCGCTCTAACAGTAAGCCTCTATACATTTTTATTGATTATTATAAATGTGGTATAATTTTTGATGAACTTTGTCTTGGTTTAAACTTTGTTACTGAAAATCTAAAGTTAAAGTCTGTTTCCAGATCCTCCAGACTTTCCAAAGGAAAGTCCATCCCAAAAGCTCAACAGCATATCATACATCTTTCAAGACAACTAGTGAGATTAAACATAGCAAGAGGACATTTAACAAGGTAATTCGTCCTTCGAATGGTGATATCATTATGTTTCCTGACGGGACCTTCTTAGAAGAGAATACAGTGAACTTCGATAGCCAACACAGCCTTCCTCAATGTTCATTAACAAGAGAATACAGTGACCTTCTTATAATTAGCATCAGTGTTGATCCAACACTCCTTTTTGTCGTTGCTCGAATCTGCTCTTGTTAATGAACATTGAGGAAGGCTGTGTTGGCTCTTGAATTCACTGTATTCTCTTCTAAGAATGTCCCGTCAGAAAACATAATGATATCACCATTTGAAGGACGAATTAACTTGTTAAATGTCCTCTTGCTATGTATAATTATAATAATAAATTTTACGGTATCTCACCAACTTAATTACCAATTTTACTTCACATTCCAGAAGACAGGTCCATGTCCCGTCTCTCATGCACTGTTCTATTGCACAAGTGGCAAAACATACCACAACTGGCTCACATTTTCTTGAAAAGCCAAATGAGCCAAAACTATCAAAATGAAAAATAAATTTTTTTTGCCTAACATTTTAAAATAAGGGAGGCGGCACTTTTTTGTTTTGGTTAATAGGGCATTAGGGCTCCAGACCTCAGTTGGGCCAAAATAATTATTGTACTTTGTATGCCTACGAGTAGTGTTGTTAAAGGATCAGGTAATCCGTAACCCGCTCGTTACTCAACTCGGAAAACTCGGGTCCGTTATCCGCTCGTATCCTTATCGAGCGATACTCGAGTAATTTTCTTACTCGATACCCAAATCGAAAAATCCGGGTCCGTTCGTTTACCCGCTCGTTTACTTTTTATATTGTATATTTTTATGTAATATATGTTATACTTTAATCATATTGAACTTCAAATGACCAATATAAAATTAGTATTGAAAAGAACTTTCAGATTTGCATTTCAACAATGAAATATTGTTGAAGAGAACCCCAAAAATAAAAAATTTAAATAGAAATTTGGGGATAACCCGGAACCCGCTCGTCACCCGGCTAAAAAAACCCGGCTCGGTACCCGTTGTTTTATTTTTATCATGTTTTTCCCCTATATTATGCCACAAATATTTGTAAACAATTCCGATTATCATCAATAAAATATCGTAAATGCTAAATATAGTACATTTATATGTAGTACCCTATTAAATTATCTAAAATACCCATTTAAATTCACCAAAACCTCCACATTTCTTTCTACCTCGCGAGTTAGGTGAGTGTAGCTAAGAGGAACAACAAACGTCCAAAAAAAGTAGAATGGTCACTAAAGTTACATGGGATTTGAATTGAATATTGAAGCACACACAATAAAATAGTAGATTTAAATGGAAGAAGGTTGTCCATATGTGGTGGTCACATCTTAGCTAGCCACCCAAACCGCCCCACTGAGTCAGTCCTACACTCACGGCTAATTGTGGTCTGCTTTTGGCCTCATTTCTGCTTCCTATTGAAGCAATGGTATTGTCATCTTCACTATTGGGGTCGAACCAGTCACATTATTTTGTCAAGCTTTTTTAGAAGCACTAAGTCAACATTAGTCATTACAAAATTTGACATGACTTAAAATACTGCCCAGAAAAAAAACAAGAATCCTTTTTTGTTATGTTGTTTTTGTAAGGAAAAAGTGAGAAAAGGGAGTTCCCACTCACATTGTCCCTTTATGTAGTTTTTTCCATGAGGTTTTTGCTTCTCTATGTTCACCATTTTCCCTCTCAATTGGTTGTGCCATCATTGCAATGTTGTGGTTCTAAGACACGCACCCACCTCCTCCTCTAGCTTGTAGTTACTAGTGATGTGAATGGACCGAGTAATTCTACACCCTTGTGGTACCTAACTCGATCAAACTTACATACACGGTAGTATGACTATGTATTTGATAACTTGTCGAAATACAATAGAACTAGCTAGGCTAAGTATCAGATACAGATTTATAATTTACATAGCTAATATTCTTTGGAAAATAATAGATTACGTACATTTATTTATAGTAATTTCAAATTCATATTGTGAGAGGGACATGTAACCAGCCAACAACGGTGTACCTGATTAAAAAAACTCAGACTCGCTAGTTAATTTGAGTTGGACTATACTCGAGCATGTAAGGCGGTACCCGCTCGAACTGAAACCATTAACAACACTATTTGGTGCCATGGAACTAACCTGTACAATTGCATCTCACCGCGCTATCGCTATCTCAAGTTGTCACTCCCAATCCTTTTGAACTAACAACACCAGGGGATTGAAACAGTAAAATGTTAGATGTGTAGATGAATCACCAAAATGAGAATCTGGGGCAATTTTAAGCTTTAATAAAGTCTCCACACTGTCGGCAATATGAATCTGATGTCTAAGAATACATGATTGTAAACTGTAACAAAAGAAAAGGTTGAAGGCTAGGAACCTTGATTGAAGAAAGTTGAACATAAATTTAGGAAAATATATAATGTTCCGTGATTGATGAAAAACCAACAAATTTCATTCATTCATTCATTCATTCATTCATTCAAGACTTTATAAAAAAGCAAAGTTTACTCAATCAACTAGGAGGAGCATGTAGTCACCAAGCATGCTCTTCCCTCATCATCAAAACCTTAATTATACACATAAAAGTAGAACTACTCTATGTAATCTACCTAGATTTACATTTACTTAATATCGAGCCATAAAGATTTCACTATTTTGGGCTTGCAAATGTACTTCTTACTAATCTTGGACGCTTAATTTCATCATCGTCTCAAGATGCAGATAACGCAACTCTTTACTCTTCCACTTCCGGTGCAAAATAGTAACAACTATAATTAATACGAAGAAGCCGTGGATAGAGTTGTGGCGGATGAAGTCCGAGGGGAGGGCGATGCTTGTTTCAAGACAACCGGTGGCAAGATGCTGGTCCTTCGCCTCTCTTGTTCCATAATTAGCTCATTGGCAAAGTTGTCCAATTTGGACACATTTGTGCTTTGAGCTAACCTTTTCCCTTGAAATAGTAAAGATTCGACATTCTTTTGTTTCAACATTTCATCTGCAATTGTTAATAAATCCTTCTTATAATCCTTCTCACCATTCACTTTCTTGTTTAAGATAAGTCCATTGCCCTGAACTCTAACATAGTTGTCCGAACGAGATTGACTAAATGCCATGGACACAGCTTGATCAACCTGTAATAAATTAATTAAAACAATATCAGCTACCAATAATTTTCATATTCACTAATTAATAAATCTACCTAACAACTCTACCTTTTACAGAAAGACAAAGAATTCTAGCTTTTAGTATAGAACCTAATCAAATAAATCTGCATTATGTTAAGTTTGTTCACAAGGCTTTATGTCAAATATTAAATCCCAAGTGGTCCAACCATTTTTACTATTAGCAATTAAGGTGGACCCCAAAATTGATCAATATATATTCTAATTGAAACACATTGCGACATAATAATTGTTTCAAGATTCGAATATCTTAAGATGGAAAAAGTAATGCTCTTATATTATGGTTTGACTATGTTGTAATTTAATTAAGCGATTAGAATAATAACGAGTAATATTTATTCAAGGAAACAAACTTTTCATGCAATAAAAATATACTTACCATGTCGGCAGCTCCATCTCCGACGATCTTAACAAAGGCAGCCGGCGAAGATTGGAAGTTTCTGATGGCGGAATCCGTCTCGCCATTGCCTAATGAGACAACCAACAAATCCTCCACTCCTTTACATAGTGGAAACTCATGCTTATTATTAACAACATGGGTGATGGCTGCGGCCGTTGGATTGTTCATCGCCACTCCCCCACCGACGGCCACGATCTTCCTCCTGCCGTCAACTGATTTCACGTCGACCGGACGATCAGCCACTGTGGCCACACATACATCACTCATCTTGAAATCACAGCCGTCCATTTCTAAGGCATCAGCCCTAGAGAAAAGAAAGGGTGCACCCGTGCCCAAATCATAACATGGTACCAAAACAGCTTTGACCGTATCTTTCAAAGTCAACTCCCCGAAAACTTTCTTGAACAATTTCAACCCCCGTTGACTCCGCCGGAAAAACCCCGCCGACGACGCCCGAGAAAGTTTCTGACCATTCTCAAGAACAAACTTCAACGCCTTCTCGGCAGTGAACATTGGATTCCCATCTTTTCCTCTACTAAACAGCAAAGCGGCTAGTACGCCACCAACTCCGGCACCGGCGACGGCGTCGAAGAAATCGGAGATATGGGCATTTTTATTTCCCGATTTGAGACGAAGGGTAGCTTCCAAATGAGCCAAAGACTTAGCGGCAAGGACACCGTCGGTGGCGCCTCCAGCATCAATGGAAAGAATTCTGACTTTTCCATTATTAGATGCATACTTGTTAGGTGATGGTGATGAAGACATCATCATATGTTCCTGTTGTTTTGATGATGTTTTAGTATCATTGTATCCGAACAGGAACTTGTTTTCAAGAATAGAGAAAATCTCGTACGTGAGTTTGTCAACATCTTTGTTGTTGGACTCAAGTTGTAGCATTGAAGGTGTTTTTGGTGATGCTAATGTCGCCATTTTGTGTTATTCGGAAAACAGACAAAATTGAAATATAGGAATAATTCTTTATCTTTGGGATATTGAGATAAATTGAGTTGGGTGAAACAAATAAATGTATGAATATAATTGGAGAAGTGAAGAAAATTGTTTGAATGAAGTGGAGAAATAGTGGGAATGAGTGATATATATAGGGAGTTGGAAGCAGGGAGGAAATTGTAGAATGCATGCGTGGGGGTATATAGAATAGTGTGATGGTGGGCCAAAATGTTGAGTGAATAATGAGCATTAGGTGGCGATTTATTAGATTGACAAATTAAAGGGTGAGTTTGGGGGGTGGATTTATAATAGGGGAGATTGGCGGGTAAAGATTTTAACTTGGATGTAATTATGAGGTTACTTCAACTTAAAGCAAGATTTAAAGAAAATAAGCAATAAAGCAAAAGGATAATCTTAATATTATACTCTCAAGTCTCAATATTCAAAACCATTTCCAATAAATGTTATATTCAAGTTTATATTTGGCGCGTATTACTTGCTTAATCTTTGTCTAAGATTGTTTTCTAGCGTATGGATCTACTCCTAATATGCCATTAAGAAAATGACGAATATTATATATCGATGTTTTATTGTTTTTATTTTTGTTATACGAAAAAATGATTGATTATATATGAATTATGTAGTGCAAGAAACTTAGTACCCCTGTTTTCATCCCGTAACTTTAGTTATATGGTAATGCAAATGATGACTAGAATGATTATGTTATTATTACTTTTGGAAATATAAATCTTTTTATAAAAAAAGATAGGAATCATGAAAAATTATGTGGAAGCATAGTTGTTAGTTGAGAATAACGTTAACATTATTGAATCGCCATAGAATATTTGAATTTGGGGAGTGAATGAAAGAGTGTAGTTGTTCAAAATTTAAATGTGTCTATCCACATGGGGTACTAGAATAAAATCTACATGTACGAATAGTGATAATTTAAGATGATTATGTGGTATGGGCTTGGATAAAAATTTAATTCTTACTCACCTTTACATTTTAATCTTTTACAGATATACCCGTCTTATTGAAACCAACAATATATTGAGGAGAGTTATTAGAAGGCTGATAATATTACAAATTATTTAAGGATAATATTGAGTCAAAAGATAACAAAGTTTTGATTTTCTTTTTCGTTAAATTAACGATGATAGTACAAATATTCAAAACTAGTTTTAGTTAGATGTCACCATATTATTTAGTCATCAACAAAAAATTACATAGTGTTAAATATAACACGATGCAAATAAGAATATTATGAGATATGATTTTCTTCATCTGAAAGTATGAATATAATAATATGATAAATAAAAAATATGTAAAGTCACAATTAACAAATTGTTAGAGTTTCTTTTAAAATAAAATACGAGATAAATTATATTTATAATTAATATTTAAACTGAAGATCCACATACAGTTGAAAGCTCAGATGTCACTACACTATACACTGAGTCACTAACAAGATTTAAATTTGATTAAGGTACCTAATTCAATTCATTAAAGTAAACTATATAGTTTAAACTTGCAAATCTCGTTTTGTATTATACTTAATTAGAATTACTATGTTGGGTGTGAATAATCGTGAACCGACACTAAAATCAATGATATTATGATTTGAAGGATATGATAATATGTGAATTTGATAGGTGAATTGGGAAATCTAAGTGGTAGGGTAATGAGATATGAAGTGGGTCGTTGAATGTATCTTTTCTCTTTTACTTGTTGCATTTCGTCCTCGTATATATATCTCAAGCTAGTTGCTACGGCCTACATATATATGTACCGACGATTTTATTTTGTTTCATATTTTTAGCTTTCTTTTTCAATTATATTTATACCTATAATAAATGGTGTAGGCCAATTAGTAAGTAGATTAGATATATGTTTAGATGCATGCTGCCGACCACATCCCACAATTATGCTAACATATGGCTATTAAGTTATCAGGTGTGATTTAAACTACGTTGTTCGGCTACATTTTTTTTTGTAAATTAGTGATAAGGTGAGTATCGAACTCAAGACCTTCTGATCACTGATAAGAACATTTTCCACTAGTTTATTCGATTAACTCCAATATATTAGAGTATTGGCTATTTGTCTATAATTTTGAGTCCGAACAGTAGAGTCGCTGTTATGAATAATTAATATACACAGCTGGCATGACTACATATACTCCAAGAAAAACGTTAAATTTGTAGTATATCATTTTATTTATTTATAGACCTGGATGATGATGACAATTGATAGAGTAATAAAAAGAGTACTCATCTTTGGAATAAAAATGACAAAAAATGAATATATGATGTCAATTTTTATATGTAATATTCAAATGAAGACAATAATATACATCAAATTTTTGTGAGGTTTGATCGTCTTCCTATAATTACATTATAAATTTATAATATCTTAATCAAATTGTAACTCTTGCTATTAGTGGAAAAATATAATATTCCCTACCCACATACATAAAAAAAAATAACATCAACTAATAAATAGAGTCGCTCTTCTATTAAAATGACATCAACAACCTTTGTTCTATATATACTACATTGAAAATCTTCAAGGCAGTTGAGAGGGGTTGTTCTTGTTCACCCTTCCGGCCTTCTATTAACTAATGCAAGAAATAAATGTATATATATATGTAGTTACAACTTAATGAAATCTTTCACCTACATAATTAATTACATAATCTTTGACCGATGTAAATACAACTTACTAACTTGCATATGCTCACATTAATTGAAAATAAAGTGGTAGCTCATTAGTTGATGTGATAGTAGTCGTCCATGTATGTATTGTTTTTTCTTCTATATATAATTAATTCGGTCTTTTTAAAATGTGCCCTAAGGGCACATGTTAATCACTTCATATGGTAATACAATTTAACATTCGTAAGCATATAAGGTAATATTCACAAGCATATAAGGTAACATTCAAATTTCAAATACAATTAATTAGCAATTATGTTTCCTTATTACTTTCTTAACATATACCCTAAGGGCACATTTTAAAAAAACCCTAATTATATACCTAATCTACCTTTTTCATTAATTATATACATACTAGTAGTAGATATATTCTCTTTCTCTCTTTTTAAAGAAATATTGTTTCTTCTTCTATATATAATTAATCCTATATATAATTAAGGCTTAATTACTCAATCGATCATACATAACTACTCACACAATATTTATAATAGTACATGTAGATTAGGAGTAACGTGGTGAATCAATTATATTTAAAGAATGTTAATGTATTACTTTGTGTGACGTTAACTAGTATGGTATGGTATATAGTATATAATTGGATTTTATCACGAGTTTTACATATCAATTATGTAAAATCGTATAAACGATCGTATACAATATTTTAAAATCATATTTAACTATCAGTTTGTGTATATAACTTTGAAACATGTTTGTGCGTGCAGCGAAAAAGCAACGATCTGTTACTCTCTCTAGTTAGTTCACAACAATGCAATGTTGATTTCTTCCTGTTTGAGAGTGTTTTGACAAAAAAAACTTTTTCTCTTGGTTGTATGTTCGATCGAGTATGGATTTAGAGGAAGGGAGTTCTTTTCAATTGTCTTACAAAAATGACATATATATTAATAATTGATTTTAAAATTAAATTTTTGGTTAAATTTACCTAATGAAACAAGCAAGGACAGGAGAGCATGGATAGTACTGCAAGCTCCATCCATGGTCTCCACCCTTTGCCTTCGTTCTGACTTTAATGTTTCTTAGTCTATTTTGTCGTATACAAATCAATATTACCAGAAAGTGTTCTTACTAAAATAATAATAGTAGTAAATCTTAAAACTAAATCTTACTATTACAGCTAATCCTCATTATGCGGCATGCCGGCATGTAATCAAGTTTACAAATTTAGTAAATCATCTATTTCAAGAAATCAAGATCTCCGGTCATGCCATACAATTTGCAATCTTCTATCTCACACTACTTTCTTCTCTTCTAATTTAATTTAATCTACTCGGCTTTTTCATTATCAAATACTCCCCTCCGTTCATAAAAGATTGTCATATTTTAATTTTTAGTGGTCAACAAAACACAATTTAAAACATAAATATCTATTATTCTACATAAGAAAATTTAATATTTAAAAATATATATATATTGAGACGAATCTAACAAGGTACCACAAGACTATATTATTTCTTATATATTGTTTAATGAAATTCATGATCAAATTTTGTAACGTTTGACTAACAAAAGTCAAAATATGACAATCTTTTAAGAACGGAGGAAGTAATGTATTATCGAATATTACATGGATTGATTTTCTAAGAACTATGTAATATTCCGATAATAATAGAACCAAATTATATCACTCTTAAGTGGATCGGAATCAATTACATTAATACAATACCATCTCAGTTTAGGTGAATTTTGGATAATTTTCTTTGCCAAGCAAGTTCATAAAATCTAGATGGTTTGCTTGCTATAATATATCTGTATTTTTTTAATAGTATTTGAGCATGATGAGTTACTTTTTATTTATATTTTACAATACTTAATTCGACTTTAAATTTCTTTTTTCATATATAATAATTAATTGATAATTAAAATTTGATCGTAAAAATAAAAATGTGAATAGAGGGACATAATTAATTATTAGCCAGCTACTCGTAGATATAGTTCCAAGCTATTTCGTTATGGATCACCGACGGCACACAAATCAATTTTTGAGGAGACAAAATATATATAGCACACCATAAAATCCAAAAAACAACAGATACGTGTGTTAATTAATGAATAGTGTTGTTATCCATATTCACTAGATCTATATCTCAATTTATTACTAGGGTTAGCTACTTATCCAAATCTCATTGCTTTTATTTATCGTCCTCTAACTTTTTTGTTGTTGTGAGATTAGTCATCAACATTTATTCTCCAAACTGATGACCCATAAATTGAGTTTATATATACCACGTAGGGTAAGCTAACTGTATATTGTAACGAAAAATGTGTGGATCAATTCATGGTAAGTAACTACATAATTTAATGGGTTAATGGCAGGGATGATCACCTATGTTTGCCATATGTTACCAGTCGATCACCTATGATTTAAAATGTTCCAGTAGATTTGCCGATGGCTCAATAGCCTAGTGGCATCCGGCCCAACCTTTCATGTAAGAGGTCATGGGTTCGAACCTTGTTGGAGACATATTTGTCTCATATTATACTCTAACTTTCTATTAGTTAGCAATTTCTGTATTCATGTTTGTAATATCATTGTAATCACAATTCATCGCTAATTATCAAAAAAAAAAAAATGTTCCAGTAGATCACCTATGATTTAAAGAGTTTCTCAGTTGGTCACTCCGTTAAAATTTCCGTCTAACTCCGTTAAATATTGGTCATGTGAGTTGCATGTGACACTTGTGGGGGTATTTTAGAAAATTTACACTAACTTTCGGGTGTGAAATTACAAATATGCCCCCCGAATTTATGTGAACTTCCGAAAATGCCCCAAAAACGTCACATGCAACTCACATGACAAATATTTAACGGAAGTTAACGGATTGGGTGATCGACTGGAACATTTTAAATCACAGGTGATCGACTGAAACATTTTAAATCATAGGTGATCGACTGGTAACATATGGCAAACATAGGTGATCATCCCTGCCATTAACCCTAATTTAATTGTGTATAATAACGAGTTAATTGACGATTTAATTTTAAATAGTGGGATGAAGTTACATTTTAATATTATATAGTTACATATTATTACACAAATATAGTTGTATGGATCCAAATAGTGACAAATATAATATTAGAGTATAAACATGTCCTGGAAAAATAGGGATGAACATCTAATATCTCTCACATTATTGAGGATTATATGTACTGCAATATCAGTCAGCAATAATATAACTATTTGATGCTATAATACAATTTCATCTCATTATATTGAACCAAATAAGTAATTAACTATTATAAATAATCTCCTTGTTTAATTAACCAAATAAATGAGCGAATAATTGGCGTAAGATTTAGATCCAAAGGCTTTTGTCTTGTCATAATAATATGCAAGGACTTAATATACCGTACAAGAATGAAATGGATGTATGTCTATAAGTATTTAATAACAATTCAATGTACCACACAACAATGCTTATGCATATATTGGAATTAAATGTAAAAAAGGACATGAGATCGATTAGGATTCGATATTTGTGTTGGGCAAGTAGGGACACCGCCGAATTAGGTTCTATTTTATTTGAAAGGCAAAGGAGGAAGAATGTATGAGCCAAAAAATGGACAAATAAAAAAACAATTCATCCCATGTATTATTGTCGGTGTAGCAAAAAACAACCACCATCAAATTTGTTATAATCGCTCGGATGATCTTAGATAAAGAATCACATAAAATGCACGAAAGTAAAAAACATCAGAATTTAACGTGGTCTCTCTACCAACGTGTTAGAACTAATCCACGGGCAGAGCCTCAGAAATTCACTATAATAGGATAACATATTACATATTCAGATGATCGATATGATCTCATAAGAATATAATTAATCCCTACACTATTTCAGGAATAGAATTATAACACTATGTTAAGCAATAACAAAAACTACCTCCTCTTTAGACTATCCTATCTATCTTGGACCTATTCTAAAGAAAAAATAATTCATACTAAAATAGTTATAGTAATGTAGTATAACAAAAGCAACTATTTGATGCAAGAACTAAGTCTCAACCTTGGCTCCAATTTATAAGGCCAAGAAAA
Source organism: Echium plantagineum (assembly GCA_003412495.2). Lineage (NCBI taxonomy): Eukaryota > Viridiplantae > Streptophyta > Magnoliopsida > Boraginales > Boraginaceae > Echium > Echium plantagineum. The sequence continues at coordinate 6,211,355 of CM016566.1, read as the reverse complement.
GATCACCCACAGTTTGAATGTGAGACTTTTACCCAAAGTAGATTAAAGGTAAAATCCAACAAAATTTCTTATTGCTATCAACAACATAATATATTAACATTTTTTGTAGAGAGATTAAACTCGAATTAAACGGTTGGTTTAGAAAATTTTATATTTGCTTCAAACTTATTTTGAGAAGGTAATTTTGCCACAAAATTTTCTTTATATTTTTCATGTTTGGGTACAAAACAAATTAGTTTTTTATTTTAAAATATTACATTTTGACCTTAAAAAATAAAAATAAAAAGCGTCAAGTCTAACAGTATCATTACGCTAATTTTAAGACTAAATGCGAACCTGGCATACACTATCAAGAGCTATTGGTATAACAATATCACTTATTAATATAATATGTTAATGAGACAAAAATACAACTTAGCTCATTTAGTGGTGAGACCATTATTGCATTAAACTCTATATGATCAAATACTAGAAGAATCAATATTAAGCTATATATGATGAGTGCATAATAATCTTGATATCCGATATGGTCCATTCAACAAATTTGTTAGAAAATTCTGTGTTCAATAATCAAAGAGAAATCCTTATTAGACATATTGGCAATTTATTAATCACGCCTGCCAATCTCCTAAAAGTAGCAGTACCTACCATGCATTACTCCATCAATTTGGTTTCATCATGTCATTTTGCACCTTTAATTATTGGTGTTAGTTAAATAATCATATTTATATATATATATATATGCTTCCTATAGAATTCATTATTGCTTTAAAAATTCTATGTTTGTCTGGTTGAATGGTACTAAAAGGATAAAAGAGAATAATCTTGTTGCTTAACTTCAAAAAAATTCAAATTCGTGTGATTTGTTTGCTTTCAACTAACCTTATAACATACAGGATGCATATGATATAATCTTGTTCCAAAAGTTTAAACTCTACTTATTATCATAGTTTGAGTTGTGATTATGGAAATAGCTAAAAATCTTAGCATGATGTGCGTGGTTATCCGACAAGGATGTTATGTTAAGGTGAAAAACATGATGTTAAGTTACAATTATAATTAATTTGCTCATTAAGAAATAATGTTGTAAGATAGTGTCTCTAATAATGATTACATAAACCTTCCACTAAGTAGAAAAAAGATTACTTGAATTTCAAAATTGATTAAGAATGTTTGAGCATGAAATTAAAGTATATTAGTTGAGATTCAAATTAAAACTACATATTGTTTGCCGTTAAAAGTACATTTTTATTTTGAAATCACAACGAGCATAGATGCTCCATTTGTTTCTTTCTAAATAAAGAAGGAAAAGTCCTTCGTAAATATACCAATTCGTTCAATAATATATGAGTTAGGGCTTTGTTAACATATACACATTCAACTAATTATATACATATATATAAATCGTTCTTTACAATACTAAAGATGATCTTATTATAAGATCATCATATATAGTAATCTAATGATTAACATGAATGTGTCGGAGGCAATTTATATTTTGCTGAAATAGTGAAGAGGGTTATTTTTTATTTTGTGTTCTGTTGGTCCTCTCTTTACACAACTGCTATTAGGGCACAATATTATTTCCGACTATCAACTCTAACCAAGATACCTCTTACACGGAAGAACAAGATTCAACTTCGTTAAAGAAATAACATTAGTTTTATTCAATAAATGGGAAAGCAAAATTAAACAAAAACATACACGTAGAAATGCCTCATTGACAGCTACTTATATATGTTATTCATGCAACAACTGTAAGTTCAATGAATTTGTTAGTTTGAATGAGAAATATGGATATTTTGATACCATTGATTATTAATGAAATGTAAGACGTTTGGTGAAGTCAAATGTCAACGTCTAATTGAAATTGGCTTCGAGGATGAAAGCTAAGGCTTTGTGTTGCCTTGAAATTGAATATCGGTCAACGTCTCCTTCTTAATATGGGTCCACCCTCCTTCCGGACAATATAATGGTAAGGTAAAAGATTCTTAGCAGACAAACAGATCTTTTTTATTTATTTCACCTGAATCATGCTTAATTACTCAAAATTGTATAAATAATACATATATTATAACTTTCGAAATTGATTGACTATTTTAAACAAGTCTTGAAACAATTTTTTGTTATCCGTACCTTTAAATTAAGTTGAAACTTATTATATATTTCCTCCAATTCAAATTATATGTCTTTTTTGTTTTTTCGTGTCTAATTTTAATTAGTAATGATTGATTAGTTATATTATATTATAAAAATTTATTTTTATTAAAATACTCTTAAATATTAATTTATCGTTATTAATTATATATTTTTGGTCTAAAATTAAAAATAATAAGTGATTGATGGTCAAAGTTGAACACGCGAAAACGAAAACGACCTATAATTCGAATTGGAGGGAGTAATATGTTCAATTCTAAGGAAGATGATTAATTTTGAGTTTAATAATATGGTCTAAGATATGTAATGGATTAAGGTTGTCATTTTGTCTCTCTCCGTTAGTTCAAATGTTGAAGATTAATCCACGAAGTTACAACTTGATCCAAAGTTAACATAACTATTAAATGTTGACAAAAAATTGTAACATAGACTAACTTTTAGTAATATTAGATTATTTCTTAAATTAGAAAAGACAACCAAAGTAGATAATGTTCATAAAATAGATAGAGTATTTTAATAAATTAAAGTAGTGGCTTGCATGAGTGCATTGTTAAGTAGTTTTGGTGGTGTGTAGTAATAATATGTATACTATATTCTAGTATCTTCCTAGGCTATCTAGCATTTAGCGATAGATATCAAATATCTTAACTCTCAAGTGTAGTTGTATGAAATAGCAATAGATTATTGAATAAGATTAGGCTAACTGATAATAATGAAAACAATGTTCGGTTGTTATAGCCCCAAAAATGAAAGGACCATTATTTTACGAGATTAATTAAAGACAACAACTTTACAAAGTCACCTAATAAAACCAAAGGTAAAGCTGCCTTTAGCACATACACTTTGGAAGGCTGCGATTATTTATGTCATTATGTATTTATATTGTGTCTTTAATTTATTTCTCTTATTTTATATGTTACTTAAAAACTTGTCCATTTTTTAGCCTGTCAGCTAGCTTATTCATTTTACCCGTTTAAGAAATGGTTTATAGGCAATTATTAATAATTTTTTTAGTAAAGCAAAATTTATATATAGAATAATGCTGTGTGATATAGTACACGTTTAAGAAATTGCTCTATCAATTCTTATATGATAACTAATTAGCCACTACAATTATTTTCTACAGTGGCCATCTATTAAAAGAACTTATATAAAGAATAATTATTTTGGTCCAAATGGAAGGAGAGTTTATAATTTTGATAATTTATAACTAAATAAAAAAATCAACGATCTCTTGGAGATGAACAGGGATGTCATATAAGAATTGATAGAGCAGTTTCTTCATCTCCAATGATACTGGGCAAAAAACCAAAGTCCATTTAACTCGAATAATATACGAGTTGGACTTGAATAAATTTTATTGTCAAAGACCCAAAAACCGACTATTGGCTCGACTTGAAGTGTCTACCTTATTAAGCTACTTAATACCCGTCTGAAGCAGACTCGCTAAGTATTCTTTTTGAAACCCATATTTAGAGCCCATTGAGGCTGTAAGTTTGTTACCCGTAATTGCGGCCCAATAAGTGCACTATTAATAGGGTGAAGTCGGATCGATTTTATCCGGGAAAAAAAGAACCGATCCGACAATATCAGTATTTTTAAAATAAATGGGCCTGTTGTGGATTGATTTTTTTGTCTGATTATTTGATAGTTTTCCAATTTTTAGCCTATTTTCGGTCTTATTTGTAATAAATGTCACAATACGCTTCAAAATTGGGCCTGTTCTTGATAAATTTGTAAATAATACCAATACACGTTAAAATTAAAATACATATATACATATTAAAAAAAGTCCAAAATGCAAAAATAGGGAAAAAGTGTAAGGGTTTTGATTTGGGCTGCATATTTATAATAGACCGGACCGGACCAGACCGTTTTTCTTAACCGAATCAATCCGATTCGATCGGTTTTTCTATAATAAAAAAAATCGAAACCGAACCGGTCGGTTAAAAACTAGCAAAAGAAACCGTCGATTTGAGCCGATCCGATTAAAAAACCAAGTCCAATTACAACCCTAATTCTTAAGCTCTTGAATTCGAAAACGTTGACTAGCAGTATGTCACTGAAGTAGTCAACTGTATATGAGTATGTGGGTGGAATATAAGTGTACTATTAAGCTCACATGCAGACATTGACCAAACATCATATAGGATTTTAGGCTCCATTGTTCAACTCCACTTTTGCTACTCCCATGAAGTCATTATTTGATAGTCAAGTGTGGAAATTTGTGTCGGTCTGTCGGAGAACATCAAATGACTTAGTGGTTAGAGGGTTTTCCAGTGACTTAGAGGTCCTGGATTCGACTCTCATTGTAAGGGGGCGGTGGGTGGGTTTTTCTTTTAAAAAAAGTGTGGAAATTTGTGTCTTCAATTTTGAGAACCTTTAAGAAACTTGTGATGATGCCAGAGCTTAGGCAACGTTAATTGGATTTTTACTACACTAAAGAACATTATCTGTCATCAAAGCAATAGATGAAACATAATTGTTTATTAGTAGTAGTCTTCACCTTGCTTAACTAATACTAACAAATCTTCAAAGTCAACTAGAAAGAGATGCTTCTTAGTATTTTCCAACCATTATTTCTTTTTCAAATCGATTCCTAGACAATAACTATTGTTCCTAGGACATCAATTATTTGTTTTATTCTAAAATTCCAAATTTATTTCTTCTTATAAACTCATATCACCAAACTAGTATTTCACATACTGCACAACCAAAATGGCTAAATTCATTTTTCTCACTGCTTGCTTAATTTTGTTTTCCATGTTTTACTTCAAAGCTTATCAATCTTGTCCTCTAATTCATCAAGAAGCTCTTCTTGAATTTAAGGCATTGGCTCTTGCTTCTTCCAGACGGAATGGTACATTAACCTTCCCACTTGATGATCTCAAGTCCTGGAATTCTAGTGTCAACTGCTGCAAATGGCCCAGAATCGCGTGTCAGGCTCGAGCTTCATCGGAAGATGTCACAGGCTTGCTGTTCAGTTCTCTCATTTCCCCTCCTGAAGGTAGCAGTGGTATGGTATCAGATGTTTTGGCTCCGATTTTTCGGATAAGGACCCTTATGTTGCTTGATCTCTCCTTTAATTATATCCAGGGTGAGTTATCAGGGCCTGGAATTGCTAACTTAACCAGACTTTCTCATCTGGATCTTCTTCTGAACAAATTCGATGGCACGATTCCTCCTCAACTGTTCACGCTACGCCATCTGCAATATCTTGATTTGAGCGATAATTATTTTCATGGGACATTGAGTTCTGATGTGGGAAATCTTCGAAGTTTGGAGCTACTGGTGCTGGAGGATAATTTTATCGATGGAAATATCCCGGGAGAGATAGGTAATCTCATTGAGTTGGAAAAGTTTTCAATTAGGCAGAATAAATTTTCAGGTGAAATACCCCTGACAATGCTGAACCTGGAGAAGCTTGTTACATTAGACCTTGGGAATAATTCTTTGTCAGGGGATATTCCAGCTGACATTGGAAAATTGGCAAACCTGACAACATTATCATTGAGCATCAACAACCTCAGCGGGCCAATTCCCGAATCTATCCAAAAGATGGAAAACTTGGAAACCCTTAAGCTTGATAACAATAGGCTCGAAGGGCGGATTCCAATATGGCTGCTTGACCTGAAGGAGATGCAGATTTTGCAGCTAGGGGGAAATAAGCTCACCTGGGATAATACCAATGATAAAATTGTTCCAAACTGTTCGTTATCTAGGTTAACATTGAATTCTTGCAACATTTCAGGTCCTATTCCTATATGGCTTGCCAATCAAACAGGCCTCGTCTTTTTGGACCTCAGTGATAACAGCTTGGAAGGATCATTCCCTCTTTGGCTAGCTAGCATGGATGTGGGTACTATAGTTTTATCTGACAACAAGCTCACCGGCTCATTGCCACCACGGCTGTTTGACTCATCAAGTCTATCTGTGCTCGCCCTAGCGAGAAACAACTTTTATGGGGAACTGCCAGATAACATTGGCGAAGCAAATGGCATCATGATCCTAATATTGTCAGGCAACAATTTCACAGGTTCTGTGCCTGCGTCCATTTCAAATATTTATCGGCTATTGTTGCTAGACTTATCCTACAATAGCTTTTCTGGTGAAGCATTCCCCATATTTAAACCAGATTCAATGCTTTCATATGTTGACATAACTGGAAACAAGTTCTCAGGCGAGGTACCTTCAACTTTTGGTAGTAACACAATTATCTTGTCAATGGGTCAGAATGACTTTTCTGGCCAATTCCCAGAAAACCTTACACAATTGAGTGTTCTTGAGCAACTCGATCTCCATGACAACAACATTTCAGGAAAAGTCCCAACATCTATATATAAATTGTCCTCTCTTGCAGTGCTTAACTTGAGGAACAATTTCTTCGAGGGAAAGATACCTGAAAATTTGTCAACGCTTCCTAGCCTCCGCATAATGGACCTTTCCAACAACGAGTTCAGCGGAATCATTCCTCCAAGTGTAGGGAATCTAGAAGGCATGACCGTGTCACCAGATCTCTCTACTAGTCTTGCTGATGTATTCACTTTTGTTGTCGAGTTCAGAGTCCTCTTAGTTAACTGGAAAAGATCAAGACAAGGTTTATCGAGGAGCAACCTGGAAATCTACTCTCTTCTGGACCTTTCCAATAATCTATTGACAGGTGAACTTCCAGCTTCTTTAGGTGATCTCAAAGGCCTGAAATTGCTCAACATTTCACTCAACTCAATCTCAGGAGAAATTCCTTCTACATTTGGTGGTATGACGAATTTAGAAACTCTGGATTTATCACATAACAATCTCTCAGGGGAAATCCCAGAAACCTTTTCCAAGCTTCTTGAACTCAACACACTGGACTTGAGCAACAACAAGCTTTCAGGCCGAATTCCTGTTGGTACTCAAATGGACAGAACTGATGCTAGTTCATACGCGAACAATAGTGGCTTATGTGGCATTCCAATCCAGGTCTCTTGTTCAGCAGCAGCACCACCAAAAGTAGCCGAGGATCAAGAATCTGAGGAGACCTGGTTTTCTTGGACATCCGCTTTCATTGGTTATCCGGTTGGTTTAGTACTAGCAGTGGGAATTGCCTACTTCATTGGCTATTTTGACAGGAAAGAAACAGCACCAAAACGCCCTTTGATGGGTTTTGAGCAGAGGTTTATGCGTCGTTGATGTGAAAACTGAAACGAGTAAAACAGTTTAGTGCATCAGAATTCCTACTGCCAGAACAAACATGATCTCAAGTCAGCCATATATGTCAAGATTAGTATATTAGTGTTAAAAGTTTCAATAAGCACTTGGGCACTCTTTGAAGTAAATGAAGCAAGTTATAGTATACTAGATGTTTGTGCACAGTTCAACCTGTGCGAGTTCGGTTATTATATTAAAATATATATTGTTACATTAATTTTTACATGAATATATGATGATAAATATTTCTTGTGAAATTCAAAATATGTGTATGATAAAAATGATTAAATAAATATACATTATATATAGGTAACTATTTTATTTTTAATAACTATGCTTAAATAATTTAATGTATAAAATAATAATAGGCCTTTGCAAATTTTCAAAAAAAGAAACTAAATGGGAGTTAGTATGCAATTTAAATATGTGTCACATGCTTATTGGCTAAAAAATAACATGGGGCTTCACTCAAAGAATAACTAATTCCCCCTTCCCCAATTAAATATAGTGTAGATGAATCTTCAATATATTAATATAGTGTTTAATGTACTTCAAAAGTCCACCTGCATTTCCCCCTCCCCTTCAATTGGTAAACGAGATTCGAACTCGAGATCACCTGCAATTTGGACACCTTCAGCGATATAATAGGGGTGATATTTTCATCAATCCCTTTCGTTTTCAAAAGACACAAGTTGGAGGAGGCAAATTGAAATGAATATTTTAATTAATACTTCTTTTGTGTTATATACTTGTCGTTTCAATCTAAATCATATGTGATATGATAAATCGAGGGCTATGTATCAGACTGCCAGGGAACTCTCCAATACGCAGTTTTGTCTCTTTACGGGATGCGAACTTGGACTACATATTTACCACTCCAACACGAGATTTTGCCTCTTTACGGGACTCGAATTCACGTCGTGTGAAGAGGCGAGACTTATCATTTAACTCTTAACAAACGGTGTCATTCCCAAGGACTTAACGAACTTCTTTTTCCATATCACATATGTAGACATCTAAAACGTTTTAAGGGCATAATCTAATGGTCAGTAACAAAATAATTGGGGTACAAACACCCCGTCATTGTAGGTTAAAATATGTATAAACTCAATATTTTGATGAAATATAGTACAGGTCAATTTTGGTGAAATATTAATAAATTGATTTTTACTTCGTGTCTCGTTGATAATTTCTCATATATAATTATTACCCGACACATCCTCGTTCTCGAATAAAAAAGAAATTACCATAAATAGAGTTTGTCCTTGACAAGAGGCGGAGTGAAGTAACGTGAAGACAGGTTATTAATTATGGCACGCGTAATCAAGAAAGAACAGTCCTTTTACTACTCTTCCGAGTTGAGTGGAAATGCACTCAAAAAATTTCCATTCCTCAAATTTCACTAATTTCCTCTCCTCCTTCTTCCCCAAAAAACGTCCACATTCAAGATTTATTCAGGTTGCTTCACTTCCTTTTGTTTCTTTCTTGTTTTCCCATTAATACACTTTCCATAACGAATATATGATTATATGAATATGATATATCCATTTTGGTGCTCATTGTTATATATATGTATACATATTGGTTGACCCTTTTTTTGTCATCAATTCATCATTTCTCTTCATCTAATCTATAGACAAGGTACATTATTTATCTGCTTGAATTTGTATTTTCTTGCCTTTTTGGTTCTTGATTTTGCAAATTTTAGGTTATTTTAGATTATTCAAACTAGCTGCTTATGTGATGTGTATTGGTGTTTGTTGTGGATAGTACAAGAAATGTGGTCTACATTGTTGGTCTTGGTTAGATTTTGCTAATGATTTTGGAACCATTTTTTCACTAAAATTGGCGTGTTGTTTTCTTGGAGTGGAAAAGTATTTAGCCATTTTGGTTATTGGTTTTCATTGGTCTCATTTGGCAATTTATATGAGGTAACATCTTGTCTGTATCAAATTTGAAAATAAAGAGAAGGGCTGTTTAGCTAATGGTTCGACGAGGTTACTGGAGATAACTGCACAAACAGTCCCCGAAACTAGACTAAAATTGAGATTTAATCCTTAGAGTTTTTATTGGTGCTATGATAGTATCTGAAGTTATAAAATTGTTGAACAATTGATATTTTTCTTGCATCAGTTAGTATATAATCAGGTACCCTATCATTGCAAAAATGCAAACTCCGAGACTATGGCTCGACTTTTGCGAAACTTTTCTTGTATGCCTCACAAAGTACTAATTCATCTTGAATTAATGCATGTCCTGTTACATAATATCAGGGACTATAGTTTTTTCTTATGGCTACTATTGGCAATTCGACAAATATATTTTGGCATGATAGTCCGGTTGGGAAAGCAGAGAGGCAAAAGCTCATCAATCAGCAAGGATGTGTTGTATGGATTACTGGCCTTAGTGGATCAGGTTATTTCTTGAACTAACTTGCTTGTCTAATATTATAAATGATAATAAGTAGCAGGTCAAAGCTTCTAGGCAATAGCAACTTTTATATATCAGTTTTTTTTTAATATAATGCTTCACACCATTCAGGGAAGAGCACACTAGCTTACTCGCTAAATAGAGAATTGCACACCCGAGGAAAACTTTCTTATGTTCTTGATGGGGACAACCTCAGGCATGGTCTAAACAAGAATCTAGGTTTTGCAGCAGAAGACCGAACTGAAAATATACGCAGGGTTGGTAAGCAAATCTTTACTGATAAAGGCTCCTGCATACAACTTTTGAGCTTATTTCTGCGGATTTAGTCAAGTGTGACATAGAAAGGCGAGTAGTACTAGTTACAAAGATGATTAATTGCCTCACAGATTTAAAGTAAGAACATTTTGACCTACTGCTTTAAACCTGAGGGCCATACTACTCTGCGAGATCTTGATGTTTTGCATGATTTTTAGTCAGTAGTGATGGAGCAGAAATGGTGTGTAACAATACATGAATTTCACTTTCTGCAGTATGTCTGCGGATTCTATGGACCAAACTGATGTCCAGGATCCCGCAACATATATACTGTTTTTTAGCAAGTATGATGTGGCTGAAGTTGTGCCTCAATAATTATTTATCCCTCTTTGTGGTATTTCTTATTCTATGTGGCATGTGTATATTGTGTAGCTAAAAATAATGTGACTACATATCAATGGGAACTCAATATACTTCCTTGCATCTTACAGAGTCGATAAGATCAGGTATCTATCTAAAGAGGAGAACAGTCTGCTAACATGGTTGAAGAATTTTATTGTTTGTGAAAACCTTAAGGCTGAGGTTGATGGCTATGTTCTTAATTGCTGATAATGAGACATGCACGATGCATCAGTCCCCACAATTAAGGAATAGTCGATTCTGTAATGAAGGGATCACTTTAAATGCATAATATGATAAACTCTAAACACAAATGTTCTGAAGTTCCAATAGTTTCAGCAATTACTTGCTCATTGCACTATATATATTCAAAGCATGACAGGTGAAGATTTGAGATAAGGTTTACCCTTTTCTATAGGCCACTCCTGCATCATAACGTTATATTATATATCTTACGGGTACATGATTTGATCCTTTTAGGGGAAGTTGGAAAGCTCTTTGCAGATGCTGGCTTAATTTGCATAGCTAGTCTGATATCCCCTTACAGAAAGGACCGAGATGCTTGTCGTGCACTACTACCAGATAGAACTTTTATTGAGGCAAGTCTTTGTTACCATCCCTGTTAGAATGTCAACTAAGGTTTTAGTAAGAGTGTAGTATTTGATTTTATTGTTCCTTTTCATTTATCTGACCGCCGTTTGTATCAGGTTTTCATGAATATGCCTTTAGAGCTCTGTGAAGGAAGAGACCCCAAAGGCCTCTACAAGCTTGCCCGTGCTGGAAAATTAAAAGGTATTGGTTATAGCGTTGAGCAGAGCTTTAATAAAAAAGTTACTCATTTTCTGCGTTTTTGTTACGTTACAGCTCAGTGCCTCAGTAAATTAAAACAAACAAAATGTAACAAAATGGGTTGACTTCTGCACCTTTGGGAAATTTTTATTGTGAAGCTTCTAATTCCTCATTTGGGTGATGCATCATTTTGCTCAAAATTTCAAACAATTTATGGTCCGTTTGGATTAGGGTGAACCTAGGTAAATCTAGGTGAAATTTATCATTCACCCCGTTTGGAACCAATTTTTTGTTTTTTTTAAGGTTAATGTAGGTGAATCTAGGTTAACACATTCTCCTCCATTCACCCTCAAATCGTTCACCCCCAAATCGGTGGGTAATGCTAGGTTAACGAATTAATTATTATTATTATTATTAGATGAGACTAAACTACCCATCAATAATATTACTCTCCGCTAAATATTAAGTCCCTATAAAAAAAATAACTTCCCTCATCATATAAATTGTCGCTTCATTTCTTTCTTGCGTATTCTTGCCAACTCTTTCTTTCCGCTTGAAAAAATAGTTTTTTCTTGGCTGCTCTTTCTTTCTCGCTTGAATAAAAAAAAGATCATGTTTTTGCTTTTCAATTTCAATCCGTGTGTACTATATTTGTTTGTTGCTACGTCTAGCTTTTTCTCCTAGTGCAATAATCAGTGTTAATCATTTTTTCAATTAATCATCTAATTATCAAATCACCTTTGTAATGTATGTAAATCAACATATACGAGCATTGGCATATTCCTTGTTATAAATCCTTGTGTACTAATCATTAAGTACACAATATTTGTTGTTTATGTTTATCTTTTGTTAAACATGTGTATGTTCATTTTACTAAAGTTATTGATACGTTCCTATTTTTTTTTTATTATAGAACATATTTATATTTTGCTAATGTTTTTATTTAATAACATTTAAGCAAGGTATTCTGCGTAGAAATAAAGAGAAGGATACAAATGTCAGTTTAATAGTTAATAATTTTATAATGTTATTTTTCAAGTTATTAATTATTTTGTTATACCTATTGAAGGGTAATTGTATCCAAACAGAAATTATAATAGTTTCACCTGCATTCCCCTACATTCCCCTAACCTAGGTTAATTTTAAATGCTACACTCACCTAGATTCACCCCAATCTAAACGCACCATTAATTTTCATAGCATTTTACGGAATACACTATAATTCACTTTAATAGATCTTTGAGGATATACTCTTATAGATAGGCTTATTTTCATTTTGGACCTTGAACTATGATGAAAATTTCAAAATTGGACCATAATACTTTCCTAAGCCTCATATTGGACCCTATACTATGATTTGTCTCATTTTACCCCCTAAAATGCCAAACATAATGTAATTTCGTCTTAAAATAAGGGCAAAATCGAAATAGCACATATATTAAACTTTTGGGCACAATTCATAAATAACAAAACTTATTAAATTAAAAATAAACCCCAGGCTTATTTACATTTTGGACCCTGAGCAATCACGTATGTTTCAAATTGGACCCTGATACTATCATTAGTTATTTGTAAAAACACCCCAAAAGTTTCATATATGCAATAACCCGAATTTGCCCTTCTTTTAAAACGAAATTCAATCTAAAATTAGCATTTGAGGGGGCAAAATGAGACAAAACATAGTATAGGGGGCAATTTGAGGCTTATGATAGTATCAGGGTCCAATTTGAAACTTACGTGATAGTTCAGGGTCCAAAATGAAAATAAGCCTTATAGATAAGATAAATTTTAAGTAACATTCCCCAATTTATTCACTGCTCTTAAAAAGCTAATGTAAGATTATGTCCGATGGCTGCATTTCAGGCTTTACTGGAATAGATGATCCTTATGAGCCACCTTTGAACTGCGAGGTATGTCAATGGTATATATATTATACTGAAGGGGGCAAGGTGTCAGTCCTCAAGAACACTTCCTTGTTTCCCATCAAATTCATCGATTCATTTTCTCAAACTCTTCCGTTTTCAGATTGAAATAAAGCAGAAAGGTGGAATTTGTCCAACACCGCAGGAGATGACCACTGAAGTAGCCACATACTTGGAGAACAGCGGATTTCTGCAAGCATAGTAACTCAAGGGAAGTGTGTCGAATAGAGTTGCGTGCTTCCTCCACCCCGTGTTTCTCTTACCACGTTTCTTTTAGAGTGGTGTATAACCAGTTAACTCTTCCCACTAGTATGTATGAAGAATATGGCTCGCTTTTATATCCTCTTTTCTTCTTCAGAGTAGATTAGACTTCTTTATAATATATAGAATTGATGTTTCTGAGATTATGTAATAGTTTGATTATACGAATAGTTACAATGTTGAAGTACTAAAGTGTTTTTTATATTCATGAAATCTTTATCCAGAAATAGATAAAAACTTGACATACAATTGAAGGTATGTCGATCACAATAAAAGATCTTCATCCACCAAAACTTTTGATCACATTAATAGAATGTGACAACGAAATTATAGAGTTTAGAGTTCTAATAATTTGTTGCACTTTATGACAGGTTATGTTACATTTTTTTAAGATCATATTATGCATTCTATTTTTTACTTGTAAATTTATTTTTTAAAATTAACCAGATACATGGGAACAACTAACTAATTAACATATAATCGGATGTTCGAAATCAATATAAATTTAAAAATGAGTGTTCAAAACACTTTAATGGATTGAACTATAAATATTTTTTATACCTTTATGATTTATTTATTTATTTTGTAAATACGAATATCTTAGTGAATCTCTCCGAACAAGAATAGGTCTGTTACTAATTATAACCAAACAAATCGACAGGATACATGTAAGAATCTACCTGGTATGAATCTTCTCGAAGCCTTCGGTTTAATAATATTGTACGTTATTCATTGAAAGTTACAACATGACTAATCATGGTATCCTCAATACATAAAGTGTGAAACCATTACATTAACGGTCCTTACACACCCTTGCCCTTAAGGCCTTAAATATATGAAGAAGGTGAATCGAGATATATCTCACCTGATCAAGGACTAGAGCATGATACGTCGATACATGACCACATCAAATACGGTTTTATAAAATAAGAAAATATGGAAGAAAGTAGGGGTGTGCACGGTTCGGTTTGGTTCGGTTTTGGACAAAAATAAAAACCGAACCGACATCATCGGTTCTACGCTAGATAGAACCGAAATTGGTTCGGTTCCAAACGGTTCGGTTCATATCGGTTCCAGCTCGGTTCCGGTTTGGTTTCGGTTCTGGGCCGGTTCTGGGCCTCGTGTTTCGGACCTAAATTTGAACCCACTTTCGGCTTTGAAATATTAGGTTTGTTCGTTTCTAGCTAATATTATTATTCATTCTCGACTCAAATCTAAATGTGATTACTATTGTTTTATATTAAATGTAACTCATAATTAAGTTTCAAAGATATATCTACTCTATATAAGTTTAACGAGCTCCTTTTAAAACTAATTTCGAAATTTGTACACACATTTGTCACATGGAACCAATTTTTAAATATATATGTATCCATATATTAATAGCTTAAAACATATTCACTTATCAATTATTATATCATACTAACAATAAACAATGTTGAATCCTCTCACCAATTATACTACTAAACTTAATTTTTTCTACATAAAATTAGTCATCGGTTCGGTTCGGTTTTTATCGGTTCTCCCACAAGGCGAACCGCGTCGGTTCGGTTCCCTCAAAGGCGGAACCGAAATCGGTTCGGTTTCGATCGGTTCTAACAAAATCGGTTTTTTTCGGTTCGGTTCCGGTTCGGTTCGGTTCGGCTCGGTTTCAATTTTCCTCCACACCCCTACAAGAAAGCATGAAAAGCAGGTAAATGACATTTTCCGCGCAGACATCTCAAAGTGCTTCAAGAGACGGCACATTAACGCAACAGCATATATCCATATCCATTCAGACATCGACCCAAACTAGAAATCTACAATCCAAGAATTGAAGATGGTGTTGAACAGCATAGTATTAATCCGAGTTGCATATGTCTCAGCAGATTTATGTCAATACATAGCTTGCAACCCAGAAAGGCTAAGCAGTGAACAAGTTCTTGATCTCCTCTTTGTTTACCCTTTTCAACAAATTCGTCGTATTGCTAATTGTCTTTGCTCCTTCTTTTGCTTCCCTCCACCTCATCATTACCTCTCCTTTTCATCCTCCTCCTCCACTACCTCTTCTTTTTCTTCTTCCAGTTCTTCATCTGATTTGGATGTTTCCAATGATGCCCATGTCCATGTTGAGTAAATAATTGTATTATAATTGTGCCCATATTGAATTTTGTACTGAATCAATTATGTTTTGTATATGTTGTATGATATTTGATCAAAAGATGGCATTTTTAATGTAATCTATTATTGCCATGATGATAATTTTGATTCAAATCAAGGATTTGTGTCTCGATTAGTTATTTGATTAAGATCTTTTCAATGATTGCTCGTCCACGTTGAGTAGATATTTGATTATATTGTCTGATAATATCCATGGACATGTAACTTTGGTCCCTTCATCAATTTTCCAGTTTTTGTTTGTTGTATAGTGTACTTAAGATCATATTGTAATTTCAAGGATTTGTTAATGAATTATTCAGAAATTGTTAGTTGTGTTTGTTATGTTTATGTAATCATTGAATCTTGATTTTGTCCAGGATGTTGGCTAGATTTGACTCGTCTTGTTATAACTCTAATTCTCTCAAGTTTCAATTTCGACAATTTAAATGATAACCATTGATTTGGAATGTGACATTATTGTAACAAATTTCTTCATTTAAACTATCACTTGAGAGGATTGAAGTATAATAATTGGAGAGCATCTTACTTGTCGGTGGGCTATGTTACTAGAAATGATGTTCACTTTTTTAGAAATTTTTTGTTTGAGTTAAGTTATTAATTATTGGTAGAATGGTAGGCCAGAGGCTCCTTGTTAAGCAAAGATAAAAGGGAGTCTGACTGAACCCATGGCTAATCCAAGTATCCAACTCCTTAGAGCTTAGGCCCTTACCCCTGTTAATACGGATTGGGTGGAAGTCTCTTTAGAGTCATTGTGGCATGTCGTTGATGGTGGTAGAATGGTAGTTGAATTGGAAAAGATGAAAGAAAAAGATCATGTGATTATGCAGGTGGGAAGTGCTAAAAACAGCAAAATGCATCCCCATGACTGATGACCCCACCACCACATGAATGATGCATAATGAGTTCATTGATTTACTGTTATCTCTGGAGTGTTTGTTGCCCTTGTATTTCCACTTATGGTTGCGTGAATGTTATGGTGCCTAGTTGTTATTTTGTTAGAGATAGTTTGGTTTCTGAATGGTTTTGTGTTCTTCTCGTATTGATATAGTTGTTCGATGTTACTTTGCCATATACTTTTGTGGTCACTGTCAATCAAAGTAAAATACCTCTCAGTTAATATGCTGGCCGTGGAAACATTATACTGGTAAGTTTGTTAGCTTCTACGCAGTTCAGTGAAGTTCGAACTCTTTGTGGTAAAGATTTCGTCTTTTGTCTATAATTCCATTACCTTGGCAACTAAAATCTGATTATATGATGAGGTATGTGGTTAAATGACTTCCTTGCATGACACTGCTTGAATTGATACAATTCTACTATACTCTCTATACTTGATGCTGTTATGTTAATTTCCTTTTCCGGCCACTATTAATTATTGGGAAATGCTTTACCAAAATGGTTGCATTAACAAGTCATTGGAAGAGTTTGTTCTCTTCTTCATTGCTTAATTATACTATCTACTGTCCTTAGCTGATTAGCACTTCGTCAGGCATTGAAGTTTTGGTGAGTTGGATCTCAGAGATGCCTCTTCGTTGTAATATTTGAACCTTTGTAAATCTTGTCTCTCGAGTATGTGACTTGAAGTGTCAGTTTCAGTTACTGAACATCTGTCGTGGTTAGTCTTCCATGTAAGGCGTTACTAAGTTTATGCTTTTGCTTACTGTCTGGCTAGTGTCGGTGTTTTGAGAGCGATTGTAGTTATTCTCTAAAAGTGCATGCTCCCCTTTGGACCCCAACATCATTCATATTTGTCAGTAGGCGAATCCCGGTATGATAGTATCTACAAAAGATTCAAATCAATGTAGTAAAAGGGATACGAATGTCTTCCTTGGTACTTGGTAGTAGTTACTCTGTAATCGTTCTTTTATATCTAGCATATGTCGATTAAAGTAATGATATTGCCCAAGTTCTTTAAGAGAACTCTGAGGGTTTCCATGTTGCCTGAGATTTAAAGCGTTGCCCATTGCATAGAACTTATGCGATACTGAAAATCTTGATGATCTTTTTGATATTGCTGTAAATTACCGATGAAATCATTAATACTGTAGTATTACTACTATTTGAGTGACCGCTTAACTTGTTTACACCGAAGTTTTTTAGAGGCGTCGAGACATGTTGATGTATGATTAGGATTGTAATTGGTTCCATTTTCTGTTTAACAATATTCAGAATGAAACATTGAATTTTTTACCATATGTACTCAGTTTCCAAGAAGTTAACATATTTAACCCAGGGAAAAAAACAAGTGCTGAGTAAGACTCGATGCAAATGCAGAAATTTCAAGGTTAAAAGATAAAAAGAAATATAGAACCGAGGGATTTCATTATAATAGGAGAATAATGAAAACAGAGGCACATAGGCCACACAAAATACATAATTTTTTCCTTACATAAAAAACTGGTGATATTAACAACCTTGGCACATATGTGCTCTAATTATATTCCATATTCCTACTTGCTATTCATTATATTGTTCAAATCTTAAGTCTGAACAACAAAATAACCAAAACACAACTAAGGCTCATCATTCTGAATCACTCTCTATGCCTCCCATAGCCTTCAACCCTCTTGCTTTCTGTATAAAAAGAAACATCACGGTTAACTTAAATTTCCAAGGAAAAACTATCGTAACTCCGAGTTAGAAAAAGAATACAGATCCACCACCAATATGGTCAAGCCGCTTAAGCTTCACCCCAAGCCTAGGACAAACCCTTATCCTATTAAGTTGTGTCAACTATATGAATACAATGTTTCCGAACGATCTTATGTTCGGTCATTCCTTGCACCAGCTTCCAAAATCAAGGAAAAATAATACTAGTAAGGAAGCACAAGGAATTGAAAGGAATCAGTATTATATAACCCATACACATTAACATACCTTCTTAGAACTCTTCTTCTCTCTAACTTCATATCTCTCCAATGACATGTCTGTTAGCCAAGCCCCAGGACTCACCAACTACACAAACAAACAAAAAAGCCAACAAAATACAAGGTCACAACCATAACTAACCATCATTCAAGTCTAACTATAGATAATGAAGAGATTTCGGTGTCCTATCGAGTCAAAGAGTTTATATTCTCCAACTCTTGGATATAATGGAATATGTGAAATGGTAGAAGTGTTTGCGCTTCACTTTTGGATCAATTCAGAAACAGTCTCTCCGTTATCTGCATACTATCCGACCTCCTTCTTCACTTAGGCGGGAGACTAATCACAGTCATTGGGAGCATGTTTTTTTTATAGATCAAATAGATCTTACTCAAAATAGAAAAGAACTTTTCAAAACTTACCAGCAGAGTTCTTTGGATAACTTTAGCTCTCTTCTTAGGCCTCTGAGGCAGCTTGCAACCTTTCATAGCCATGAAATCTTCTTCCTTCTCCTTACTTGATAAGGTTATGTAAATCTTTGGCCAATGAAATCTCTTACCACTATTGCCAATATTATTAAGTTTGTTGTTAATATTATTATTAGCATCCCCAACATGATGATTCCCAGCTGCAGGATCCACTGAACACTTACCAACCTCATCCAACCCCACCATTGACCCTCTTGTTGTGTAGTGCCTCTCCGGCGAGGTCGACGTTGACTTTCCATTCTCCGATCTGTGTGATGCCGTTTCAGCATTCCTGAAACCAAACACAAGATATAACTGATTTTCCATTCACAAATCATTAACATCTTCATTATGTTAGACCGAATAAACTTTTCTTTTTATTTGACACTTTCATAATTTTGCTTTATAAAACATCTTCTGAATGCAGATTTTTGTTTTCACAAAAAGAAAAATAGAATCTTTACTCTTAAATCCAATATAGAAAAATCATGGACTCACTGCTACAGACAAAGCCATGCATTCAGTTTAAATTATTAAAAGCAAAACAAAACACCATCTTTTTGGTTTTTAGAAAAGGTTGACATTTATCCTTATCTTCAACAATTCTATTTTCTTCTCAGAAATCCATCAACCGATTGAAGAATTTTTTTATTTCAAATAAACAGAAAACCAAAAAGATCCAAATTCTATAAAATCGAATTCAATCTAGTTCAGCACACTTTTTTTTTTTTTCAATCCGATCCTCGTCATTGCGATTTGAATGGGACTTCACATTGCCGTTGCCAGTATTGCAATATCCGGTGACCGGTAGACTAACCTGCGAGTGGATGAAGGAGGAAATAGTGGCTCTTTAGCACTGTACAAAGTCTTCCTTCTAGCTCTGGAGGAAGTATCAAGATCATTATTTCCCTTGTTGCTTTTCGATTTATCAGAGATGTCTGATGTAGAACCTCTGACTCTAACACATCTCAGCCTCTTCTTGTTTCCCCACTGTAAGAAAACCTCAGCAGTTGTCTGAATTTTATCTTCTTTCTCCATAGCTGCATCAATTGAAGAAAATGTTACAATTAACAAAGATATAATTTTTATGTACAAAGATGAGATTTTTATATAAAATAACCACTACCCACATGCATTGATGGGCATAAATTCAAGATCTTGGTAAAGTATTGAATCTACAATGAAAAATATCAGTTTCTTTGCATATATGAATGCATAATCTGGCTAAAAATATAAAAAAGGAGGTCGTAATTATGTATTTAGAAAAGAGAACAAACTTACCATCAATCAGTAGAAACTTGAGGTGAAAAATATGATATATTTGAAGAAAAATAAGTGGGTTTTACTGTATTTTTGGATTAGTAACTTAAGCTATGATTAGGAGAAATGCATCGAGTCTTGGTGAAGAAGATAACAGGTAAATGGTGGATTCTCTGATGCCTTATGTGTGAGATGAAACAATTAAATTTTTAGAATTTTGTAGAAGGAGGTTTATATATTGTGTTTTGTCTATGGTGGTTGAGTTCTCTCTTCTCTCAGACTGAAAAGATGAATGAAGAAGATGAGACTGATGGAGTATTTTATTTTGAAAGGAGAGCCGCTACTCAATGTAGAATTTGGACCGAGCTAGTAGCTTGTGAATAGGAGTGTGGAGGAAATTGGAACCGAACAAAAAATAATCGATCGTTTTCGAATCGATCGCTATCGAACCGATTTAGGTTATGCTTTTGAGTGAATCGAATCGATATCAGTTCGGTTTATGGGAAAATCGATGACTAATTTTATGCTGAAAAAATCTTAGTCGAAGATAATTACGACATAATTTAACATTGTTCATTAATGGTTTCCTTTTTGGTCCAAAAGCAATCGAACCGATTCGTGCATAGACAACTTGTGAACTATGTCACTCACGTAGATCACATAAGTCCTCGATGACATATTCAATCTAAAAATACTGTTATAAAGAAAATAATATAAATGAGCTTTGTCTCAAATTTGCCTATTTCTCTAACTTGAACATCTTTAATTACAAACTCATATACTACCTCCATCCCTATTTAATAGACCCGTTTTGATATTTTGGGTCAAACTTCGAAAGTCTTGACCGTAAGTTGTTATTAATCGATAAGAGATAAAATAGTCATATGAGATCTTGTTAGATTCGTCTCGATACATATTTTTGAAATATCAAGTTCTTATAATTTTTAGACATATAAAATAAAAAATATTTACGTTTTAAATTGTGTCTCGGAGACCGTGAAAAAGTAAATGGGACTATCATTTAGGGATGGAGGGAGTATTAATTTGACCACACCAAAGAAGCCCGGCCTAAAGTTCATAATATCAAATTTATGGACGAATTGGGAATTTTTTTTAAAGACTAAATAATTGTTTCAAAATCGATATAAAACTTGACCTGGGTGAGACACAGTAAGACATGGTTTGTTTGGATTGGGTGGTGGTAGGTGACGGTAAAAATTAAAGATAAGTTTAGGCAAAGGTAATTGATGTAAATCTCGGTGAATATATTAAATTGTTGTTTGGATACTATTTAATTTATTGAGGTCAATGAAAAATATAATTAAAAGCATCGTTCACCTTCATTAGAGCACCAATAGCCCTAAAATTTTCCTTAAAAT
Organism: Echium plantagineum; assembly: GCA_003412495.2. NCBI lineage: Eukaryota > Viridiplantae > Streptophyta > Magnoliopsida > Boraginales > Boraginaceae > Echium > Echium plantagineum. The sequence goes on along the minus strand of CM016566.1, from coordinate 6,189,821 downwards.
CTTTACTATTTAGTACCTTTATCAATATTGGAGAAATATTTTAATTTTAATCCTTTTTCAATTTCCTTATTTCATTCCCTATTCAAGAAAAATAAAAGCTAACAATTTCAATTTTCAATGATCTCTCCTCCCAAAAATGTGTATATGCTCTAAAATCCACTGATGATATTTTCAATATTTCTGAATACAAAATAAGAAAATAAGAAGAAAAAATAACTTTACAAATAATTATTTAATTATTGTCACGTAAGGAATATAAATCACAAGTTGATTATTGCCACCAACGAGAAGCAGTAGTGCACCAAAAATTATAATCTGAACGATTCTATATAAACTCATGAATATTAAAAATGAAAGTAAAATGAGATGATATACCCACAACATCTTGCAATGTAAAATAATACTCCCTCCGTCCCTAAAAGATTGTCACATTTTGACTTTTGTGGTCAATTACAACAAAATTTGATCACGAATTCTCACTAAACGAAAAGAAATAATATAGTCTTGTGGGACCTCGTTAGATTCGTTTCAATATATATTTTTGAAATATCAACTTATTATAATTTTTTTGTATTTAGAATAAGAGATATTTGTATTTTAAATCGTGTTTTATTGACCACCAAAAGTCAAATGTGACAATCATTTAGGGACGGAGGGAGTACAAAATTAACGAAAGTTTGCACTATACAATATGGAGTCATTGATAAAATTACCTTTGATTCCAAGATGGTTGAAGATTGAAAACATGAACAATGAAGAAAAATCAATCAAGAAAACAAAGAAACAACTAAATAATAGTATATAAGAAAAGGAAGAGGGGGAAGTGTTTTGAGGTTTGGAAAGGATCCCAACATATACACGCCGTTAGCTTGTTCCCCATATTTTTTTCGTGGGTCAACCTACAATAAGAAAGCTAAAAAGGGCTAAATCTCCATCTTTTCACTTCCCATTCCCAATATTTGGGCTAATGAGTCATTTAAGTAGAATGTTGTGGATGCATTTGCAACAAATGTCTTAAATCACTTTCTATTTTATATTTGGAATAAGGAAAAGTATAAAAAGCAAAAAATATCAAATATAAGATTTCCTATCTCTAAAATTTTCCTCAAATATTATAGGGAGTGTCATATATTTACACCATCCCCAAATCACTATTGTTCTTATATTAAAAGTGTGTTTGGATTGGGATGAATCAGTGAGAGGAGAATTGATTAAGATTATCCTAGATGAAGGAAATTAGTGAGAATCAGAGAGAATATATTTTATTGTTGTTTGGATATCATAATTATAAACTAGGAGAACCAGGGGGAAAGAGGGAAAATACAATTAAAATTGTGATTCTCTTCCATTCTCCTTCGATTTGGAGGGGAGAAAATATGATGGGAACCAGTGGTAATGGGGTGGATTAGTGGTAATGAATTATCCTATCTCAAAACTAATTTTAGTTCCCAAACACAATTTTTTTTAGAATTCCCCTCGATTACCTCTGATTCACCCCAATCCAAACACACCATAAGTGTTGTAAGTTATAAATAGGGAATCTGAATCTGTGTAAAAGTTAAAATATACTTCCTAAATTTGATAAAGTAGTATGAGAAGTTGATTTTAGAGAAAAAGATTTGGGTAAGCTCCTACAAATGCTCTTAGACCTCAATTTTGGAAATAATGAAAAATAAATTTTGTTTAGAATGTGCAATAATAGCGCATGTTAAACATTAAATAATTCAAGCGGCTCTAAATTTGCCGAACTCGAATGCTTACTCGAACCAAATTCTCTTGGACGGGCTAGTCGTTAGGGTCCAGGCCTCCAAGGCAAAATCGACCAGGCAGTGAAGATTGGGCTTATTTTTCCCATCATCTCCCCAGTAGTTTGGAAGTCGGAACCTCTACAGAAACCCTAAATCCCAACAAAAATCTCTATTAAAACCCTAGACATCTCTTTGTATCTGTAAATCAGCTTGCAAACTAATCCATACACGCTAAACACAACCCTTCACCCAATTAAACCATATTTTTTGTTTGTTTGTTTGATAACTTTTGATATTAACCTTTTGGTGCCTCTTAGAGTAGCCATCTGAACAGCAATTTAGCGTTTTTCTTATTTGGTTTAGTTATGAGGCCAATACTCAATTTTCAAGCTCTTCAAAGATACCCTTTTGGGCACCTTTGAGTCTTGACACTAAGATTGTTTTATTGGACAAGTTTTTATCTTTATATCATTTGTCCTAAAACAGCCTTGGACACCTTCAAAATAGATGTTTTACAATTCTTCGGCATTGTAATTTTTAATAGTATATGGTGTTTTCATAAAAATTGTTTTTTAATGATGTTTTATTGATGCTGGTCGAAATGCTATTTGAGAATTCAATGAAAAGATGCTAATTTTAGACCAGCAAAAGAAAAGGAAACATCAGTCAGATCACTGACCAAGGGGGCTTTCTTTACTAATTGCTTCTCTTTTGTCAAGATTTGACACATTTTTAGTTCGATTTTTGCAATTTGTTGTATTGTTTCTGTTATGGGAATGCAGATGATGAGTTATTAACATTTTGAGCTGATCAATTCATGAGGCTTCAAAATTCGAGCTTTTTAAAACTGATGCATTCGAGGTGTACTGTTTTATTTATAAATAACTAATGAGGTGAGTTTCGAAGTTAATAATTTTCGCGTTTGTACTTTAATGTGTTACTTTGAAGTGTACTAGAAATGTGATGTGGACCCTCATTATTAAATAGTAAAAGGAATCAGACCAGGCCCACAGTAACTGGACGTGATCCACCTAAGGGCCCGGCCTCCTAGGGTTTCGTGAAGGCCAACCAGGGTCTGACACGTGCCTCTCATTAATGCATAAGTTACACATGGAAACTTCCTATAAATACCTAGCATCATTCCCCACATGAGGTATGTGATATTTGCTCCTTAAAACTAAAACTCTGTGGAACATCTTTGACTGACTTGATCGTCGGAGTGTTTGTGGTCGAACCCCGGCCACACTTTCAGGTCAATGGCTCCAAGTACTTCACCTCACCGGCGAACTGGCGGATCGAGGCAACCTCGCCTCGATGGACGAAGGGACAGAGTATCCGCGCCCGCATTTCCAGATAGAGGAGCGGATCGAGATCTGAGGAATCGACTCAGTCGGGGTCGTCCCGAAGAAATCGATGACGCCCAATCACAACGGCGGGAACAATCGTCTCAGGCTGGGGATAATGATGAAAGGTTACATGAATCGTATATGCGCAGACGCAGGGAATTGACTGGCAAATCATTGGCGCCGTCTGTGGGGACTCGAACACATCAGTCACAAGATCCGCGCAATCAACACCGTGAGGACCAACCTCACCACCGTAACCATTCCACCTCGTCTCACCCCCAGCTACCCATCGACATCGAGCGGGAGGTCCATCGCCGCGTCGAGGCCATCCTCCGGGCCCGCGACACACCTGCTCCCCTCGTTACTCCGGCCACGCCGTTGGTCCTAGGTGCACCTACGGTACTAGATGCCACGGTGCGCACCCCCCCAGCCCCTCCGGTACTTGATACCACGGCTCCCCCCCCACCAGCAGTCACCCCGCTTGCCGCCCCTCAGGCGGTGAACACGTCGGCCATTCCCCTTGGGGCCCCCCCTGTACTGCCTGATCCTAGCATGGCTCGACTCTTGGCAGAAATGGAGGCTCTTCGGAAACAGGTCGCTACGATAGCTTCGTCGCGTACTCCGGCTGTAGTCGTTCATACCCAGATGCCTTTCTCGGATCGCCTCAAGGCCGTAGTCCCGCCCCCAGGTTTCATCCTCCCACAGTTTACTCAGTACGATGGGACTACCGATCCACAAAAGCATCTCAAGGCCTTTCTTACCCAAATGACCATGGCTACTAACGAGCCGGACCTCCTGGCAAAAGCTTTCGCCAATAGCCTCAAAGGCAAAGCTTTGGACTGGTACATGGAGTTGCCGGACAAATCTATCGACACCTACGAAGACACGGCTAAGGCGTTCATCGCCAAGTTTGGCGCGTCTATTCGCGAGGTTTTAGACGAAAAGGTGTTAATGGAGCAGCAGCAGGGGCAGAACGAGTCCCTCCGCGATTTCCATAAGAGATATAATGATCTCTTGCTGAGCATTCCTAACTGCGATGCCAAGACGGCTTACATGGGCTTCTTCCGGGCCCTCAGATACGGCCCTCTCAAAAAGAATCTACTCGTCGAAAAATCTCTATCCAAGGATGAACTGACGGCTCGGGTGCGCCAGTTTATCAACATGGAGGAATTAAAGACACGAGAAAAGGGAGGCCCCAAGAAGGAGCCACGCAAAGATCTGCGGGACACTCTCCTCAAAAAAGAATATACACCTAAGACGCAGATCTGGGACAGGCTGCAGCGTGATAAACAGACCAATCGCACCTACCCTCAGCATAAGCGCAAGGCGTATTCTCCCTGTGGTGACACCGATCGACCGGGCACGAGCGGTCACACTGCGCCTGCGCCCCCTCCGACTCCGCTCAACGCCTCCATCTCCACGATCTATGCAGCCATATCGGATCAGAAGCTGCTTCCCAAACCCAAGCGCCTCAGCACGGCGCCTCATAAACGCGACCGGAGCAAATATTGCGAATACCATCGCGAACACGGCCACGACACAGATGAGTGTCGCACGCTCCAGGCGGAGATTGAGAAGCTTATTCAGCGGGGTCATTTGCGTGAGTACACCAGGGGTTCTCAGGCGACGCCTTCGGCCCCACCTCTTCCTGTTCGAGATCGTTCCCCTGCGCCTGTTCGACGCCGCATCGAAACGATCTCAGGGGGCATGGCGGGAGGCGGGGACTCTCGAAATGCCCGAAAGAAGTATGCTCGGCGTGACGTCTTTTCCTCGTACCAAGGCACGCCGGTCAACAGGGAGCCTATCATTTTCGATGATTCCGAATTAGGAGGGATTGAGCTGCCGCATGAAGATCCTTTAGTCATCATGCCGGTCATTGCTAATACAGAAGTTGAGAGAATGTTAGTGGACACGGGCAGTTCAGTGGATGTCTTGTACCTGCGAACCTTCGATGAGTTACACTTGCCACGGTCGTTGATACATCCCATTCGTACACCACTCACGGGGTTTACAGGACACTCCATATATCCTTTAGGAGTGGTAGAGTTGGACGTCACCATGGGAACAGGATCAAAGATAGCTACAAAAAGGGTATCATTTACAGTGGTGGACATCAACGACCCTTCCTACAATGGCATCATTGGAAGGCCTTCGTTAACGGAGTTCCAGGCGATAGTATCGCCGATACACCTCAAGCTTAAATTCCCCACGGTCGCAGGAGTCGGGGCGATGGTAGGAAAGCAGAAGAGTGCGCGCAGGTGTTATCTCTCGTCGGTTCCGGCCGCCCACGAAAGCGAGGGAACGGAAGGATCATCCGATCCCCGGAGAAAGAAAAGTGAAGGGTTCAAAAGTATACATGCTCTCCAATCGGTGGCCGATAACTCCCCCAGGGAAAGAGAAAGCCAGCGAAAGGGCAGTCCCCATGAAGAGACGGAGGAGGTCAGATTCTCCGAAGCCATCCCCGCAAAAACCTTTCGTATTGGGACTTGCCTGGACGAAGCGCACAGGCAACGGTTGGTGGAGCTAATACGTAGTTTTGAAGATGTGTTTGCCTGGGGACCAGAGGACATGCCTGGAGTGGATCCAGATATTGCCCTCCATCGACTACACACGGATCCGGGAATGCGTCCCATCAATCAGAAGAAGCGTACCTTTGGCGATGAGAAAGGCATGGCGATACGGAAAGAAGTCCTCACGTTACTAGAGGCGAAGGCGATCAAAGAGCTTAAGTTCCCACAATGGATCGCGAATGTGGTCCTAGTAAAAAAACCCAATGGGACCTGGCGCATGTGCACGGATTTCACCAATATCAATAAGGCCTGCCCAAAGGATTTTTACCCGTTACCTTGTTTGAATCGGCTGGTGGATGGAAGTGCAGGGCACGAGATGTTCGACTTTATGGACGCCTCCAGGGTCTATCACCAGATTCAAATGGCAGAAGAAGATGCGCCCAAAACCGCGTTTATTACGGAGTATGGACTATACTACTGGACGGTCATGCCCTTTGGCCTCAAGAATGCGGGGGCCACCTATCAGCGCATGGTCAACACTATCTTCGCAGATCAAATTGGGCGAAACATGGAGATTTACGTAGACGATATGCTCGTTAAAAGTAAACGGAAGGTTGACCATCTGGATAACCTAAGGGAGTCCCTGGACAAACTTCGTGCGACCAGATTACGCCTCAACCCGGAGAAATGCTCCTTTGGGGTAACCTCGGGGAAATTCTTAGGTTATATGATCAGTGAAAAGGGGATCGAACCGAATCCCGATAAAATACAAGCGTTGGTGGACATGCCAGAACCAAAAAGTTACAAGGACGTTCAAAAGCTAACAGGGTGCCTGGCAGCACTAAGTCGTTTCATATCTAGGTCAGGCGAAAGGAACCTCCCTTTCTTTAAAACCCTCCGGCAGGCCGCCCCAATGGAAGGAAGATTCGTTTGGACTGACGAGAGTGCTAGGGCCTTCGCCGAGTTAAAACAATATTTGGGCTCACCAAAGTTGCTCAGTCGCCCCGAAGCGGGTGAATCGTTGTTATTATATCTATCTGTGGCAAAAGGGGCGGTAAGTAGTGTGCTTGTCCGAGAGGAGGCAAACGTACAGAAACCCATTTACTACGTCAGTCATGTCCTTCATGGCCCTGAGGAAAGATACCCGGTTATTGACAAATTCGTCCTCGCACTCATCGTGGCGGCACGAAAACTCAAAATTTATTTCGAGGCCCATCCTATCCGGGTCGTGACAGATCAACCATTGAAAAAGATACTTGCAAAGCCGGCGCTATCGGGCCGCTTGACGGCCTGGGCCATTGAGCTAAGTGAGTTTGACGTAGAGTATCTAGCTCGCAGCAGTATAAAGGCTCAGGCCTTGGCGGACTTCCTAACCGAGTGTTCGACAAATACCGTCGAAGAGGACGAACCGCCTATAACGAAGGGCCTAGAGGAGTGGGTCCTCCAGGTAGATGGGGCTCGAAATAACCAAGGGTGTGGGGCCGGAATAGTATTCCGTGGACCCCAAGGAGAGCAGATCGGCTATGCCATACGTTTCAATTTTATCACCACTAATAATGAAGCTGAGTACGAGGCAGTGGTCGCCGGTTTACAGCTCGCCCGCGACCTGGGTATTAGGAGAATCGTCGTGGAAGCGGATTCCAAGTTGGTCATTGATCAGATCACGGGACGGGCAGAGGTGCGAAATGAGTCCCTGATAAAATACGAAACACTGGTACAGCGACTCGCGGCGGCGTTTGAGGTGGTTCGGTTCGAACATATACCCCGGGAACGCAACGAGAAGGCCGACTATCTTTCCCAGTTGGCCACTAGCCAGTTCGAGGAGGTACCCGCAAATGTCTATGTGGAAATCCGGGACCAACCGGCACACGAGATATCAGAGAGTAAGGCCGTAAGAGATGAGGTTCCTGATTGGAGGACGCCAATCGTTCATTACCTCGAGGAGGACATACTACCCCTCGATACAAAAGAGGCAACTCGGGTTAAAACACGAAGTCTGCGATTTCACATGCATAGGGGAGAGTTATATCGGAAATCTTGGGAAGGACCGCTGTTGTTCTGTGTATCCGCGCCAGATATTCCCCGGGTCCTTGCCGAGGTTCACGAAGGATGGTGCGGGTCACATATAGGGGGAAGGGCTTTGGCGATTAAGATTACTCGAGTAGGCTACTACTGGCCCACCATGATAAAAGATTCCCAAGACTATGTTAAGAAATGCGATGCGTGTCAAAAGCATAGCCCAGTCCCGTCACTACCGGCCACGACGATGACCCCGATTGTTAGTCCCATCCCCTTCGCTGCATGGGGAATCGATTTAGTGGGAAAACTTCCCCGGGCCAAGGGTAATCTGGAGTATATCTTAGTGGCCGTGGATTACTTCAGCAAGTGGGTCGAGGCAATACCCTTGTCTAGGATAAGGGGTGAAGAGGTTGTACAGTTCTTGTGGAAGAATATTGTGACTCGATACGGAATCCCTAAGGTACTGGTCTCAGACAATGGTACCCAATTTGAAGGTCGCCTCGTACAAGAATTTTGTGAAAAGTATAACATCGAACATCGCTTCGCACCTGTGTATTATCCCCAAGCGAACGGACAAGTGGAGGTGATGAATAGGGTCATCCTAAACGGAATCAAGAAAAACTTGGCCCAGACGGCGGCGCCAGGGGGCATGTGGACGCAGGAATTACCTGGAGTACTATGGTCAATGCGGACAACTCCCTCATTCGCCACCGGGGCTACCCCCTTCAGCTTGGTATACGGGGCGGAAGCAGTAATTCCCGCAGAAGTGGGAGCTCCTACCTTCCGACAAAGGGGATTTGACGAGGCACTTAACACACAACGCCTAAAAGAAAATTTGGAATTCGTTGATGAAATTCGCGACCAAGCTTTGTACAAGATGCAGGCATTCAAACAGGCCATGGCTCGGGCGTACAATAAGCGTGTAAAAGGACGGCAGTTCGTAGTCGGAGATCTAGTCCTGCGGCTTCTCTCCGCTAGCCAGCCGCAGAGCGTGCACAAGCTCAGCCCCAAGTGGGAGGGTCCCTATCGCATTCGCCGGATCTTAGGGCCAGGGACGTACGAGCTGGAGGATGCGGAAGGCAACCCGGTTCCTAGGACGTGGCATGTGACTAAGTTACGACTATACTACAGTTAATTTGTACAAGTTTTCAGACGATTTTAATAAATAGCGTATTGTTTTTGTTATATAAATTATCACGACTAAACCTCTTAGCATTCGGAGAGTCACTTAACATTCAAAATTACGGAGATAACTCCCGTATTTAGCGATACGGCGAGAGTCCTAATTTTCGAATATCCATTCGCATATTGACATGCGAAATAGTACTTAAACCGTAAAAATTACGGACATAACTCCTGTATTTAGCGATACGGCGAGAGTCCTAATTTTCGAATACCCATTCGCATATTGACATGCGAAATAGTACTTCAACATTAAAAATTACGGACATAACTCCTGTATTTAGCGATACGGCGAGAGTCCTAATTTTCGAAGATCAATTCGCATATTGACATGCGAAGCCATACTTAAACCGTAAAAATTACGGACATAACTCCTGTATTTAGCGATACGGCGAGAGTCCTAATTTTCGAATACCCATTCGCATATTGACATGCGAAGCCATACTTAAACATTAAAAATTACGGACATAACTCCTGTATTTAGCGATACGGCGAGAGTCCTAATTTTCGAATATCCATTCGCATATTGACATGCGAAGCCACATTTAAACATTAAAAATTACGGACATAACTCCTGTATTTAGCGATACGGCGAGAGTTCTAATTTTCGAATATCCACTCGCATATTGACATGCGAAGCCGTACTTAAGCATTAAAAAATTATGGACATAGCTCCTGTGTTTAGCGACATGACTGAGAGTCCTAATTTTCGTACAAACCTTCTCCTGTTTCGCCCCTTTACTTCATTGAAAAACACTTGGAGTACTCCTTCAATTTTTCAAGGGGGCATGGGTATGGTAAAAGGATAAAAGGCAAACAGCGACAAGGAAATATAAATACGAAGTTAAATATAAAGTCAAAAGACGAGGTCACACAGTCAAGGTCTAAAGAACATGTCCCGAATTCAAAAGAAGAAATAACTTTAAGAAACAATCAATCCCGGTTGGCAGCCGCCTCGAACCAGAGGGGGTTCATCCCGAACTTAGCCTTAAATTCCTCTAATTTGGCAGGAAGGTCAGGCATCTCCACCTCGAAGGTCGAAACAAAGGAAGCAAGAGATTCGGCCATATCCACACCTGCAGCAAAAGCCGCATCCCCGCCTTCGGCATACTCTTTAACAGCCGCCTCAATCAAAGACCCCTGAGTATCACGCAGAGTGGCCAACTCAGTTCGGGCTAGGTTTGCTTCCTCCTGAGCCGCAGCAGTAACCTTGGCTGCATCTTCGGCCCGCCGCAACGCCTCGTCCCGCGCCTTCTGGGACTCTGAGATGCTGGACGCCCAAATCTCTTGCTCGGCTTTGAGTTTTTCATTCTCAGCTTGCAGTTGGGCGGTAAGGGCTAGTTGATCAGTGAATTGAGTGGTCGTCGCCTTTAGCTCCTTGTTCATCAGAAGCATCGTCCGGGCCTGCTCGCTGACTTCGGCAGCAGCCTTTTTATACAGAAGTCCTAGATGATGGGCTTCCGCTTCTTTGGCTCGGAAGGATCGCTCCGCCAGGCCCGCTCTCCTCGCTAAGCCGAACACACCGTTGGCAGTCTGAAAATTGGTGGGGTTACTGAAGGACAGAGGGAGCGCAAAACAACAGTATAGTATAAAAACATACCTTTAACACATGTTCTAGAACGGCCTCATTATGCGACTCCAGGCTCCCCGTGTCATAAAACGCCGATACCTCGCCCTTGGTAAAAAGGGGCTTCAGGACCTTCATAGCCTCGCCAGGTCCGTATGTATAATTCGGCGTGGAAATCTCAAGACCCGAGGGCTGCAAGGTATACGGCGGACGCACATATCTCAGACTGTCGGGCAGAGGCTCTGGCATGAAATTCGGGTCGAATGCTCGCCGAGGAATTGGGAACGACGAAGAAGGAGCTGCGGGCGCAGAACTCAAAGACGGGGGCACACGCGAAGGCGGGACGACCTCTTCGCGGGATTCTGGTGTCGCCTCCTCCGCCTCAACGTTGATTACCTCGAGGGGCACCGATGGTCGAATCATTGTAGGCGGCGAGAGTGTAGCCGAAGAAGAAGATGAGGGGGCCAACGGGGCCGCAGTCGTTGGGGCAGCCTGATCCTTAACAACTTTAGCCCTCTTAAATAAGGATTTCCTTAGAATAATTCCCCCAGCCGGGCGTTTAGAAGGTCGGGGACCTGGGGGCGGAGCAATCACTACATTCCCTGCCGGAGGAGATTCCAGTGGAACCGTCGAGGGATCAGTGACGACCCTAGTCTCAACTTCGGCAGGATGTAGAGGAGCACGCACCCCAGACATGTCGCTCATCTCAAGCTGGAGGGGGTCGTCGATCAGGGCGGCTCCCGCCAACACATCGCCTGCGGAAAACATCATCAGAAGGTCAGTATATGGTAGAGGCCAAGACTATAAAATAAAGAGAAAGTCTGCTAAGTACCCCAGGAAGGAATAGGCTCTGCGAAAGCTTTTGTCGGCACCAACCCAGCTCGAATCAATACCCCTTCTTCGACAAAAACTTCCCAGTCAGCGAGAGGGGTGTAAGATTTGACCAGGTGTTCGCGTTGAGAAACCTCCACGGCGGAGGTAGGAATATGTTCAAGGCGAGTTATACGGTCACGGGGAACTTGGATCAAAGGGATGTCTAGGCTTAAACCTCCTCGAATAAGAAACCATTTGTTATGCCACCTCTTATCATAAACTTTGTTAGGACGAACGGCGATGGCAGCTCCGTGCTTGTTCACAGAGAAGGTAATCAGAGAACCCGCCCTGTGAACCACATGATAGTTTTCCTTGAAAAGGGCGACGGTCGGCTCTATGCGGAGCCGTCGACACGCCACTTGGAATGTGGTCAACAACAACCACGAGTTGGGGTGTATTTGTATGGGGGCACAAGGAAGGGCCCGCAGTAGGTTCTCGACGAAGCGAGGAAGAGGTAAGCGCATACCCAGAGCAAAGTTTTCTATATACATGGGCGTCCAACCCGAGGGAAAAGAGAAGAGAGTGTCGGAAGAAGAGGGAACTCGCAGTTCGACAAAATCAGGAATTGAGAAAAACTCCCTAAAACCGGGCAAATGGGAAGGTTTGACGACGGAGGGCAGAGATTTCTTTATATACTGAGGATCGGAGCTAGACTGCGTACCTTTACCCTTCGAACGAGACGAACCGGCCCCGCTGGACGAACCGCCCGCAGGATGAAGGGGCATCTCGTCCCCGGAAGAAATTTCGGCGACATTTTCTCCCTGCGAAAAGGCAAGGTGCGGTATGAGAGGAAAGTCACCACAGAACCAAACCCATCGGGGATCGAGAACATACCTCAGGGCCCAGAGAGGGAAGCGAAACGGTAGGTTCAATTGGCGCCGATAGGTTTATCGGGGTAACATTTGCAATAGGGGAGTTCACTTGTTCGTCAGACATTTTTGGTATACCTACATGCGCATCATAAAATTAACCAGCAGATGAGGTCATCAGAAGATCAAGCGTTTCAGTCATTTTGCCCTCGGGAAACCAAAGGACAGGTGTCAATCAAGAACCAAAAGGTCGGATTTCCCGCCCTTGGGAAATGAACCGTCCCTGTCAGGAAACGGTTCCTTCTCCAAGAGGCCATAACACACAACCTCCGGCTAAACTAGGAGGAACACCCCGGAGGAAGGGAGGATTCCGGTAAAAATCCTAGTCCCAAAAGAAAGGACACCAACAAGAAACATAAAATTGCTCCGGCCGGGAGAGCCCTCACGTAAAAAAGAAAAGAAAAAACAACATAGGCCAAGCTAGCCCCTCAAAGAAGTTCTCTAACAGCCAAGAATGGGGTATTACCTGTGTATTCCGGCACAAAGGAGGACAGAGAGTTGGTAATGGCACAGCAAGAAGAAATGATACTCAGACAATGCAGTAGGAGAGGAAGAACGAAAATGAAGAAGAGAAGAATGAAGAAAAGGACTCTTAAGAGAGTACCTCTTATAGACCCCCATTTCTGGCGCGTGTAAGGATTAGTTGACGCGTAGGGGCAGGGGAAGACATATCGGCGAATGTCCCAACGGGTGGGGTCCAGCTGGTTGTCGAACCACTCCATCCCTCGATCGTCCCCCATAAAGATGGTCGCAGCCGCCAATCGAGAAATGGTGGGGGCAATGATGTGGACCCTCATTATTAAATAGTAAAAGGAATCAGACCAGGCCCACAGTAACTGGACGTGATCCACCTAAGGGCCCGGCCTCCTAGGGTTTCGTGAAGGCCAACCAGGGTCTGACACGTGCCTCTCATTAATGCATAAGTTACACATGGAAACTTCCTATAAATACCTAGCCTCATTCCCCACATGAGGTATGTGATATTTGCTCCTTAAAACTAAAACTCTGTGGAACATCTTTGACTGACTTGATCGTCGGAGTGTTTGTGGTCGAACCCCGGCCACACTTTCAGGTCAATGGCTCCAAGTACTTCACCTCACCGGCGAACTGGCGGATCGAGGCAACCTCGCCTCGATGGACGAAGGGACAGAGTATCCGCGCCCGCATTTCCAGATAGAGGAGCGGATCGAGATCTGAGGAATCGACTCAGTCGGGGTCGTCCCGAAGAAATCGATGACGCCCAATCACAACGGCGGGAACAATCGTCTCAGGCTGGGGATGCGCAGACGCAGGGAATTGACTGGCAAATCAAAATGATAGGTAGAATTCAGATTAGAAGAAAACAGTGTACTACTAAACTCATATTTTACCCACAGAATCACTTTTTGTCCCCAGCTCCACCCACCCCCCCCCCCCCCCCCCCTCTCCAAAACCAACTGCACCCCCTGTTTTCCATCAAAAAGGTTCCTGGACTCTACACTTGTTAATTTTCTTGTATATAAATGATGGTATTTGTTATTCATGTGAATGTGTGCTTCTTTCATTTCCACGATCTCAAATACAACAATAATGTCCCACGTAATTTGCCACCCACATGTGTGGATTCCAGCATCCTCAGCCACCAAAAACAGGCTGCTACCACCAATTTCCGCGGTGGCAGCGCCTGCATTGCCTCCCAAGGTGACACATTCAATGCCACCTGAAAAAGTTGAATTGTTTAAGTCAATGGAGTCATGGGCGTCGCAGTCGATCCTACCACTGCTTAAGCCCGTTGACAAATGTTGGCAGCCCAATGAGTTCCTCCCTGATCCAACCAAGCCTTCAGGTGACTTCTTTGACGAGGTTCGGGCGCTCAGGGAACGAGCTTCTGGGCTTCCAGACGAGTATTTTGTGGTCCTTGTTGGTGATATGATAACAGAGGATGCATTGCCTACCTATCAGACAATGATCAATACTCTTGATGGTGTTCGTGATGAGACCGGAGCTAGCTCAAGCCCGTGGGCCACCTGGACTCGGGCCTGGACGGCTGAGGAAAATCGTCACGGTGATTTGTTGAGGACTTATCTTTATCTTTCGGGGCGGGTTGACATGCTCATGGTTGAGAGGACTGTGCAGTATTTAATTTCTGCTGGAATGGTATAGACTTTATCAATTCTATTTTCTGCTATAAATGGTCGGTTTGGATAATGTTCGATTTGGATTGTGATGAACTTAGGTAAATCTAGGTGAAATTTTAAGTTCGTCTTGTTTGTTTATGGAGGATTAACTAGTTATGTGGAGTGTATAATGTGCAGGATCCAGGAACAGAAAACAATCCCTACTTAGGATTTGTATACACATCATTCCAGGAGAGAGCAACGTTTATATCACACGGTAACACTGCTAGGCTAGCGAAGGAGTGTGGCGATCCAGTTCTTGCGAAAATATGTGGAACCATTGCATCAGACGAGAAGAGACACGAGAATGCATACTCCAGAATCGTGGAAAAGCTTCTGGAAGTGGACCCGAACGGGGCAATGCTAGCCGTTGCTGATATGATGAGGAAGAAAATCACAATGCCTGCTCATCTGATGTATGATGGGGAGGACCCGAACTTGTTCGAGCACTTCTCGGGTGTGGCACAACGGCTGGGCGTGTATACGGCAGATGATTATGCGGATATATTGGAGTTCTTGATAGAGAGGTGGAGGTTGGAGAAGATTGAAGGAGGGCTGAAGAGTGAAGGGAGGAATGCTCAAGATTTCGTGTGTGGGTTGCCGAAGAGGATTAGGAAATTGCAAGAAAGAGCAGTTGAAAGAGCGAATAAATTGGGGCCTCGTGGGGCCAAATTCAGCTGGATTTTCAACAATCAAGTTGCTTTGTAAAGATAGAATCAGTCGACTAGTTTCTTTTACTTTGTCTTCTTTTTGATAATTAGTTTCTTCTACTTGTTCTTGTTTCATTTCATGTTCTTTTAATCTTTGCTTAATCAATTATTTCTTTTGAAATATTTCATGATTTCTGTTGAGATAATAATCACCTTTGTAAGTACAAGGTTTGTTACTTTGTGCACCTTTATAAATTAGATTTTAGATAGACTTTAAATCTACACAATATCACTAACTGAAATTAAATATTAATTTTATGGCATATGATGGGAGTTTTTGTATGTTACTTAGATATGATGTAACAAGCAATAACAAGTCTTCCAGGTCCACTGAACTTAGTAGTAATTGCTTCTCTTACTAGTATTTGGTAGCAGTAGTTTTCCATTGAGAATTTCTTTTCCAATAAGTTGGAATCTTCCCCATTTGTCTCATCTTTTTGCTCACACGAATTAAATCGAATCGATAAAATATAAAACTAGAAACAACCTCTATAACATTTCAATAAAATATTGTCTTTACGTAAATTCGAATGTACAATACTAAAGATAGACTCAATTACCTTGTCACTAACCACTAAATTATGCCTTTCGGAATCCATTGAGAATGTTTAGATTTTGTACATGGAAAAAGATCGAAGCTCATCCAATACACCGAACATTACTGTTAGATTAGAAAGGAATCCACTAATGTTTTTGGACACTTTTTTTTTTTGATAAGTGATTCATATTGAAATTAAATATTGTTTAGGCTAGGAAAGCCATTACAGATCGAATTAAGAAGAAAAACATTGTCTAAAACATTAAAATCCTTGATAACAGTGTTCTTAAGATTAGAAAGACATCCAGCACTTGTAGGTTTCCAAAAGATATTGCAGCATTTTCTTGAATCGATACTAAGCAGAGACTTCACTTCATCTTCCTGGTGTAAAAAGTGAAAGTATCTAGACCAAATCTGAGAAATAAGACAGTCAGAGACGATAAAGATATTGTGGTTGTTAATACTTCCAGCAATTATCAAGGAAGTGATAATTCCAGAGCAGAAACTTTGGAGGTCCAATTTATTGTCCGAGATGTCCATTAATGGTTTTGGTCCTACTATAGTAGTGTGGTTGCCATAAATGGACGTGAGAATAGTCCATTTCGGGTTGGGATCAGAGGTGATTCCAATCAGGATTTTGTTATCTCTTCTTCTGCATTGTCTTTGGCACTCTTTGTGGAAGATAATCTTGAGTTCCATGTTGAAGGTAGGTGATAGTCTTTTAGACCCAGTCTCGTTCACACTTGCAGTACTCTTAGTTTTGGAGCGTTTGGTTTTGCTAGCAAAACCTTTAAGCCAATCCTTGCTAAGAGTGGTGGCGAGGGCAATGGATCTCTGGGTATCCGGGATTGCTTCGTTGAAGACGCAATCGTTTCTAGCACGCCAGATAACCCAAAGTGTGCTTCCGAAATTAATGAGTTCCTTAATGTTATTTTGGTTCCATTTTTGTAAAATCCAACGGGAAACCGTTAGCTCAACAGGGTCAGAGGGGGAAATAAAAATATTGAAAAAAGAGAAAATGTTTTTAGAAATTTGACAATCTGAAAAGAGGTGTTGGATGTTCTCCGAAGATTGCTTGCATAGTGGACAATCAAGGGAAATGATTTTGTTGGTTTTGTTTTTGATGAGGTCTAATGTGGGGAGCCTATTAAGTATCAGTCTCCACAAGAATGTGTGAATTTTTTCAGGGAAGGGGGTTTTGTACAGTTTCCTCCAGACATTGGAGGGGATGATTTGGTGATTGGCAGGGCAGTGTGTATTGGAATTGTGGGAGGCTCTGAGTCTGTTGTATGCGTTCTTTGTGGTGAAAGTATTGTCAGGCCATATTCTAACGTCTTCACTTGGAGAAGGGGTGATAGCTAGGATGTCTTTGGCAATATCAGGAGGGAAGAGGAGGTTAATGAGCTCATGATCCCAAAGATTGTTGCTCGTAAGAAGATTGGAGACGAGTGTGAGTTCGCAGTTGGGGGGTGGAAAAGTGTTGTTTGAGGAGAGAGGAGGGTGGTAGTTGTTGTTTTGGTTTTTTGAGGGGATCCAAATGTCATCCCAGATATTGATTGAGGTGCCATTACCAACTTTCCAAGCAGAATATTCTTTGATGCATGAGATACCAGCAACAATACTTTTCCAGGTCCAAGAGGAGGTGGATTTGTGAAGGTGAAGGTAGGGGTTAGAGTTAGGGAAGTATTTGGATTTAAAAAGTTTGGTCATGGGGAGGTTGGGCTGGTTTAAGATTCTCCAGCTATTTCTGGCTAGAAGGGAGAGATTGAAGTGATGAAGGTGTTTGAAACCCAGACCCCCTTTATCTTTGTCGAACTGGAGAAATTCCCAGTTGATCCAATGAATCTTTTGCCCCTTAGGGCTACCCCACAAAAAGTTTGCAAGAATTTTATCAATTTCATGAAGGATGCCAAGGGGGAATTTATACACGCCCATTGGGTAGACTAAGATGGCCTGGAGGACAGATTTAATCAGGGTAACTTTCCCAGGGAAGTTAAGGAATTTACCATTCCATGATGAAATTTTCTTTTTGATCTTGTTAATAATATTCAAGAAAATCTGTTTTCTATTGGTAGTGATATCAAGAGGGATACCCAGGTAATTACCGAAAGAGTGGGATTCATTGATTCCCAAGAGAGTAAGGCAAGAGTTTTTAACAGTTTGGGGAGTCTTGGGGCTAAAGGTGATGATGGATTTGTTTAGATTGATGACTTGCCCTGAATCAGTACAGAACTGGTTGATGACATTAGAGAATGATGTAATGGAGCTAGGGGAAAGTTGTAAGAAAAAGTAACAGTCATCCGCGAAAAGAAGGTGAGTTATTTTTGGGCCATTCTTGGCAATTGAGACTCCTTTGATGAGGTTGGAGTTTTCAAAATGGGAGAGTGATGAGGAGAGGGCTTCTGTGCAGATAGCAAAAAGGATAGGTGAGAGAGGATCCCCTTGGCGAAGTCCGCATTTTGGTGTGAATGGATCAGAGGGTTGGCCATTCACAAGGAGGGAGTATTTGACCGTGGTAATGCATTGTTTGATTAGTTGTATCCAGTGAGGGGGAAATTTGAGCTTCTGGAGAAGATTAAGGATAAAATCCCAATTCACCCGGTCAAATGCTTTACTCATATCAATTTTAATGGCAGCAACTCCATGTTTTTTCATTTGGGATGTTCTAATGGAGTGGGTGAGCTCTTGTGCCATGATGATACTATCTTGGGAGTTCCTTCCATGGATAAAACCATTTTGAAAGGGGGAGATGATGTCATTAAGATGAGGTTTAAGTCTATTGACCAAAACCTTTGCAGCAATTTTGTAAATGACATTGCATAGACTAATCGGTCGATAATCACCAATCGTTGAGGGACAGTCAACCTTTGGGATAAGAGTGATGAAGGTGTTGTTGATTTCTTTCAAAATGTATCCATTATTGAGGAATTCCAAAGTGGCGAGTGTAACATCATTGCCAACCGTATCCCAATTTTTTTGATAGAACTCAGCAGGAAATCCATCAGGCCCTGGGGATTTGTAATGACCCATTTGAAAGAGTGCTGTTTTCACTTCCTCAGGGGAGAAAAGAACATTAAGATCCTCAATTTGTCCTTCAGTGAGTGTTTTGGTAAGGAAATTCAAAGAGGGGAACTCATTATCAGTAGGACTTGAATTAAGACTAGGCCTTGGATTGAAAAGTTGTTCAAAGTAATTCCGGCAATGGAGGCTAATGAGTTCATTTTGGGAGATGGTGTTTCCTTGATGGTCTTTAATTTTCAGGATGTTATTGATTTTGGCTTTGTGCTTAACATGAGCATGAAAGAATTTGGTGTTCCGGTCACCATTAGAAATAGCGGTGATCTTTGATCTTTGTTTCCAGTATTGTTCCTCTGCTGAAAGGAGGAGGTCCAGTTGGGCTCGGATTTGGTCATTTTTAGCATTATTGGTGGTGTTGTGGGGTTGATCTTGGGTTTTGGCTAGTTGCGCTTGGAGTTGGGTGATTCTATGGAAGATGTTTCCCACTCTATTGAGGTTCCATTGTTTGACAGTCTGTTTTGTGATTTTTAGCTTGTTGATAAGAGTGAAGGAGTTAGAAGAAGGGAGGTTTGAATGTTTACAAATTATGTTGGATTTGGTCCAAGAAGATTCTATTAGTGAGGGAAATTCAGGGAGAAGTGTGAGAAAGGAGTCAAGTTTGAAGGGTCTGGTTTTATTAGCAGAAAATGATTTAGTGGAGACAATGAGAGGTCCATGATCGGATCTTTGGATAGGAAGGGCTTTGCAAGACGCTGAGGGGAAAACATTGGAGAATTCAAAGTTTGCCATTGCTCGATCTAATTTTTCATAGATTCTGATCCCCTTGCGGATGCCTGTCCATGTGAAAGCACAGCCCAGTCCAGGAAGGTCATCAAAACCTTGGCCAGAGAGAAGGTTGAGAAGAAAAGAGGATCCAGGTATTGTGTTTATAGGTTGGGGAGATTTGTCAGAGTTAAAGAGAATTTGATTAAAGTCTCCGCATAGGAGGATGGGGAGGTGAAGATATGGTTTGATGGCATCCTCAATCATAGTCCATGTGTCTGCTCTCGAAGCCAGTTGAGGGGATCCATAAATGCAGGCAAGATACCATGGACTAGAAAGTTCAGTGATGATTTCAAAGAGAAGAAGATTTTTATTTAGAAGGATAGGTGTATGATTGATGTTAGAGGAGAAGCCAACCCATAACCCCCCACTATGACCAATAGCATCGACACCATAAGTAAAAGGAAAAAATAATTTAGAAAGCCTAGAGTTGGCAATATTAACAGGGGAAATGGTTTCAGATAGAAAACAAATATCAGGTTTATGACACTTCATGAGAGAAGTGAGTAACTGAACTGTCGTGGGCTGACCAAGTCCACGACAGTTCCAGGCAAAAATTTTCATAATGTCATTTGGGGTTGTTGAGGTACAACCACCAAAGACCTTTTAAGAAAATTAAGTTTAATGGACCAATTATGACAAACATATGAGGAAACACAATTAATAAAGGAAGTAGACTGGGGGTTAGTAGGCGTACCTGGGTCACTCGAGTCAAAAGAGTCCTCGAATGAGCCTGTACTACCTTCATCCATTCGATTTTGAGAGGTAACGACTGCTTCTAGATCTAACACTTCATTGCTACCATCCAAATCATCTTTACAGTCTTCAAAATCATTGTAATCCACATCAGAGACGGCATCATTGTAATCATCTTCTTCAGAGAATGATTCATCATCCTTGACCATTTGGCTGCAAAAGTCCTTATAGTCTTCAAGAGAATCGCTATCTGATCCTTTGTTACAATCTTTATCGATTTCTTTTTCATAAGTAACTTTAACAACAAGATCTTCATCCTCATCAATACCTTCCTTGAGATCTATTTCTTCATCTTTTAGATTAAAATTAATCTTTTCTATTCTTTCGTCATTATACTTTCGCCTTTTTGAAAAAGGTATGAAAGTGGCAATACAAAAATCATGTACATCCCTAACCCGTTTGATCTTTCTAGGTTGAGTAATCACAACTTTAATTGATTCCGAATTGGTCTTTATCTCTCGATCAATAACATCCTCCACAGTAGTTTTGGAAGAAGTGCAAAAGGTTTTAACCTTTTTAAACGGAAGCTCACTAACAGAGAAAAGAAAAACACCTTCTTCTCGAGCACGTTTGGTCCGGTTCAAGGGTGAACAATCACCTCTTCCGGATGAAGGAGTATAGGAGAACTTATCCGAGGAACCAATATCGACATCAACACGTAATGTTTTTGATTTTATTTTTGAGTAAGGAGGCGGAGAAAAATTACTAGATATCTTAGCAGGGTAAGGCCCGAGAATAGATGGCCGTGGGCCAAGAATAGATAGGCGGGTGTTCAATATAGAGACGCAATGACCCCTACTGGAAGAAAAGGGGCCAAGAATGGAAGGTCGAGGACCCAAAATCGAAGGTTGAAGGTCAAGTAAATTACTTAAAGATTGATAAAAACAACAAGACATAGAATATGATAATGTGTGGCTATTGTTAGTAATAATGGGATTATTACTAGAAGAAACAATATTAAGGTTGTGATTTGGATTACCTCGCGAAATGCTTGTAAATTGAGAGCTTTGAGTTCTCCGCAATCGGCGATTGGACGAAGTTGAAGTGGACTGATTTCTTTCATTAATCAAGCCATTTGGGATCGAAAATTTTTGGTGCTTTGGTTCAACGTAATAGAAAGGAGACAATTTTTTGTTTCTTTCTTCCAGGATCGAGATTGAGATGGGTTCAGATCTGTCTGAGTTGAGGACAGAATCATGGGGGTTGGCTGATGAGGTGAAGGAAGGTGATCGATTGTTGGCACCATGGTAGTGACGACGGCGACATAATGATCGAAGGATTGAGGCGGTGGGTATTTGAGGAGGCTGGGGCTTCACGGCTCTGCCATGGTAAGGAGGTAGCAAATTGGGTTGCTTACCATCAAGCTGGTTAGAGATGGTGGTCTGAGCTCCATGAGTCACAATTGAAAGGATGGAGGAAGATGGGCGATTGAAGGAAGGATGGGAGAGACGGCGGCGATGCTCGGCGACATGGAGTCGCGACGGTTTGGAGTTCCGATGGCGATTGGACGTCGAAAAATCACGATTAACGTTGTTGGGATGTTGGTTAGGGGGAGGGAGAAATGATAGAGATGGAGAAAAAATGGTGGTGTCTCTCGGATTAGAGTTGGTAAGGTGGCGGCGGGCTGCAATTTGCAGGTCAGAAGGAGAAGGAGGAAGGGTTCGTAGAGAGAGTTTAGTTTTCATGAAACTTAATTTAAAAGGAAATGCACATGTTTTTGGACACTTATTCGCCATTCGTTGTATCTAATTCTACGACGTATTTTGTTTGGAATAGACTATTTGCAAATGTGTTGATATCTAAAGGTAATATAAAAGCGCACTGCGCGTGTGATGCACGCGTGGTCGTCTGATCGACGCGCGTGCATCACCAGCTTGTACCATGCGCATAGTCGGTTGTACCTAAGAATGTGTCAGTCACGCGCCTGCATTGAAGGGTGTACTCTATGCATTAAATGTTGTACTCTCGCTTGTCGTCTGATGCGCTGCATCATTTGGTTGTACCTCGTGCATTAAAAAATTGTACACTGAGGAAGACTCTAGAATCAACTCATTTAGTATAGCCAAGGCCAAACCCCCTCATTGAATTTAGTACGCTAAACCACCTCCTCCCCACCGCTCCTCCTCTCTTCATCTTCCAAATCCGCCTCCTTACCTTTAAATCGAATCACCACCCACCGACGTCCTCCTCAAACCAACATCGTTTTCCTCTGTTCTCCGCCGTCTTCTTTCTTCTCAAGCCCTAGCTTCAAAATCGTAGTAGCAACGATTCCTTTTCTTATTGTTTGATTTTGGGTTTAATTAACATTTTGGTTTTCAATTTCAATTTTATTGTTGATTATCAGGATTATTTTAGTTTTGATTTTTTTATTTTGATTTCAGTTAGGACTGATTTCAAGCCTTATATTTATTTGTAAGATCTCAATTATGATTTTTGTAATTTATAATCATCATATTTTTTTGCAGGTTAATGAGGATTCAATTAGCTAGCATATGATAGTGTGAATGACACGAAAGACCCAAATATTACTACTGGTACGTAAATTCTGATTTCCTCATCTTTTGTATAATTGTGGCTATATTGGTTTTCGAAAGTAGAAGATTTTTTTCAAAATTCATCAATCGAAAATATAAAATATGCAATGTTTTGTGAGTGGAGGCAATATTGTCCAAGATAATATCACCGTCTTAATATTGAAATAATTCATTTTAGAAGTTGAGAAGCAAGATTCATTTTTCGGTTAATTAATGCAATATGCAGGGCAAGGTCCATATGGTCCTGTTTGTTTTGATTCATTTTAAGGTAAAGATTCCTTAAGCCTTAGTTATATCTGGAAAATTTAGTACAATTGGACCAAAGCTGTGAGGAAGAATGATGAAGTTATGTTGCAGGGTCATGGTGAAAGGCTGAAGCAATGGGTCTCAATGGGGCTTGTGCTGTTAGTTTTTGCCATAATTCTTCATTTTACTGATGGTGAGCGTATGTTTGACAACTTGCTACATCTGAGATGAAAGTCCTTATGATCATTAATGGTATTCATTTCCACTTTTTCTTGTCCTTATGATCATTAATGGTATTCATTTCCTCTTTTTCTTGCAGCTATTCCTATTAACAAACAGCTATATAGCTTCAGCTATGTTTGTTGTGAAGCAGTCGGGATTGTCTTCTCAGCATTTTACATATCGGTACAACAAAATCTCATCGATCTCTATAAAACATTATCGATTAGCTTCATTTCAATGTTAATAACAATTACATATTTATATAATTACACTGTGGTGTAGAAGTAGCACACCATTTTGGTTGATTATCACGCCAGTATGAATTCATTATTCCATGTCATAGATAATCACTTTGGGTTTTATTCTTGAAACCACCTTCACATTGATTCATATAAGTACAAAGAATGCAGCCAGGAGTAACATCGAGCCACTCCTAAATCATGAAAAACTAATCTTCACCTTGGAACGTTATGTTCTTGTTCGACACCTTTCTGTAATAAAACAACATTCTCAACGTTTACTGTTTGTACCCTCATGCCAAATTTTGGTTCTCGAATGCACCTAATGGCGGTTTGTTCCTATTTTCTGACAAAACAAATAGATTGATATCTTTGGATTGTGGGCGCATTTTTGTTCTTGCAGTGGGTAGAAATGAATGCAATGTTGGTATTTGCTAAGGCGACTCAAGGCATCTTTGCTGGATTCATTAAGGGATGGTTACAATAACCCGACAATAGTATGGTAATTGATATACTGATAACTCCTATCTTGTTCAATTATCCTGATTGTCATTTCTCAAATCTGCCATATTGATGCATATCACTATCTATTAACCTACATAGGCATACTGGATTCAACCTCATATATTCAACGATGTAGGGAAATCAGAGACGTAAATATGAATTAGGTATGCATTTTTGAAAGATGTTTAATTAGCATTCGTAGTGTGAGATTTTGGGTTTGGTCTCAAATAAAAACAAAGTCTAATCCTCTTGAATGATTATGTTTTACATTATGGATGAGGGGTAAACTGTGGAGTGACTAAAAGACTTGTACAAGCAAATGCTTCCTAGATGGAAATTTTCAAACTCAAAGGTAATACTTCGCCTCTCGGACAAAGCTTTACTAAAATGCAATCATGGTTTGACATTATATGTTCACTTGAATCACTTCTGTTTCCCTGGAAATTTATTTCTTGATATTTTAGTATCAAATGCATTTAATAATACGTTCTTCAAACTTCACTTCCGCGCTTATCTACATAAGGAACACATAAGTTTAGCGTTGGAGAACACATTGCAAAATATTGACACCATTTAATTCATTCGTCGTTTTTATTCTAGACCAGTATGATCTGTTAAAAAACACTCTTTTAAATTATTTAGATTGTACGCTAATTTCTAGATTTGAGAGTTTGAAGTTTGTTTTTTCTTGTTTGACTATATCAACTTATAAATTTCATTGAATTCTGTGACATTTGATATCAAAGGGCAATTCAAATTCATTTACCTGTTACTAATGTGATAACCATTGTGCTTTCACTTAAACAACAATGTATTAAATAAGAGAGCACCAAGGGAAAGTATTCATGTGTTTCTTTGTAGTCGAGGAAAATGGAGGACAATTTTGATGCTTTTGTCAAAAGAGAGTGCTCCATATGCTATATCACCTGCATCATTCCGCTACAGGTTGTCCATGTTCCTGGAATAAATACCCTTGTTTGTCAATGCAGGTTAAAGCAATGAGGGCTCTTCACTATTTTCCATCAAGTGAGGATCCAAGTAGCAAAAGATCTCTGTTTTTGGTCTCTTATCATATTGATTTCACTTTATCAGGTAAAAATCAATGTGGAAAATAGTACCAGCATAATTTGTTAGACCCAATGCGTAATGATCACCCGCCCGTCAACCGACGGGCGCCTACCAACTAGTAGTTCATAAAAATATCATTTCATTTCGTTGATTACTTAATTTCATTGTCCAAAATAAGTCCCTTTCTTTCATTTCTTGATATATTCGTAGTGTTTTTTTCAAGTCGAAATAATTAAAAAGGATGAAATCAATTTGACTTTGTTCACTAATAAAGCATAAGCAAGCTACTTTATTCAAAGTTGAAATATAGCTTAAATAGGATTTTATAAAAAGAAGCATAGTTCCTCATATCATATCACCACCAGAAATCCATAATATTATAGTGCATGGTTAGAATATTAGCTTTTCAATCATGTTTCCAGCAGTTTTCGTTTATTATTACGTCTTGTTATCGTTTATGATCAAAATTTGACACGAATTCTCAACATATCCATTAAATTAAAATGAAGGGAATATTAGATATTCATGATTATCTATAAACACTTCCTATGTACCCTGCAATCTGGACATACGAAAATTTATATACTTATATGACAATATCAATTATAAGCTCAAAATTCGTAAAATTCATCAAAAAGCTAATGAGTAATGAGTAGCTCTTAGGTGAATGGATGTACTTCCTCCGACCCTAAAAGATTGTCATATTTTGATTTTTATTGGTTAAATATAACAAAATTTAACCATTAATTTTCATTAAGCGATAAGGAATAATATAATTTTGTAAAATCTTGTTAAATTCGTCTCAATATATATTTTTGAAACATCAACTTTTTATAATTTTTTCCCATGCAGAATCATATATATTTACGTTTTAAATCGTGTTTTATTGATCACCAAAAGTCTAAGGTTGTGTTTGGTACGCGGGAATGGAATGAGATAGGAAGGAATGAAATTAAATTAGTTTGTATTACTTAGTTTGGTAGTCAACAATGAATTTTGATTGCATTCCCTAATTAATCGAATTACCTTATTTGAGATAATAACTATTCCGCCCAAATTGGGGGTAATCAAATTAGAAAAATTGGGGGTAACAATCACATTACTACTCACATACCAAACAAACTAATAAAATTCATTAATTCATTCATTTCCTTTGTCGATTCCATTACTTTGTCGATTCCATTCCTACACCATTTCATTCCACTAAACCAGACGCAACCTAAATGTGACAATCATTTAGGAATTAACATTTAATGTAAGATTATTAAAGTAAAAGGCTTGATCACTCACGAAAAGCATATAGAATTACTCAAACGGTGAACTGGTTTCCTTTTGCCGTCTGTTAATGTGGTGGAGTGTTTTCCTTTTGCCATGTGTTACTGTTTTATTTCTATGTTTAGCAAGCTCTCATAGATACTCTCATCTAATCTATTCTAAAAAATTGTGAACTTATCCCAATAACAATTCCTGCACTTTAAATACACTCCCAAAGTATACGAATAAAGTAAATCGGAGAATATATCTGATCTGATCAACGGACTAGAGCTTTTCTATTTAGTCGTTACGAACCTTAATATTTTACATTCTAATTCTTTATTAGAGTTGAGCTATGCCCCGAAAGCTCTTGTAGTCTCTTCCATTGCCACCGGATGGAAATAAGTACATATTTAGGTTCCTAATCACATTTACAAGATAGTGTAATACTAATGAAAGTTGCACAATAGCTAATGCTTTCCCCAGGTGGATTACCATCCAAATTTTCAACTACAATAAACTATTGTATATCATATCAAGATAACCTTAAATATAGCTAGTTGATCTAAGGAAAAACATAATACTATTAAAGTAATCCAATGGACAAATTAAATATACCTTCATAAATATTTGATCATACTGTAAACATATTTTCATACTAACATTCACCATCATATTGAGACAAAGCCTGAATTATTGAATCTTGAGATGTTACTCTAAAGGCCTTCATAGTTACCCCCATATGTTATATGAGCTCTGACTCCAGTAACTCCTCTCATTTTTGAAACTGCTTCATTCAATCTTGTAGCATGGTGCACCACTTGTTTAATCCTCTAAATCACAAGAAATCATTAATAATGTTGAGATGCACATCGAAAATCGATGTCATCTCGGATCAATATATAATATTTTAGACTACTCTGTTGTCAATTAATTTTAGATCAATTAATTTTAGAGTGGCACTCGTAAACTCTTAACAAATAATACATGATATTACAAAAAAAGAAAAACATAGTCAATTAATTCATGTAACATAATATTAAGAATCTGTACCTTGTCTTGAGCAAATATGTGAAACTGAAGATTGTGCTCTTGTTGATGTAGTTTATTGTTCTGTCTCCTTCGTCCAAGAATGATGATACATATTGAAGCAGCAACAACCCCAAATGAACAAATTGTACCAATTCCATCCAAGCTCCATTTCCATATCTTCAACCCCCCTGCATCTTTCTTCATCTCTATTATCTTTTCATTTTCTGAACTTGGATATGAATTTTTATCCTCCAGAGCTTCATCTTTCATGGGGTTTGCTTTATTTTCCAACTGAGGGACAATACCTTTGTTGTTGGACTTTGGTGAGTCCATTTTCATGTCGACAGATTTGTTTTCAATCATTTTCTTGAAGAAAACTTGAGTAACTGGATCATGATCAGCTTCCAGGGGAATCCCTGATGAAGATGAAGTATTGATTGGTTTCTTGATGATGATTTGGTTCACCAATTCTTCATCATTGGAAGGTGAAAACTGAATTGGGACAGCTGGCACCCTGGATTTTGATTTCGCATATTCAATGTGGGACGGGTCCTCCTTCAGTAATTCCGAAGAATATGGAGAAGGGGAGATGAAATAGTTGTTCTTGTAGAGAGTGTTGGGATCATCATCAATATATTTTCTGGAGAAAATCTTCTTGGTACCATCATATTGGATTTGAAGACATCCATCTTCAGGGAGAATTTCCCATCCTTCAAAATCCATTTTTGTTTCAAGTTTGGAGAATTTTGTGTGTTTCAATTATTGAGATATTTCTTTCTCCATGTAAAGTTTATTCATTGAGTGGAGTGTATTCTTGAACTTGGTAAAGTAGACTGAGACAAAGTAAGCTTCTCAATAAAAAAAATTGTCATGTAAATAATATAATGCTTATCCTTTTAAGTCATAAATTTGGCATGTGGAGCCCCCCTATTTTTACAACAAATTCTATTTTATTTTAATATTTTTTATGCTCATAAACTTGGAGTGAAGATTGAGTTACTTGAGATTCTTACTACAAATTTGTTTGGAGCGACTATAAAATGGTTGCTAGTATAGTGATATTTGATTCGAATTTTTATTAAAATATCTCGAAAATCAATATTAAATTTAAAGGTGTGAAAAATAGGTGGAACATAATAATAAAATTTCATATACAACTCACCTAAGTTTCTTGAAATATAAAAACTAGAGAGTATAATGGAAAAACAAGTGAGAATTGAAAATAAACAACCAAAATGTTAACTACTCAGTTGATTAGATATGGAAAAGCTTGCGGAGCTGAAAGAAACAACGGTGAATGATAAATTGGCGGTGGCTAAAAATTCATCGGTCAACTATTTGGTCCCAACTAGTAAAATTTTGATATCATTCGTTTTCAAGTTTTAATGTAATTTTATTGTTTTCTGTCTACACTTTTGGAAATGACAGTTACACCCCTGAAAGAATTTAGAGTTTGCACACCACCTAACATAATTACTCATTTGATGTCAATAAGGTCCAAATACTTCCAAATACACCCCCCTCCCTTTCTCTCCCCCACCCAAAAAAAACATATTTATAATACAGTTATTCTAAGGGAAATATTTTTTAGTTAGTACGAAAGTTGTGAATAGCGTTTAGCGGTCTATAACATTAAAACTATAAAAGTCCGCCATTACATTGCTATATTCTGCGATATACCGCGAAGGCTTGTAACGGTAAGCTGCCACAACGTGTCACTATGCTACCATTGCACCACAAATCGAACCTATTCACAACTTTAGCTAGTACCTCAGTGTAATAGTAGAAGTTCTCAAGATGAACATGTAGAGTAGTGTATTACACATTCATGGTTCTTGTACCATAACAAAATATCAAAATGGATAGGGATATGAATTATGGAACTCATATTTGGATTCTGAGTTCTAGCACAACTACTTGGATTACACACTTGCACTTGAAGTGGTAATAATGAATGAATGAAGAAATTACCTACGAGAAACACCTAAAAAGAATTTCCACAACAATAATCTTAAAGGCTAAGAATTTAGTTCAAGTTAACTACTTGTCCAGCATTGCTTCAGTTACCAATTTATGTGCCGAAGCAAGTAGACTTTTGCCAACGCTTGTTGCTCGACATAAGTTTGTCGAAACACTGGGGCTGAGTCGGGAAGACTTGCGGGGAGTTGAAGATGTACTTCTTGATCTTGGAGACAAATGTACCTCCTCGAGGGCACGGGCTTGGAGCTCTGAGGGATAGTCTCTCACACATCCTATTCGTGGCCCGGCACCTGTAGTCCATTTGCAGGACAACTGCCGAGCCAACTGAAATGACTTCATTCCTTTGTGAGAGTTTATTCTTTTAAGGATCTTCTCTTTTGGGATTGGTTTCTCGTATTCGTCCTCTTGATCCTCATCAAACAGGTTATGTTTTGAGTACTCGTGTTCAGTATCCGATAAAGATTCCTCAGCACTTTCACATCCATCAATTGGTGGTTTCACACATTCAGTGTCCGATAAAGATCCCTCAGCACTTCCATATCCAGCAATTGGTGGTTTTACACATTCAATGTCACAAGTTGCTGCTTTTTGCTGGTCATTTCCCAACTCTTCAAAGATAGTCTCTCTTTTAGGTATTTCAAGTGAAGAAATCTTTGACTGGAATCTTCTGGACAACCCACTGTTTAGAGATGTTTCAGGCCTCTCTTCATCCAAGATTCCATGATTATCCTGTTCACTCGACTGGCTGATATCTAGTTCTGGCGTGGTAATATGAAGAGAGCTATTCTCCTTTCTAAAGATAGCGCATTCATCCTCGTTGGTTGGTGCTCTCTACAGGAAAGAAGAAAGTTATATTTACATCTAATTTGTCCCATTATACTGAGATGTCTAACAATGACTACATTTAATTCATGTTATCTATTAAGAACCTCCGACTTTTGTATCAGTCGTGTCTTCGCATCAATTGCCACTTGGAGGTAGAATAAATAGACATACCTGAACGATACTGAGATCAACTCCGAGTTGCTCAAGGAATGACATGAACTCCTCAAAATTTTCTTCTGTGGGTAGATAATGTCCACTGTGAGGCCAGACAGCCTATAATGTTCACAAATTTGTCAATGAATAACGAACATTCTCCAAATTAACAAGACTTTAGTTAGCTAAAGATATACTATTGTTCGCACCTTTAGGACTCCATCTTCTACTACTAGTCTTCCAGCAGACAATGTGGCGCCACCAGCTAAGAAGCTTGAATGCTGAAATGTTCCCTTCTTCTTCTGCCCAACATATAAATTTTTCGACACACTTAATACAAATATCCATTTTGTATCTTCAGACCCTCCTCTTGTATCAAGGAGTTCACCACTCTGCTTGTATTGTAACCTTCCACTCTCTATAACAACTTCAAATTCCTCCCTTTCCGACTGTGATGAAGGAAGTCAAAGTTATTATTATCTTTCACTTTGAATGTACAATTTTTTAAACCAATTACTAAACAACTTACAGGACCAAGATACTTGATGCACTGTTGTTGAAGTTTAAAACGAGGACACTTCTCAAGATTTATTTCTTTACCTTCTCCAATATCTAGCCTGCAATTTAAGACAGGGAAAAGGAGAATCGGCTTTGAGTAATCACCCAAAATGAGTAGCATCCTCCTTCCTAGAAAAAACAAAATCTTACCAGTAGAAGAAAGGTTGTCTACTCTCACACTGGAGCCAGTTAACATAATAAAATTGAAGATTATGACCATAACGGTGCCTATGATCAATCTGTGCATATCAATACGAAGTTAGCAGGGATCGAACACAGTATTCATGCTCATTATTCTTGTTGAGTTGAGAGAACTTACAGCCTCTAGCCAATGTTGCAAAGCCAGTTTGCGCGCCTTTTCATCCTTAGACAAACCTTTTCCCACCTGAAATTTAGGCACAATAAGAATATATAAGAGGCATGAGCAGAAAGAGAGCCTTTTAGAGAGGCGTATTCGAGCTACAAACCTTAGCAGCTCTTGTTCTTGCCCTTGACCATCGTGAAATAGCAGTTTCAGGTTTTTCAACGTCGAAAAATGAAACAGAACAATTTTTCAATTCCGCATAATCTAACAGCTTCCACCTGAAAATGAGACTTGAAAACTTGATACTCTTGCAACTGGAAATAAATTGCATCACTCACTCACTCACTCGCGTAGAACATAGATACCCCATACTTTGTTAATATACTAGTTAATCAACTCTAAAACCACAAAGAACTCGAAGTAGATATAATCAGCTTTCATCAACATTAGCAAGAATGAATTCGTACTGATTACTGACCATCTTTGCTCGACTAAAACAGCGCAATCAGCTAGCCGCCTTCGGGTTCTGAAGCTTTTATACGTCTTCTGCAGCCTAATAGCAGCCGTATGCCTTTCATCGCCAGACTCAGGTACAACTCCTGACCTCTTTCTCTCCAACAAGTTCCTAGGTGAGTTCAACTCAGTCCCAACCCCATTGTGAACATTTTTGGGCGATCTAACCATAGAACTACCACTCAAAATAGGAGCTTTTAGTTTACTTTCTGTTTCCAGTTCAATTATCATCCTTTTACAGCTAAATGGCTTTAACATTGTCGTTTCAGATTCGCCGTCATCATAGTTAGCAGATTGATTTGCTTCATCTTCATCATCGTGGTCTCGGTAACTAAGTGATCTAATGATGAATGATTCAAACTTACTATCGAAATCATTAACAATAGAGAAGAAACATGAAAAATTCGCCCCCATTTCTTTAATACTTTTGCTAATATTATAACAACCTGCAGAAACAAGCATACATCATTATACATTAATATGATTTAACTACTGCCGATAGATCAATAACTTCTCTATATGTCAAATGTACAAACGTAGACATCAACTAAGAGCAAAACCCATCTCACATTTCTCAAAAAGATTGCATCTTTGCATTTATTTATCCCACATTTTACAAAATCCTAAAAGTTTAACAGTCAAGAACCAAAAAAGAAGATTTCTTTTACCTTTTTTGGCAAAGAATCAAAGTCTGAAAGATAGTGTTGTTGATAGGTAAGTTTAAAAGCCCTGAAAGAATGCAAAAAGCGATGGGCAAAATGATGTATAGATCAAATATACACCAAAAAGAGAAAAATGGATTATTTCAATGTGGGGGGACTGATTATATATGCACTAAAAGTTTACTTGTCTGAAATTTGTGTGAAGTAAAACAGTGAATTTTTGTTCAAGGTTGTTGATATTGCTAAAGAAAGTTGAAACAATAGTACGTTTGATAGCTGTCCGTTTAGCAAATCTATAGATTCATGTCAACTCATATTTATAGGATAGAGAGGAGTGTGGGGTAGGGTGGGGTGGGGTGGGAGGTAGTACGTCCTGTACTCTACTTTCCAACCACGTGTTTCCCTTCTCGACAGCAAGAGGAAGTTTCAATTGCATTTGCAAAATCAACAACGATTTATATATTGTGGAATCAAACATTCATAAAAGGATACCGTCATCTTATCCCGTCTTCCTAGATAGTTTAATTGATAAAGAATTAAATATTTATAAAATTTTAAATGAGCGTATCATTTATCGTGTAAGTTTTAGTCCCTTAATCAAGTGAGATAATTCCTGCGATTTACTTGTTTCGTCCGTACATGGATGTGTACAGGGTGTTAATGTGACGACTTCACATTTTTTATCAAATGAGTTAGTCCTCTCCCCTTTCTAGTACTACAATACACATGATATATTATTCGTTTTATAATTTATTGGACAAAAAACGTCGCTCTAACCAGGTGGAGATATTTTAAATTTTTAAAGCGGCAACACTGGAATGAATAGCATTGACTACGTAGTGAGTTTACTATTCTAACAACTCAGATACGAGACTATTTTCTAAATAATCTAATTAATTTAATTGGTAGTCCCATATCTCCAGCCTTACTGATTATGACACACGACGACACTCAAATATTGACCTCAAACAACACGGTAAACGTTTTATACTCTATCTACTCCCTTGCTCTGCTGCATACTTTTATCAATGCTTCATTTTCTAAATTCCAAAGAATAATCTTCCACATTATATTCACTAGTTGTTTAAATTTGAATTGTTCATGTCTGGTAAAAGACCACCGCGTCTAAACAATATTTAGTTAAGGAAATTTATTTGGATCTATGTTACTCCCTTCATGGGATGATTGGTAATTTTAATTTTTATGGTTAACAAATTAAAACACAATTTAAAATATAAATATTTCTTATTTTACACATAGAAAAATTGTAAAATATTGATATTTTAAAAATATATATTGATACGAATTTAACAAGATCCTACATATAATCGAATAAAGGATAATTTGAGTGATGACTCTTAACACGGAAATGAGTCGCAAATATTACACGTGAATATTTTTGTGGAGACAGAAAGAAT
Source organism: Echium plantagineum (assembly GCA_003412495.2). Lineage (NCBI taxonomy): Eukaryota > Viridiplantae > Streptophyta > Magnoliopsida > Boraginales > Boraginaceae > Echium > Echium plantagineum. The sequence continues at coordinate 6,156,195 of CM016566.1, read as the reverse complement.
TGACTGAAGTAGTATGTGTTGTGTGTAATTACCACACAAAAATAAAGTCGAACAATAATATTGGTACTGAAAATTAAAAGAACATGGTATTATATGTTAAATGATTAAAAATATGACATAATTCCAAAATCTTGAATTACATGATTATCACATATATGTAAAATAAAATGTAATTAACACACCTTATAGCCTTAAAACGTAATTGATATGAGTCGGTTTGGACCAAAAGTGATGCTGACTCCGAGAACTTGTCTTAAGAATGGAGAAGAGTTTCTTATTCTGGACCTATAAACTTATTTCTTTAATTTTTGGATTGACTATTTTTGTTGGAGAAAGGAGCCTATTTATAGGCAGAGAAATGACTTTCTTCATTTCAAAATAATTGTCATATTAACCATCCATCAAGGATAATGATTATGTGACAGTTGTAACATTCGTAACATATTTAAACATAAATATCCTGTTAATGATCAATATAATGAGTATATTATTAACATAATAATACTTGAATAATAATATTCTTACATTATATTGACTCGGCGTTCACTGAGAGGTGAAAGTGAGTGACTTATTATACCAGTCGGTGAGACTGTCCCCTTCTCTCCAAACCATTTCTTTCATTTCCCACCTAAATATTCTTATTTATGATTTTATGTCCTGGCAATTGTCAACTGTTATTTCATTATTAAGTTTCGATGCTGACTTTCGATGCTGACTGATCATCTGTTGAATCATTGTTATTATTATTATTATCTCATCGAATAATATAATACTACACTACATACACAATTATAACGAAAAATACCCAGCATTAATATCATTATTGTGATAATTTTGGAGTGAAAATAAACCATGCATGCATGAATTCTTAATCTATACTCCTATCAAAATTAATAATAGCATAGAGGCCCCCATATCGTAGTTTAATTGATAAAGAGTTTAATTAACTAGTGATGTGATGAAAGCCTAATATCCGTACACAATATATATGTGCTCGAGTCCTGCAAGAAATATAAGACAAACTCAAGTTTATGAGGCATATATATTTCGTAATTTACTTACTCACAAGGCATTAACACAAAGCACAGAGTAAATAACGAAATTAGAGTTTATACATAAAAGTATAAATGAGTATAGTCATAAAAGGTGAGAAATAATGCATGGACGTGTAGCTTTTGGATGCCAGAGTAAGTAGGTTTGAAATGTTGATATTGATGAATTCAATTATACTACCTCCATCCCTAAATGATTGTCACATTTGACTTTTGGTGGTCAATAAAACACGATTTAAAATATAAATATCTTTTATTCTACATGCAAAAAAATTATAATAAGTTGATATTTCAAAAATATATATTGAGACGAATCTAACGAGGTCCCACAAGACTATATTATTTCTTATCGTTTAATGAGAATTCATGATCAAATTTTATTGTAATTGACCACAAAAGTCAAAATGTGACAATCTTTTAGGGACGGAGGGAGTAATATCTTTTGTACGGAGAAGTAGATGTAGTTAAAGCATGAATTAATACAACAACTTTCACCGGCATCTTATCTATCCAGGCTAGACATACAATTGTTATATCTCATCAATCAGTTGAATAAGAAATATCGATCAACTCCGAGCACCTTAATTTGGACTGCTTTATTCGTTTATATATCTACATGGACATCGATTTAGTACTATAAATCTATAATAATATAATCTTACGTGGATATGCATGCGCCCGCTTTCTTATTCAAACTTTTTAATAAGTCTAGTCGTATTTCTTTTCATTACAACAGGACTGCCAATATCTTATATTCCATGGGCGACCAATGCACAGGAATTATGATATTCGTGAAATATACGCTTTAATTTTGTTCCTTAATCTAATAATCATTTTATTTAGATGAAATATTCATTTGTCAAATTAAGTGACGATTAATATAAGATTATGTTCATAATGAAATATATATGTTTACGCATAAAAGTGTAATCGGACGAATTACAATTTGAATGATTTACCTATTTTTCAGGACAACAATAATTTTGGATGGATTTACCCATGAACGAACATATGAAATTATAGTCGAATTACAATTTGACCATTGAAATCACACTTCGAGTTATTTATTAGTGTGTGTAAGAACTAGACGCATGGTAAATATATTATAAATGCATTCCTAAAGATTAATAACGTCATTAGATTAGTCATCTAATGGCGTTTCCATGCGCTCATTAAAAGAAAAAACACTAGAACATAACAAAAACCAACACATAAAGCGACCGTGCTAATTCAACATACGTCATAAAAATACCAAAACCGAACATAAATAATATTGGATGGATGATTCATCCAACGTGTGATATGTACGTTGGAAACGACCATAGTCGAGGCAAGGATGAATAATATGAATAATTTCTACGAATGTAATTCCAGCATTCATATAATTTGGATCATATTCAAATACTAAATCAAGTGTACCAATGTAATTACATCATTTATATTACTACTATCCAATATAATACTTTCCGTACACTCGACAACAAAAATATGAGAACATGGAGTTAAATTTTTTAAAAGCAAGTCAAATTTTAGAGTAAAGAGATAGAGTAGTAGCTAGTAGATTATACGGTAGATATTGTGAGGCCAACTGTCCCTCTACGCGTGCTTTCATTTGTTCCTCATCCGTACATTTCGTCAAGTAGTCGTACAATTTAATGTGCACCTGGACTCAGATTTGTGTCAGTGTTCTTCGATTTATTATGGACTACCAAATCACACTTTAGTCGCCTTTAATTAAACACCGACTTCGATCTTAATCATCGATTCATCCACAAACAAATGCCTAAGTTGCACCACCACACCAATGAATTGAGCGCTTATTGAATCGAGTCATATCGAATAACTTTTGCACTTAAAATTGATTGAATCAAAACTTAAATGTTAATTACGAAATAAGTCAAGTTACAAAGATACTCTTGTGGATTAAACATTTTGTGGCTTGTTCCGTCTACGTGATTTTAAATTAATTTACTTGTAATTTTGAATTAAGATTTGGTCACCAAATATGTTCTTTGTTGGGAGGAAATCGAAACATACATCAATCGCCGTAGACAATGTGTCAATGCCTTTTTTGATCATTCATATCACAAATTTCTATCCCACTACATGATATTAATATTCCAATATATTAAAACATCCAACCAAATATGTTTTTTTCTTTTTTTGTGAATTAGCGATAAGGTGAGTTTCGAACCCAGATCTTATGGTCACTAGCAAGAGACTTTTCCACTAGAAAATTCGATTGACTCCTTAATTAATTGCATTCTGAATCCTTAATGAACGTGGATTAGGACAAACTTTTGACTGAACTCTCAGCCCACACCTCTCCATTAGTAAGCCTGTAACTAGTGGGTAAACGAGTTAGATTTGGGCCTAACCCGACCCGGTCTAACGAGTCACCCACTCCACTGGTCTTCAATTTTGATATCCAATTGGATCAAGCGATGGTTGAGGACTTGAGGAGATTGATGTTATGGTTTGAGAATTGTATAAAAATTATACTACTATTATGAAAACATTGTTTAAGATAAATTTAGTGGTATCGTTTTTATAACTAATTGTATAGGATAAAATGTGGTAATTTGTATCAAAGTCTCAAATCAACAAAAACCATAATTGAAAATTAGTCATGATAAATAAATAATAAACTTTCTTATCAATCCAATTAATCACTTATTGAGTTATTGATAAAGACATTTGGAATAAAATGACATGTCAATAGTTTGTTTGATGTACAACAAATTTATAAATTAAAGACTAATGTGGAGTCTTGTATTGATTACGATCTTCAATTATACAATAATGGATAAAAAGCAATCATCTCAAAAGTTTCAATCATGCAAAATAAAGTATCAACATATATGCTCAATAATCGTAGGTTAAAGTTAGAGTTAATCGAATAGCCTAGTGGAAAAGTCTCTCGCGAGTGACCAGAAGGTCCTGGCCTCCTGGGTTCGAAACTCACCTCATGGTTAATTTACAAAAAAATAATAATAATCGTAGGTTAAACCTAATTTATTATTGGATATACTTACAAATCTATGCTGACCTTCAAATTTATAGATTTTGGATAAAGATATTTCCATAAAATAACAAGTTATTTGCAACTAAAAACTAGCATTGATTGCATCACTCATTCGTAATATAAACTCGGGCAAAACCAGCATGATAATTGCATACAAACACACTGTTCACTTATTTTGACATCACTACGCATTGTAAATTTGTAACGATTATTATTTCCCTTATTTTCACAATATATAAAAGGATATTAAATGACTATTTTATCCCAACTAAAATTACTTTCAAACACCACACTTCAAAATTGCACGGGTGGATTAGGCAAATCGTATTGTCGCTCCTCAAAAACATTACTCGCACTACTATTTAGTTGTCATAAAAGTCTAATATTTAAAAAATTATAATGCTAACATAAGATTAATATATTCTACATTTGTAAGATACATTTTGACTATTTTCTTATACATAATTATCAACCAAACAATGATAAAATTAAATTAAATATACTTTTAAAGTACTTTTTAACTATATATTTATCTTCTAATATTTGTGTGAATCACTACAACGGACTTAGGGTGGCTCTCGTCAGTATGAACGGGCAGACTTATGGCAGTCCATGCCTCGACGAGTCAGTATGAAACATAGTTTCGGATAATAAAAATATGAAAATATTTCGAAATCGTAAGAAACGTTGTAAAATTACGGAAACATGTGAAAACAAATTTTTAATACTATTAATTTATATCACATGAATTTATTTATGGAAATTGAACGTCTTTAATCCAAATATGAAAGTACATTAAAAAATTTCAAGGATAAAACGTAATTTTCTTTTAAAAACTTCAAATAGTAGTCGTTCTCTTTGTTCACTAATTTTGACCGATGTCAACTCATGATTTTAAATTTTCATTTTTAGTAAAATTCAATTGATAAGGCTTATCAATTGAATTTAAATAAATTAATTTTCAAAATTTTGGGCGCAAAACACAAGAAATGTCGAAACATGGAATGATTTCCACGAAAGCATCACCTTTCGAAATTCACATATGTTTCGTTACGGTAACTTGAAAAAAGGAATTTTTTTTGCTGCATCGGTTATTTCGTATCGAAATTTTGAACCATGGTTGCAGCCGCTCTTTAGCTTTGGTAGAAATAGCTTTGGCAGAAACATTAGAGGGAGTAGCATATGGTTCCAACTTGCGACTTTTCATATAAGATTTTGCTATGTCTATTGGTGAAATAATGAGGGGCTTGGTAGCAGATTCAATCGGTTGCAGCCGCGCTTCAGCTTTGGTAGAAACAGCTTTGGTAGAAACACTAGAGGGAGTAGCACATGGTTCCAACTTTTGACTTCTCATATAAGATTTTGCTATGTCTACTGGGGAAATAATGAGGGGTTTGGTAGCAGATTCAATCGGTTGCAGCGACTCTTCAACTTTGGTAGAAACAGCTCTGGCATAAACACCAGAGGGAGTAGCACATGGTTCCAACTTCCGACTTCTCATATAAGATTTTGCTATATCTACTAGTGAAATAATGAGGGGCTTTGTAGCAGATTCAATCGGTTGCAACTGCTCTTCAGCTTTGGTAGAAACATATTTGGCAGAAGCACTAGAGGGAGTAGCACATGGTTCCAACTTTTGACTTCTCATATAAGATTTTGCTATGTCTACTGGTGAAATAATGAGGGGCTTGGTAGCAGATTCAATCAGCTGCATCCTACCACATGGTTTCAACTTTTGACTTCTCATATAAGATTTTGCTATGTTTATTGGTGAAGCACCAATTTCGTCTCCTACCTAAAGTTATTAACATTTGCCATATTAGAAAAATTGTAGAACCATAATGGTAAAGGTGATATAAAATAAATGATTATTTGCTCGCATGTCATGTTTGAAAATAAATTCATAAAATATTAGGGGACTATAATGGTGAAGGTGATATAAATTTTCATATCTTTTGAAATTATTAAATTGTACTTACATATTTTCATTAAATACTAGTTAGTGACTTAAAATATATAAGTCATTCTATAATTACACTTTCAACCTTTAAAAATAAATTCATAAAATATTAGGGGACCCCAAAAAATATTTTATGGATCCGCCCCTGATTCACCCCAATCAAACGTACCATAAGTGATGGCAACGAGGAGATGTTCACACTGAAAGGGGAAAAAATGAATAGATGTTCAAACCTTTAGTTGAGAGAGGGGTGTCACAGATACAACTCTATTATAGTCTTCTCGTATTTCCTGATGAGTCAGTAAAGGCCTTTCACTTTCTACTGCAACGTGTAAAATATACATAATTTATAACGATGTTCTAATTACTCAATGAACATACAAATACAAAAGCGGAAGCGATAAAAGGAGATCAAATTTTGTACCTCCAGCCATTGCTTATTAAATATGAGATTAAATATGAGATATGTCTTTTCTACCTTCACCAGATTCGTGCCAGAATTATTGTTGTAGGTTCAAAACTCTCCTTCTCACTCTAGATCGTGTAAGGTTTTTGGAAAGTGAATTCGGTGACATCTAAAGTTATGTAGCTCATATATTTATACTAGTCTAGCCATCATTGAATAATTAATGAGATGCAATTATATTTGGAAATAGTTACCTAAATTAGGGAGAGAGTTAATTAGTTAACTTGATCAATTGGTAACTTACTAATTAAATGAATCATACTTCTTTTCTAAGACAACTAAATAAATATTAATATAATATTTGTTTTGATATTAAAAAAATCTTAGGGCCTGTTTGTTAAACTCATTACCAAATTGTTCAAATACCAAATTGTTTAAACTAAATCAAACACTAATCACCTAAGATCACTTCTCAAATCCCAAAAGACCTAAACTTTACACAAACCCAAACTATCCTAACTAAATCAGCTGAATATCCTTCACAAACCACCTAAAGAGTGGCATCCGGCCCAACCTTTCATGTAAGAGGTCATGGGTTCGAACCTTGTTGGAGACATATTTGTCTCATATTATACTCTAACTTTCTATTAGTTAGCAATTTCTGTATTCATGTTTGTAATATCATTGTAGTCACAATTCATCGCTAATTATCAAAAAAAAAAAAAGACCTTAACTTTATACAAACCCCAAAAAATCCAACCAAATTAGCTAATACTCACTTCTCAAAACCCAAAAGATCGAATCTTTATCCGAAACCAAAATTATTCTAGCTAAATCAAACCTTAATCAACTAATCACTTCAGAAAACCAAAAGATGGAAACTTTATACAAATCCCAAATTATTACGACTAAATTCAATCCTAATCAACTAAAATCCTTGAGAAAAATGAAATAATTGTTAAGTTAATGTAAATGTTATATAACTTGAAGGGTTAACTAAACTATATATAAAAACTGAGCTAGAACTTGATTTGATCAATTTGTTGCTTTCCAGATACGGAAAGCTTCTGGAAATAATTGATATACATTACTGTTTACATAAACACTTATATGAATGTCTTTGAATAGACTCCAATCGAGTACATAGGGGATTGAAAAGTATAGGATGTGAATCGTGTAATCATCGATCGTAAAAGTCTAATTCTAGCAAATACCTAACAGGCGAACACTCAATCAAGTATATATTTTAACGAGTTGAATAGTTACCCAATTGTCTCAAGTGTCTCTCGATTAAGCTTCGAATAGGTTTCAAGTGTATTACCGAACAAATGTCAAATTACCATCCTATCCATAACACTAATAGCAAAAATTACAATAAATAAGTGTTTTAGATTTTTAAAATGGATGTGGGTGTGTATATTGCAACTGAGCTTAATTATCATTTTCTAACTAATTAAACTTGTTAGGGAGTATTATTGTTTTCCCTTATTTTAATTTTCTATATTGAAAAAAAACATATCCTATATTGTAAAACCCCCTAATTTTTCCACTGAAATCAAATCCAAATAACCAAAATTTAATAAAAAATAATTACAAAAATGGCGGTGGCGGACGAGGAAACGTCTTCTTCGAGTACTAGCAGCGCCACCAAGCTCCGATCAGATGCGGCGTCGTCGTGTTATTTAGCCAAAACGGTTCTAAGAAGTAGCGTGGTTCTTCAAGTTGTTCAAGGCCATTTTCGCTCTTCTTCAGCACATGATGTTGTGTTTGGAAAGGTTTGATTTCATTGTCTTTTTGGGAACCCATTTTGTTAAATTGAATAAATTCAGCACTAATTTGGATTTCACTATTTTGTTTTTACTGCTTGTTGATTAATTATTTCGGAACCCAATTTGTTTAATTGAATAAATTCAGCGTTTAATTTTAAATATTAATGATTTCTTTGTTACTGCCTGTTGATGACTTATTTTCGAAAGGTTTGATCTTTTATTACAATCCCAGTAACCCAATTAGTTTAATTGAATAAAACCAGCATTAATTTGAGTTTCAAGAGTTCAACTTTAATGCCAGTGATCAATTATTTTGGAAATTTTGGTTTTTGGTATTTGAAGGGTTATTGAGTTTAATGTAAAACTAAGAGCTGAAGCTTTGTTATTGATAGCCTTTTAAGCTCCTATAAAAAAATCAACAGAACATTGTCTTGTTGTTTGTGATCATTCATGTGGTTGTATGGTTATAAGATGTTCAATAAAGGTACTAGTACGAACAAGGTGCGAAGCTATCATAGTTACGGAATGATCCTAGAGGAATATGCTGAGGAGATGATGAGGCGTAGATGTGAATGGACATGCCATATTTGTTTAGACAACGCCCCTTTATGAAGTAAGAGCTAGTTTGGTTAAGATAAAAATTGTAATAACTAATTTTGCCTCATGATGAACTTTTGTGTAGGAGACTACGATAGAGTTAGTAGTTATCGGCGAGGATGGATTTGTCCAATCTATCTGTGAGCAGCCAGTGTTTGGCGTGATAAAGGATTTGGCTGTTCTCCGCTGGAGCGAGAGAGTAGATTGTCAACGATCTCAGGTAAATTTCCTATTTCAATTTTCAATTAGTTTATTCACTTAAAAAATGTTCACTTTATAGATTCAGATTAATTTCTTATGTTGTATCTTGATGTAGGCCGCTGGGAAAGACATCCTGGTTGTTATTTCTGATTCAGGGAAGCTTTCATTTTTAACCTTCAGCAATGAGATGCACAGGTTTGTTCCTTATACGTCTCTTTTTGGTGTGGGTTTTCTTCATTGGGCATGCCTGAACATGCTTCAATGTACTAAAATTCAGTTCTATATTATTTAAAAATACAGGTTTTTTGCAATATCTCATATTCCACTTTCAATATCGGGGAACTCAAGAAACCAGTTAGGGCGGATGCTATCAATTGATTCCAAGTGAGTAACCTTCCAGAAACTCAACCCATTTGCATGCCTAGCCTTCACAATGTACTTTGTATTTCTGCTATACAAGTTGTTGGTACAATTTATTGATTAGCTCCATGTTTACCTTCATGAAGCGGCTGCTTCATTGCTGTTAGTGCATATGAAGACAGGTTAGCTCTGTTCTCGGTCTCTACGTCGGCTGGAAGTGATATCATTGATAAGGTAGTTCTCTTTTTTTCTTACTAAACAACATCCATGTACATATCTGCTTTTAGATATTTACACAAGTTCTGTGTAACTGAACTAATTAAACTTATTTTTGGTGCACTTCTCTTGCATGATACCTTTAGAGAATCTCCTATCCTCCTGAAAATAAAGTGGAAGCAAGTGCTCGTGGAGGAGGTATTCGTGGTACTATATGGAGTATGTGCTTCATATCTAAAGAATTTCACCAGCCAAGTAAGGAGTACAATCCTGTCTTAGCGATTTTGTTAAATAGGTATGATTGGAATGGTTTTTGCATCCACTCTCAATAGCATCTCCCTTTGTCACAACATATCTTTATAATGCAAAATCACTTTATGAATTGAAAGGATCATGTCTCGCATAAACTTCATTACTTTTACCTAGTCCTTAAGATTTGCATGTGCCATTGCAGGGAGAAATCTTATCGGAATGAGCTTTTGGTGTTGGAATGGGATACCAAAGAACATGCAGTTCATGTAGTATATAAGCACTCTGAAGGGGGCCCCCTGGCTCATCATATTATTGAAGTTCCTCAATCTTTTGGTTATGCTTTTCTATTCAGGGCTGGAGATGCTCTCTTGATGGATTTTAGAGATGTGCGGAATCCTTGTTGTGTTAGAAAAATAAGTTTAAGTTTTACGCCATCTCCTTCGGAGGCCCAGAGTTTTTTTGAAGTAACATTAAAGATTCCAGATATAATTGATGATAGTGTTGCTGCATCTGCTTTGTTGGAGCTGAGTGATATGAATAAAAATGATTCAATGGACATTGATGGTGATATCACTATTGAGCCTGGTACTAATTTTGTTTGCTCGTGGTGTTGGGGACACCAAGACATGAACAACCCTATACTGATTTTCTGTGCAGATTCTGGAGAAATTTATAAGATTGAAATTTCTTTAGATTCCGATGGTGCCAATTTGAAGCTATCTGACTGTCTTTTCAAATGTCAACCAACAAAAGCCCTATTATGGGTAGAGGGAGGCTATGTGGCTGCAATTGTTGAGATGGGTGATGGGATGGTCTTAAAGTTAGAAGAGGATAGGCTTCTCTATCAAAGCGCAATCCAGAATATTGCACCCATCTTGGATATGGCGGTTGCAGATTACCACGATGAGAAACACGATCAAATGTTTTCGTGCTGCGGCATATCACCAGAGGGATCCTTGAGGATTGTAAGAAGTGGCATCAGTGTAGACAAGTTGTTGAAAACGGCTCCTGTGTATCGTGGCATAACCGGTCTTTGGACTGTTAATATGAAACTTAGTGACTTGTATAATTCATTCTTAGTTGTTGCCTTTGTTGAAGAAACCCGGGTTCTCTCTGTAGGTGTGAACTTCCGCGATGTGACTGATTTAGTTGGTTTTCTACCTTATGTTTGTACTTTGGCATGCGGGCTCGTGTCAGATGATTTATTAGTTCAGATTCATCAAGGAGGTGTTAGAATTTGCATGCCAACTTCAGCGGCGCATCCTGAAGGTATTCAGTCATCTTGGTCCCCGAGCAACAATTCGATAAGTCTGGGTGCAGTAGGGGAAAATATGATAGTTGTAGCAACTTCCAATCCATGTTCTTTATTTGTTCTTGGGGTTAAATGTGAACCAGATTTTCATTATGAAGTGTATCAGATGCAACACGTAATGTTGCAGCATGAACTTTCGTGTATTTCCATCCCTCCAAAACACCTTGAACTGAAGGCAAAAAATTCCTTGAGTAATGCAGCCCATAGCACACAGGTGTCTTCTGTTATAGCTGGAATTGACACTAATAGCGTCTTTGTTATTGGTACACATAAACCTTCGGTAGAAGTTCTGTCCTTCGATCGCAACAAGGGCCTACGGGTTCTTGCTATAGGAATAATTTCAATTACAAGCACGACGGGCTCAAGTATTAGTGGTTGTATTCCTCAAGATGTGAGGCTTGTACTAGTTGATCGCCTTTATGTTCTCTCCGGATTGAGGAACGGTATGCTGCTTAGGTATGAGTGGCCTTCGTCTAGTGTGATGTATCCATTAGGTTCCGGTGGCCAACAAACTACAAATGGTTCTTATTTTTGTAGTTCTACTTCTTCTCCTAATACAACATTTACTAACTATAGAGGGCATCCTGTGAGTGGGATTAATTCAACTGAGAAGTCAAATGATGACTCCCCTACTAATCTTCAACTAATTGCAGTCCGCAGAATTGGTATCACGCCAGCTTTCCTTGTTCCATTGAACAATTTTCTGGATGCTGACATTATCATTCTCAGTGATCGGCCCTGGTTGTTACAAACTGCAAGGCACAGCATCTCTTATACTTCCATTTCCTTCCAACCTTCTACACATGTCACCCCTGTCCGCTCTATCGAATGTCCAAAAGGGATTTTATTTGTGTCAGAAAGCAGTCTTCATCTGGTAAGACACGCATTTTATCATATAATATTGCATGTATGTGTTATAGTGTTCTCTGATTTGATTTTTTGTTAATCTTAGTGACACGAGTCTTGTTCTTTTGTATTCCTGCTTCTTCTTCATATATCCTTCCAACTGTTTGTTATCTGGTATATGCCATATCTCTTCTAACCTTTCTTTAGTGCATGTCCTCATTCACCACTTGTTATCAATGGTGAGCTCAAATTAGTGTTGAATCCCCACTAATTATTTTGTAGGTTTTTCTTGCATCATAAAAATACTATATTAGAAACTTGAGATTGGAATTCCACTATTAATATTCTGCACCACTGTCACAACCATGAAACCTCTTCGTTGAATGACAATGTCAAGTTCAATATTAATGGATTCACATATTATTAGCATAATTTTTGTATGAATTACTACTGAGTCTTGAGTTTGATGTTCTAGGTGGAAATGATCCATAGTAAGAGGCTTAATGTGCAGAAGTTTCATCTTGGAGGCACCCCAAGGAAAGTTTTATATCACAGGGAGAGTAAATTATTGGTTGTCATGAGGACTGATTTGGATAATGACTCACATTCGTCTGACATTTGCTGCATAGATCCTCTTAGTGGTCACGTGGTGTCATCGTTTAGATTTGAACCTGGGGAGACTGGAAAGTGTATGGAACTGATGAAGATTAGGAATGAGCATGTTTTGGTGGTTGGCACTAGTCTTTCTGCTGGTCCTGCTATAATGCCAAGTGGTGAAGCAGAAAGGTAATACATTTTGGCATTATACTCCCGATTTCCGCAGTCTGAACAATATAATAGATTGCTTATTCGAAAACTGTGTTGTTATGATCTTACTGGCGGTGACTATTATGTATTCATTGTTACTTACTTTAGCCTTATGCTCTTTTTGTAGCACATGCGGCCCTAGTTCTTTATGAGATTCATTATATGTGGAAAATTTTGTAGTCCTTACATTATATTTTCCTTCCTTTTAAAGTTTATCTCTGTAATCAGTATAAGAAACAACATTCTCGACTAACATTAACAAGATGCATTTAACAGTACCAAGGGTCGACTGCTAGTTCTCTGTCTTGAACATCCTCAAAATTCAGACAGTGGATCTATGACATTGGGCTCCAAAGCTGGTTCCTCTTCAAGGTCTTCACCATTTCGTGAAGTTGGAGGATATTCTGCAGATCAGTTATCGGGAAGTAGTATTTGCAGCAGTCCAGATGATAACAGTTGTGATGGATTTAAACTTGAAGACAATGAAGCATGGCACATGCGGCTGGCTTATTCTACAATTTGGCCAGGGATGGTTCTTGCAGTATGTGCATATCTTGATCACTATTTTTTGGCGTCTGCTGGTAGTTCCGTAAGTTGTCTGTATGTTTTCATTATCTTGGAACTCCTCATTGTTCTGGTATTTGAGTTTCTGTTTTAATCTCGCTGACCCTTCTATTCCTCAGTTTTATGTGTGTAGTTTTCCAAATGATAACTCTCAAAGGGTCAGACGGCTTGCTGTAGGAAGGACTCGGTTTATGATCATGGCTTTGTCCACTCACTTCACCAGAATTGCTGTTGGAGATTGCCGCGACGGGATCCTTTTCTACTCATATCATGAGGTCTGTAGCTAGACTGCATGGTGCTGCATTTGGTCTATTTGCCTCCTTTTTTATTTGAAGTCAATCCTTCCATTTATATCTTCGTTTGAATTTGATCTTTTTATTTATTTGTTTGGTCATGGAGAACAACCTATTTAGTCTAAATTTATTTCCATCCATCATATGCTAACTTTTTTAAGTGTCCCAGAACATTCCTAAGTCTAGATATTTGGAATGACAGGCTAAAAAGTAAAGGTGCCCCTGGGTAAAATGATTGAATTCGTATAAATGTGGATGCAGGTAGGATAAGCATCAGTAATATGTTTACTTACTTTTTACTATGTATAGATCGTCGACATAAATTAATTTAGGGGATGTGAAATGCTTACACTTTCTAAAGTTTATGTAGACAACAGACAAATATAAACTCTCCTGAGAACATAATTAGATTTTACATTACTTAACAGCATATAAAATTAGGCCTAGGAGCGGTAACATATTTCTGATAGTTCTGATGCATGATTTTGAGTAGCTCTGAAGTCTGAACCACATGATCAGAGAGATTACAGCCAGGTGAATAGTATGTATTGCGGTACATATTCACGATCCAGCATTATAAGTGCACAGAGATTGTCGCTGTCTATCTTAGAGTTAAGTGATTACAAGTCTATACAGTGTTAGACTTCGGCAAAAAAGGAGCACTGAAGAACATAAATAATATCCATGGGGAGTAGATTTTGGTCTACTATTGCAGGATTATATTTTTGTTTTTACGGAATGGGTGTATTAATTGATGTAAGGCCATTGGCAACTATTTGTATAGTTAGACTATTTTAACATTAGTTCTCTTTGTTGCATAATTATTTTGTTTCGTGTGTAATTCTTATCTATATCTCGCTTGTACCATTTTCCCATTTTTAACCCCAGGATGCGAGGAAGCTGGAGCAACTTTATTGTGACCCTGTCCAGAGGTTGGTCGCTGACTGCATTCTCATCGATGTAGATACTGCTGTTGTTTCAGATCGAAAAGGAACTATTGCTGTATTATCGTCCTCAAATCACCTTGAAGGTATCAACCACAGCTTATGCTTATTCATTGTGCTGATCTACTTCATTACATTTATGTTGTTAGTTCTGACAAATGTTTTGTGTTTAGATCAGTACTTCTGGTAGTAGTTACCATTATATGTTATAGAAATCTAGGTTTAGCTTTAATATGTTGGATGCATGGTGTAATAGTGATGATCAAGTACGGTAATGATGATTCTCTCTCTGTAATGGTTAAATAGAGTATCTAGTTCTCGTTTCTGAACCAAACCCAAGTCGAGTATGTACTCCTATCTTGAGCCGATTCCAGATCCACTTTCAGACTGAATCAAATCGATTCAGTCCATGTACGGTGTAGCCCGTAAAGCGGCTCTATCGAAGGAGCAAAAGTGACCCAGTTAGGCAAAATTCAAACCTTTCTTTCTTTAAAACTAATTGAGCTCCTCTTCTGCGATATACATCAAGCTTATCCTGACAAATCATTGCTGATGATACCTTCTGCTTTTTCTGTGTTACAGATAATGTCAGCCCGGAGTGCAACCTATCAATTAGTTGTTCATATTATATGGGGGAAATTGCCATGAGCATTAAGAGGGTAAGTATACACTCTTCTAATTGGTGGGCAATCACTTAAATATTCTCCCTTCCCCCTTCATTATTCAAATGCCATTATTTTTGGTTGCTCCAAAATATCGTACTCATTTGCCCGAGAGAACGCCGACATTCTTCTCCTCGTGTTCCTTCTTATTACCATTAAAATTATTCCTTCCTCCTATCCATTTTAGTATATGTTTTTGCTTTTCAAATAAGGAATACAAATAATTTATTGTCAAATCTCACCTTGAAAATTGATAATGTCAACGAGTTGAGAGAAGTATTATCTAATGTTAGGGTAGTAAAATGAAGCTAATTGAATCATCTACCCATATTTGTGTGCCATTGCGAACTAGTTAATTCAAATAAAAACACAAGGGTTTCTATATCCAGGGCACAATAAGATGAGAGCTTTTACGCCCTTTTGCATTCTGAGAGGTATTTAAACCGGAATTGCTCGTTACATGTAGCAGTAGTGCTTAAATAGTTATGATAGTGTAGATATTTGATAGAACATTGCAGATAATGTGTAACAATGTTGACGTGACAAGTCAATAAAGATTTGGAAACCTATAAAATAATAATCTTTTGCGTAAACACCGTGTTTTCCTCACTTTTATAATCTACAACTGTATGGCTTTATTTGCATGTTCTACCTGACATTTTAAGAAACAAACTATGCCTCAGAATGATTGAGTACAAGTATGGAATCAAAAGAAGACGAGACAGATAAGATCTTTATCGTGCATGCATCATCTGCATAAGAGAAACTAGAATAAATGATCATATAAAACCGCAGTTGCTGAAAAAAGTACGATTTTGATCCATAGATTGGAGAAATATCTTCGGTAAGCATCTACTGACATAGTGAACATTCATGAGAAAAAAGATGACATTTAGCATATGAAGAGCGGAATGGGAAGTGTTCCTTGTTCGGTTTGAGTCAAATTGGAAGGTGGAGTTTCATGCTCATTCGACCTCTTCCTTCCCCTTCATACCAAAAAGACAAATCATGTCTTCCTTGCCATTTCCCCCCCTGTGTGATTTGTGATTTCTACTATGTTTTATATGTCATTAGAATCCTCCTTTCTTTATGTAGAGTAGAATATGAAGCTCTGTTTCTTGAGATATGATAGAAACCATTCATTTTATTTGAATCCTCTTGTAGGGGTCATTCTCTTATAAACTACCAACAGATGATGTATTAAAGAGCAGTCACATTTCAAGTGCCATTACAGACTTGTCAGAGAACAGTATAATGGCTAGCACCCTTTTGGGGAGCATATTCACCTTCATCCCATTAGCCAGGTATAAAATATCTTGTTCTTTAAATTATAAAGAAGTGAAAAGATTTTAAATGATGTATAACCTCCCCCTCCTCCCCCCCCCCCCTAGGTGGGAGCCTTTCTGAAGGCACAGGGGCATGTTGATACTGATGTATTATCTCTGCATTCACTCTCTTCTTTGCTCAAGCATTCAAGCGATTTTAATATAATTTGCATCAATTGGGTTTTGAGTTTCAAATTGAGCTATATAAGTAATCGAGCTTGACAACTTCTTCTCGTAGAGAGGAATATGAATTGTTAGAAGAAGTTCAAGCCAAAGTTGCTATTCATCCACTGACTTCACCAATTTTAGGAAATGATCACAAAGAATTTCGCAGTCGTGAAAGTTCGGTATGTGGTTGTTCCTTTGTACACTTTCGGCCATGATTTCCTCTTATTCTCATATGTTCACTAATCTCAACTCGTTTTGGCGGATCAACAGGCTAGGGCACCGAAGATGCTAGATGGGGATCTTCTAGCTCAGTTCCTAGAGCTCACTAACATGCAGCAAGAGGCTGTGTTATCAGTACCACTTGTCTCACAGAACACCTTTATGTTTACCTCGAAGCCTTCTGCTCATATTACTGTTAATCAAGTTGTACGTCTTCTTGAGCGTGTTCACAATGCTTTGAACTGAAGGCTCTAGAGCACCTCCTTCAAAGGGGACCGCACATCTCTGCGCTAGTTGTAAGACTTAATGATGTGACATGCTGGCTGGACTCCTTTTCATGTGGCCGGATGATGCTCATAGCCCTGTTTAGGAAACCACATCAGTGCAGTTGCGGTATGTATATATACTTATAGCCATCTGTATGAGGAAGAAAATTAGGGTGTATGATAAGGTTGCATACTATCGGACCTCCTTTTACCCCCCGCTTAGGCAGCAGCCTTTTCGGACATTGAGGCATGTTGATGTATGTTGTGTGTAAAACTTATGTTTACATTGTTCTTTCAAATGGCAATCCCTTATACCTACTAAAACAGTACTGTATGTGTCTACATTTCCCACTTGTTACATCAGAAATGATAGATATCATGAGTATTTGTTTGTGTTTGTGCATGGCCGAGTTTGTCCTACAGTTAACAAATAAGACTGTCTTGGTAAGATATGGAACGGTAATGAAGCTCGTTCTAGTCTTGCTGGTTTGTGATACCAATTTTTTAAGGAGTTGAGCATTAGTTGTGGCTCAAGACCGACTTGATTAAGTGATGCCTAATACTCGAATCACGTACCGTTAGCCGACTCTACCAAGAATAAATTGTATCCAGCAAATAAATTGTAGAACGTTGCTAATCATAAATAATTAACACAGATGAATAGGAATATATTTATGACATCCAGCTTTCACATGACTTATCTTATACATGAGATAAAACAGCTAACAAAAATGATCATACAGAACCCTATGGTCTGTAATTATGCATAACAATGTTAAGAAAAAGAACAATTCTATCAATTTCCCCAAAGCAAACTGAAAATAAAAATAAGAAATCAAAACCACACACTAGCTATAAGCCACAGTCTCTCTGCTATTACATAACTTGAAAATATAAGTAGTAAGCTGCCAAGAGTGTTTAAGTTATATTGTATGAGAAGTTCTTGAAAACAAATGAAGACGAATGTCGTTCATGGTTGTTTTGCCCAGCAGAATTGCCTGTTGCAACTCCTGTCACAATTTGCCCATTTTTCGCAGAATCGACAACATGGGATTTGTGGCATTAGTATCCTTCTTGAAAGAGTGTTGCCAATTTTCATGCTCTGAATATTGCTCTCTTTGTGGTGATTGAGTGCTGCTAAGAATTCATTTTTTGCTTCCTGAAAGAGTGATTCAGTTGACATTTTTGCCTCACCATGAGAACACCAAACTGCAAAAACAAAGAGAATAAGTGTAACTAAGGAAATAGTTGTTTTTGCCATGTGATTATTATTGGAGAATCTCTTTTGGTGATTAGTAAAGTTGTCAAATAAAAGTGTGTGAGCTTATACTAAGTTGGCAAGAGTTTATATAGAAGTTGGTGATTGGTAATTTGGTACTCCCTCCATCCCTAAATGATAGACCCATTTACTTTTTCACGGTCTCCGAGACACAACTTAAAACGTAAATATTTTTAATTTTACATGTATAAAAATTATAAAAACTTGATATTTAAAAAATATATATTGAGACGAATCTAACAAGATCTCATATGACTATTTTATCTCTTATCGATTAATAACAATTTACGGTCAAAACTTTCGAAGTTTGACCCAAAAAGTCAAAATGGGTCTATTAAATAGGGATGGAGGTAGTATTACATTACGGAATTTCCTAGTGAGCCCTTCTAGACTCTAGACTATGGGCTATTCTTGAAATCTTAAAAAAAAAAAAAGCATTAAAAACATTTCTTTCCTCACATGACATAATTTGAATGGTCAAGTAACACATGCTAAGGTCTCATTTACTATTTTATTCAATCAATTAAATGTCCGTTACAATAATCCTATTATCATGAATGGTTAAATATTATCTTGTGAAATAAGTATATCATTTTTGTCACCTCCATTCCAGTGTAACTGAAATATATTTTTAGAAATAATTAACTATTTTCAAGTAATTATTATTATTATTTTTCTTTTTTTGTAAATTAGCGATGAGGTGAGTATCGAACCCAGGACCTTCTGGCCACTGATAAGAGAAAATAGGTTGGAACATACTCCCTCCGTTTCGATATGTTTAATTGCTTGGGATAAAAGTACTTGGGTAAATGGCTTCTGACATCAATCATGTTTGGAAAAAAAGCCAGTTAAATAACTCATGTTTGAAAAACGCTAGTTAGATCACTAATGTTTAAAAAGTCACTCATTTGGGTCACTCCATCAGATTTTTGAAGGGTATTTCTGTCCAAACACATTTTTTCCTCTCATAAACACCCAATTTAACTCTTATTAACACATTGACCCCAATGAAGAGATAATAATTTTTTCTGATTTCTTTTTAAATATTTTTTTCGATTTTTTCTCGATTTTTTTTATTTCTTTTTCGATTTTTTCTAGATTTATTTTTCGATTTCTTTTTTGATTTCATTTTCGATTTTTTCTCGGTTTTTTTTAATTTCTTTTTCGATTTTTTCTCGGTTTCTTAATTTCTTTTTCAATTTTTTCTCGATTTCTTTTTTCGATTTTTTCGGTTTTTTCGATTCTTTCGAAAAATGAAATCGAACAAAATCGAAAAAGAAATAAAAAAACGAAAAAAATTGAGGAAAAATCGAAAAAAGAAATCAAAAAAGAAATCGAGAAAACATCAAAAAACAAATAAAAAAATCGAGAAAAAATCGAAAAAGAAAACAAAAAATAAATCGAGAAAAAATCAAAATAAAAAACAAAAAAAGAACCGAGAAAAAATCGAAAAAGAAATCAAAAAAGAAATCAAAAAAGAAATCGAGAAAAAATCGAAATAAAAATAAAAAAAGAAATCAAAAAAAATTGTAATATCAGGATTGGGGTCAATGTGTTAATAAGAGTTAAATTGGGTTCTTATGAGAGGAAAAAATATGTTTGGACTGAAATACCCTTCCAAAATCTGATGGAGTGACACAAATGAGTGACTTTTTAAACATTAGTGATCTAACTGGCGTTTTTGAAACATGAGTGATCTAACTGGCTTTTTTTTTCAAATGTAAGTGATGTCAGAAGCCATTTGCCTTATTAAGGAATCGTGCAAGACTACTAATATCTCATCAAATAAATGTCTTGGAATGTTACTTTATTAGGGACAAAAGTACTTTATAGGGGCAAAAAGTATTTTGTAGGGGCAAAAAGGAGAAAATGGACTTAAAAATTCATTGAAAATGTAAACAATCAAATATTTTGGAACATGACAAAATTTCTGAACAATTAAACATATTTCAACAAAACGAGTCTTAATTAGATATGAAAGCCACATAGTGATAAGTACTTGATCAAACCTTCCTATATATATTTGAAATGACATGTTAGTTATATCCTATGAAGCAGATTTTTTCAACTATGGCTACTAGATTATATATTAAATAAGCTCTCCAGTATTTTTGAAATTCATTAATCTAATGATAGTTTCATTAAAAAAATTACTATATAGAAGAAATTGACTATTTGGACTCAAGTTGCCCGGACTAATATTCGTCCCACGAGTCTTACAAATTTTCCTCTTTTTTTCTTGTCCAAATGAGATAACAATATCATTAAAGATTTGATACGTCGAGAATATGAATGCCTTACTTGTCGTGAAAGGCTATGACACATTCAACTTTGAGATCTTCTAACTTCAATTTATTACTATCTCCATCTTTTTAGTGGAATTATTACTACAATTTTCCTCTCATCCATTACATTTATCGATGTTTTGATACTTCCTATTCAGTCCGTTCATTCTTACTTGTAATTTAATCATATGTATATAGATTACGAAAAAATAGAAATCAGTTAAAAAGTTCATTGAAAATAATAGTAATGAAAATATAGCGATACAATTTTCTATAAGTTAAAATGACAAGTATTCCCAAACAAATTTTTTCTATCAAAAGCCTAAGACGATAAATAAAAATGAACGGAGGAGTTTATATCGTTTTCCTTAGTAAAATAAGTAATTGACAACCGTGAGTAGCAAGACTTTAAGTTCCTTTGATTAGTTGAGTCTTGAAAGATTATGGAAGAGTCAATTAATGGAAGCATCATGCATGGTAGTTTTGGTCTTAAAAAGACAAGAATATATGATTGAATATAATCTAGTTGATTGCCTTTGATTAGTTGAGCCTTAAAGCTAAAGCCAGAAGTACATACATAAACATAATTAAAATATTATAATCTGAGTTTATTGTCAGATTGCTGATTAAGCATCTTACATTGGTTCAACCAAGAAAATTAAACTCTAGCTTGTGATGAATTGTCGTTTGGGACAAATACGATAGCATGCATACGTTAATTTTTAATAACAATAAAATGGTCAAATTATGAATACTAATTTCTTCATATTATTCGTCTACGAACAAGTAGGAGCATGTATACGTGTACGGTGTTGATGAGTTGTTGGATTATGAATACTTATGTTCATACGGTTGATAGCAATATATGCAGCTTCGTATAATTTTCATTATTGCTATTTGGTGTGTGATAATTTTCATTCATTCCTTTCATTTTTTGCATAATAATAAAGGCATGTGTAATGCAATTATGAATCATGTCAATATGTGTATTGAAGGACCATTTTTCTAAAAAAGAAACCCTCTTTTGAGGTTTTGTTTGACCAAATTTGATAAGAAAAAGTGGATAAAAATTATGTTTGTGATATAAATTTAAATTTTCCTTAAACAATGTGCATGTATATATAAATTATTTACTCATACGGTTAACAGTTAAGTAGATCATATATGTTTCACAATATTTATCATTCCACCACTCATGTTTAATTTAGACATTTCTTTTTATCATTCATGTTTCAATATCATGTCTCTGTTGATTGTGAAATTAAGTTTTCCGTTAAGTTGGTATTATTAATAGCTGTGCTTGCATAATAGCATAGCCCAACATTATAAATCGAATAACATAACCCTTAACTATAATCCAACAATATGATTTATTTTATGTTGTGGACTATTTTATTTCTAATAATTATGCATGTTAGATACACATACACCACCAATAATACCAACTTAACGAAACCCTTTATTTCAAAACCAACTAAAACATAATATAGAACATGAGTAACCAAAAAATTAAAATGAAACATAAGATATCAAATGGTGAATATTGTAAAACACGTACATCAATTGTGCCATTAATAACTTGGGGTGGGCGAGGTTGGGGAATATATCTATGGTGAATTGTGAAAAATTTATGCAAAAAAACTTGGATTAAGATTTTGAATTAACATCGTTCGGAAAAATAAGCCATATATCATCTGGCCATTATGTATTCAGATGAGTTACAAAAAAACTTGAGCACTCACTACAGACTACAAAAGGAAAGGTAAGTCCCTAGACAAAATTTTGGTCAAATAGCAAAATTTGGGAAGATACAAGCGCTTACATGAATGGAAAAATGGGGATCAACCAAGAGTTTCGACATATTCGATCGCCTTCTTTTTAACATACTCGGCCTTCTCGTCGTCGCCATTAGACTGTTCAAACTTATGATATTTCTTAAACAAGAACTGCAATGAACACCAATAAAACAAGGTTATTAGGAATGTAAGGAAAATGAGACCAAGTTACATAAGAAAAATGCTTTAGTGGTTAATCTGCACCTTCATCTTTTTTGGGTGAAGCTGTAAACTTGTAGCCCTTTCAAATAATGTGCGAATGACATCGGTGTCGCCCAATCGGATCTCCTGCTCAGCATGAGTAGAATTTAAAGTAAGATCGATGTTCAAACAAGAGCAAATATGTTCTTTTTAGATAGTTGCTTAAAAGAGAAGAGGGAACAAATATGCATGTGGAGTTACTTGATCTAGATAAACACTCCACAAGTCTGTTCTCTTTGGATATTCCTTGAGAATTCCTTCAAACATGGATCGACCCCTCTCAGGAACTCCGCTCTTAAACTCCAAGATAGCTGTTTGTGTGATAAATTTAATATGCTTGTGCCGGGGAAGGCTTAATAAAGCACGATTTATGACTGGCTGAACTCCATCAACGTTCTCATGGATTATCAGCCATTGCACCCGTCTCAACCAAACCTGTAAGAGTCGGAAAATGAGCTAACATAAATGGTTACAAATGGAGATGAATGATATATTTGCGAAATACTAGATAAGTACCTTGCAGGATTGTTTGAACTTTTTTACCATTTTGACTAGAAGTTCATCAGCCAACTTATCTTGCTTATCTTCTTCGTACACTCGTAAAAGGGCCAAGTGGACCTTCTTGGGATCACAATACTGCAAAGCCCTCTGGAAAACTTTCATGACAGCTTCCTATATGGACCATGAAAACGGATATCCAGTGAACAAAAAAATTATCTGAAAAGAACCGTGAAAAAAATTATCACGATTATTTACTACCTCAGGTGGTTTTCCATGCACATTCTCCAAGTTAAAGTATGCAATCCAAACATTCAGTTTTTCGGACTCTTCTCGTACGTTAATAGTCTTCAACGCCCTGACATAACCAATGATAATAATGTAAACACTGATAATGTAAATGAAAAATGGTTGAGGACAGAAATCACAACTGTAGGTCCCCTGAGGTAGCAAAAAGCACAAACAATCCCACAATTATATTCATATAGTGCAACAATAATTCTTAATGGACAGTGAAATCAGATCAAAGATTAAAAAGATAAGTACAATTGCATACCTCTCAGCAGTTTCACGTGCCTTCTCCACATCAGACAGCTTAACCAGAAAATCCATGTATTTAATCCATACAAAACTGCTATTAGGGGACGTTCGAACCAACTTCTCGAACTCATCGGCATTCTTTGGACAATCCTCCTCCAGCAATCTCTTCTCAGCAGCACTAATTTCTTTTTCCCTAAAGAAGACAGTTATTGTTGTAAGGAAACATTTACAAATCCAATGACAAAGCCACGCGAAGTGTAATTAGACTAAGAAGTGCCCAAGGGAGAAAGACTGCAGGTAGGAAAGAATGATGGTATCAACACTAAGGAAAGGTCAGAAGACCATCTTAAGAAACTTCTCACCTTTCCTCCTTGGCCTTTTTCTTTGCACGTTTGTTGATTTGTTCATCCGTGTGCACAGGATCAGCAGTAGTTTCCATGTTTTCAATCTCCTCAGAACCCAAGTCATCTATGTTATCAAGAGAGACTTCTAGTGGAGGTATGGAAGCCCTGGATTCGATGACTGTAAGACTGTGACATTTGTCTTCCTCAGATCCGTGGCAGTCTTGAACCATCTCGGTTGGCTTAGCATCTTCAGGTGAATGATTATCTGCAACGCCTTGTCCTGAACACCTTTCTTCACCATCATTTTTGAAATATGAAGCTTTCATTCCAAGTGATATCCGGTGTCTGTCTGTATCCACCTGGTGCATAAACACATCAATGTAATATCACTAATTATTATAATTCGGACACGGTGATTATATCCGTTGAGCTCCGCTCTTCCTGCGGTAGGAGGTGTGATGTACATGCACTCATTTCAAGGGGGTGCAACACTCCTCAGTTTGGGCCTCATATTTATCCTAGTAGTTCTACCCATAGAAAAGATCATCAGACAGGAGACTGGGACACTAGCGAGTCTGGCTGAGTTTAAATAATTATGAGTGCTACTGAATTCCCTTCCGATTTAGCTTAATATACTTTAAGCAAGTAGTTATCAGTTGTTTTATCTGTACCTTTAGTACTTTTGCCGTCACTCTTTCCCCAGCTTTGTAGTTAATCTCACCGGTGGCTGCATCATCATCAGACAGCTCAGAGATGTGGCAAAGTCCGTCCTAGCTCAACAAAGAGAAAATGAGTAAACTTATTGACTGAAAACAAACAAGGACATCGCCTCATCTATATTTGAGAAAAAGTTGAACATTTAGACCCCTATTTTTATAACCTCTTGTTACATAATGCCACGTCATGGTTCTACTATGTTGTGTCTTCATGCATATTCTTAGCCAAAATAGTATGCTTATAATGAATAATTAAAAGGTTAGAGAGAAGGTCTAAGAAGTAATGCTCATTACCATATTTGTGCCATCTATCCTGATGAACAATCCAAAATGTTCCACACGCTTGACTATTCCCGAAATGATATTTCCAACAGGTACACTATCGAGCATACTTTGTGCATCCTTGGATGTGTTGGTTGAGCTTGATGTCTTTAGAGAAACTTCAACTCGCTTGGAGAGTGGCTCCACAGAAACAACTCTGCAGACATGGATTTAGCATATACTATACTACAAGTATAATAGATATGCACTAAAAAGAATACTTACTTTCCAGAAACAAGTTTCCCAACAGGGAACTCTTTTTCAGGGTTCTCAATGAAGTTGTCAGACAAGTTGGAAAGCAGTATTTTCCCGTCAACCTTCGTTGAAAGCATGATGAAACATCCTTTTGAAGTAACACTTTTGACATAGCCCTACATGTAGCAACTAAAGGTTATATTCCCTGACTATATATTAGTGTTCCATCTTCTTCAAAAAAAACAAAAGTTTGACAGTACTGATTATCAAAATGGCCACTACAAGGAAAGGAAAGGCATTGTACCTGCACACTCATATTTACATGAAAATCCTCAACATTCAGCACAGGCTCACCAAGACTCTCCCTGTAAAAACCAGTAACTTATCATGTAAGAAAGAGAGCGTCACGGAACTGGAAAATGTTAAAGCTCAAACACAATAATCCTGTCACAATCCATGATATGTAAGCAACAGGTCGAATTGTCACAGCCTTGACTGATCTTATAGTGAATTGAGAACACCATCAACTACTTCACAACAGATAAGAAGCAAGGGAGTACTTAGGAAGATTGACAACTGTTGAAATGGAAGGAGTATTTAGGAAAAATGACAACTGTTGAAATACGACAGGTGCTTCCTGTTTCCAAAATGGTAAGGAGTAGCCAAAAGCAAGGATTGACCTAACAACAAGAAGCTTTCATGTCCATGAGCTGCACTACACTTGCTCGCATAATGAGTCCCTCATTCGGACTTACTTAATTAAAATTACCATCATTACAATGATAGTCAGATAACATAAAATTAAAACGGCCAACAATATTGGAAAATGTAACAGTAGAAAATGATCCTAATAATACGCAATATGATAGAAGAACTGAAGAACCACTACAAGATCAAAAAGAACGAACATGTTCTGTAACAAGATTTATAGCACCAAATTTCATCCGAATAATAAAAACATAATTCATATTATTCAGATTGAGGGATGACTAATGTTGACTGTTATCTAACCTTGAGCGCAGTGACAAGTCTACATGGACAGTGCCCTTTGGTGAAAGGTTTGCTTCCAGTACTCGACATTTAACAAACTGACCTTCACAATACCCAGCTAGTGGATCTGATACCCAACCATCTCTAAGTTCTGTGTAATGAACCTTTCCAAAACGATTATCGTCGATTTCTACCAGCATCCCACCAACTCCGGAAAATATCTTCGAAATCCTACCACCCACAAAACTATCCTCTTGAAAACGACTAATGAAACTTTGGTCTGAAATACTGTTCTGGCCCTCACTAACATCATTTAATACTAAGCGTTGCGGGACCAGGCGTAGTAATCTTTTCTCTTTATTAAGACTTATAATATAACCAGAAACAGCCTGCCCAACATTGAAGCGCCTAACAAATTCCTTTAATTCGTGAGGCTCACTACTGGTATCTAAGATGAAGAGCTTTGCATTAACATTTCGAGATATAGCCAGCCAAGCCCATTCTCTATCAACTTTATATATGTATCCAATAACTTGTTGTCCAGGTGAATAATTAAATTCTTTGCATTTAAGTTCATCCTCCATGTCACTTGAATCTGGATAAGCATCATAATAATTAGAACCAATAAAGAAAGTCAAATACCACTTTAGGAAGATATCATCATCAATTTTCGTGAGTAAAAAGAAACAAAACTAAATTGCGAATCGAAGTAGATCAAAAAATTGAATTGGAAGCAATAACTTTTAAACCTCAACACTTAAACTTAAACAAGGATGTTGAGGTCATATTTTGTCATTTCTAGCAAGTCAGTCATTGAAGAGTAGATGACAACTTAAGAGGTCATACAAAATGATTTACACCAGAATTATCGGTGTACATAAAACAAGAATGGCCACTGTCATTTTACTAACAATGGTAAGACAAATGAACAAGCTCAATATCAGTTCATGTCCAGTGATGGAAAATCTTGAACAACAATTAGATAGTTTACATAAACATTTTGTACTTATGTCTTTTGTTTTACAATACAATCAATTGGACTCCAGAAATTCGATGTATAACAAATTCTCAATGTAAGAGTCATCCATCAATTTTGCAGATAAGTTGTCGAACCTCTTACCTAATAGCAGTGAAGGCTTGATAGATAGTTCCCATCGGAAACCTTGTCCACTTTTTTTAGTCTTGTCCATGGAAACAACCCTTGCTTTAGTTGTCTGCCCAATTTTGAAGTTGCTAAATGGGTTTTCATCA
The DNA here is from genome assembly GCA_003412495.2 of Echium plantagineum. Taxonomy (NCBI): domain Eukaryota; kingdom Viridiplantae; phylum Streptophyta; class Magnoliopsida; order Boraginales; family Boraginaceae; genus Echium; species Echium plantagineum. Next base: position 6,128,496 of record CM016566.1, on the reverse strand, counting down.
GCATTACCTTCTATTACCTGATAAAACAAGGAAGGTGAAAGGGAATAATTACGCAGAGATAAGAGAAGTGGAAGGAACAGATCTTGAACTCTATAATAACTCATAGTAGTTCATACTAAGGTTTACCTCTGTTATATGCACTCTTCCTTCAAAGCCAGATCCAAATTTTAATCTCATCTCGAGAGGCTTAATTTCAGTGATCTGCAAAAAAAAAGGGACCAAGGTATTAACACCAACACAGAATAACAAAACTATCTACCATTTCCAGGGAAAAATCATGAAACTATCGATCAACAAACTCTACCTCTGCATCTACAAGGGATCCGACATTGTAGCTAGACATTCTCTTAGCTCTCTTTGAGCTGGGTGAATCTGCCTCAGAGATTGATTTCAGACACAAAAGCAGTCTCCCACAGATTGAAGAAGTTGGAAGAGCCGTGATTGTGGCAACAACACTACACCACATAAAGTATTTGAATATCTAAATGTGAACATATCATGTAAATGAAGGAATAACAGCTAATTGCACAACCACAAGCATTATAAATAATTTCCATAATATAACGCAATGATCAGAAAGAAGTGAAAATGCTGTTCAAGATATTCAAACTTTAAAGCTGAAATTACTTCATTATACATCCATTTCTTACCATCAGATACAATCACATAAGCCTTTAATCAACTCGGTTCTTTGAGCACTTCTTACCCATATTGACTAAAATTTACTAAAACATACATTTGAGGAAAAGCCCAACACAAGATCCATTTTGGAGGTTGCACCAAATGGAGGCACTAGCTGAAGCTATTGACCTCCTCGTATTAAATCCCAGAAAATCAGTAAAAGTGAGTGATCTCAAAGCACTCGGAAGTAACTTAGGAAGTAGGTCCCTCTTACTGGACGGATTGCTAATGAATATGCCATAATAGACCTTTTGCAATCTTTTTGTCAGATCTTGAACTTTAGTCTTTTAGGGAATATAAATTTCAACAGTGATGTATATCTCCATATCATTTACAGTTGCAGCCATTTCAAGGCTAAAACTGCCATCAAATAGGTAACCGTAACTAGACAAACTTGAACAATAAACCAAATTTCAAAAAAAATAAAAAAATTAATATAAACTTCCATCATTTACGATGAACTTCTAAAAACACTGCCAGTAAAGTTTTGCATTCTGTAATTTTTCCTAAGCAATACTAGTGAAGTATGGAGGTCAACACATTCAAGAACATATGTACGCAAATAAGAATAACAAAGCTGGCTTACCTTTGCCCCACAGAAAATTGTTTCGGTGGCAATTTTTGTGTGTTATAGTCCTTCAAAGATGCAAATCCAATAGCATTGTCGTTGTCCGGTAATGAAAGAACCTGATTGTCCAATACAGTCGGATCAATACTAAATCCAGCTCGTTGGACCCAAATTCATAAGGAAAATAAATTAATACCAAGTAATGTTCTTTCACAATCTCCACCATTGCATTTACATTTCGATTGACCTCTAATTCCTTAGTTTTTGCCTTCCGTTTCTGCAACGAAAGAAGTCTGAGGAAAGCTAGCCAGAATATACAAAAAGTATTTTGGAGTACAAAACATAATCAAGCAAGATAAATTAAGTTTTTTCAAATCAAAGATTCTACAAAACTAAGCAGAGAACAACCTTATGTGCTCTCTGTTTAGCAACAAATTCTGCCTTCAATGATAAATCAACAAGCCGTTCTCTCGTAGAAACATCAAGTACTCCAACTTGAACAGTAGAGCCAGATACCAATACAGTTCCAGCAACTGCACAACCCAGTTATAATATTAGAGCTATGCTTAAGTGAGCACTTCAAAGTTATTCTATACTGTTTTAGATGAGAGAAAAAAATAGTAATTTTCCAATAAAAGCACATACGCTGATGGTGTGATATGAATCCCATCACATCCTTGTACTTAGGGAAGTTGATAACAGCACCATACTCTTTTGTTTCAACGACATGCCCCTCAATGACACTGCCAATATTAAATTGGTCAACCATTGTCAAATCAATGGCTCCAGATTCCAACGATTGCAACTTCGATATCTGTCAAGTTGAAGCCATGTAGTATTTTATACATGATAATATCAAAATAAATAACTTTTTAGTCCTCCAGACCAATGGAAAATATATGGTCATGACGGAGACTTTGAAACTAATTTTGATAAAGAAATACAACTCATTAAATAATCTTAGTACGAAACATTCAATCTTATCTAGCACTGCATATAAAAACAAGATTAATCAACTAAGCATAGGACAAAGAGGGCACCTTTTCTTCTAAAATAAAATATTCCTGAATAAAGGATGCATCTGTAGAAGAGCATAATGATTGCTTCAATGTAATTGTAATCCTACCAGAGTCACTATTAACCTGGATAAGAAATGAAGGGGAACACAGATAAGGACTAGTCAAGATAACATTATCATATGTACCACAGATACGAAAGTTGAAATATAAAACATACATCTACGACGTTACAGCGCACGGACTGTCCAACAGAGAAGACTTCAGAAAGTTCCATTCTTCGATCATCAGTAGCCTTAAAAACATGGAGAAGAGGAGATCCGACCAGTGAATTACATAATATAAAACTACCCAAATCTTAAATATTTCAAAGAATATCAGTATATGTACCTTGTGCTTCGGAGCAAAACCAGTCAAGCGCCCAACAAAGCGTACAAAGCAACCAGTCTCTATCACATTGCAGATATAACCCTGATTTGAATAGCCTAAGCAGTCAATACTTTCTAATGATAACAAAGTAATAGTAGAAAGCAGTATTAATTCATTGAACAAGTAAAAGACAGATTTTGCAGGCAACCCAATTCAGTAATAGTGTCCAAGTGACTTATGAGCCAAAAACGTCAATAATAAAACGAATAAATTTTTAAGTTGAGAAATAATAACGTACAGGCACAATTGAATGAGGTTGAACTTGACTGGCATCAGAAGGAAGCTGTGTAGCTGACTCGACAAGTGAATATTTAGCAGAAAGAACCAAGTTGTATCCTTCTATATCTGTGCATTGACAAAGAGCAATGAATTAGAAATTTCAAATACCAACAGTGTACTGGTACAATTGTTAATAAGAGTGTCCATATTGAGTATCAAGTATATGAATTAGCTTTTATTTTGCAACTATACCGAAGACTTAAAATCCCACATCCATAAACAAAAATCTCAATTCTAACATAAATGTTGCAGGACCAAGAGTTCATGGGCTTAACAGAAGTCATGACTTAAGACACGGCTGACTGGAGATGTTATATACATATAACTATTCGACACCACTTATTGGGTAGGGCTTGGTTTGGTTGAACAGAAACATCTCGTAGTGATGAACAAAAATTTAAGTGTGGCATACACTAATTATCACAGATGATACAGTTACTAATCCACGAGCAACAACCAACAGGTTGGTTACAAGATAATTAATGCAGCATTACACATAAGAGGGTGTCTGGAAACAGAGGAAACAAAAAAGGTACAAGTACAAGCTTTTTGAGCTGCTTGGATTTTCAAAAATTCTGTTTCCAAACACCCTATATGCTTCATAATGCTCAGCACCAAATCTTAATCATGACTTACCTATCCTTAGATTTAAAAAAATCCAGAGAGAGAGGATGAATAAAACACAAAAACATATTGAAATGTCTGTGTCCGTGGAATCTCTTCAATTAACAATTTATTAAATATATTTAGAATAAACGATAATCAACTTAGATAAACAAAATAACAGTAGAAAAAGTAAATAACTAGAAAGTCAAATTTGAGGAATCCTGGATTGTGTAGCATATTATAGAAATAAACTAGAGAAGTACCAAGAACCAAGAGTTTATCAAACTTGAACCCAGGCTTTAAGGCAGAGCTCATCCGAGCTGCGAGATCTGAAAGATACATCGGTATAAGTTGGACAAAAACATACGTGAAAATCCAACAAAGTAAAATTTGCGTTTAAAGAGAATAAACACCATGGTGATCTGCAAGATGCTCATGAGAAATTGAACCCATTGTATTTCCTTTCGCATCGACATTAACTACAACAGCATGAGGGGTTACTCTTTCAACAACACCAGAAACTATACTTCCCAGTTTAACGTCCTCTGCATTTGCCCTACCATTGAAACTGTGTCAGAGAGAATGATTGAGGTGCGGAGGGAGGTAAATGGAAAGTCACGAAGGCCATGAACAACATAGGCAAAAGCCATAAAAAACTGTGCAGGGGAAAGAGTGCAAACCTAGGAGTCATCCTGAAACTGAGGTTTATTCTCTTGGCAACAGGAACAGCACTGGTGACCCTACATTTGACAACTTGCTCAACATGATACATTGATCTTATATCAGACCCAGGGTCTAAACCTAACTCGGATCTGTTAAGAAGAAATAAGTTATTAGTTTCTGCATCAGGTATTTAAAGGTTAGTCAAGCTCTGGGATAGGAAAAGGTTCGATTATAATCAGCTAGTAACCAACCGGGCAGCAAATCCATGCACTCCGTTATAAAAGTGAACAAAGCATCCATGTTCATCAATCTTCGTGATCCATCCGTGTGTGGTAATTCCATCAGTTGCATCAGCATAAGAACTAAGAATTACGAGCTTTGACTTCACCTGGGGGGCAACAATATAATAATTAATTAAACTTGAAGCAAATTTCAGGTGGAAGTTTTAGTTTTATAAAATAAGGAAAGGATCTCGAATTGCTAGGGGAAATTTATGGTGACATTTAGGTCAAGGACTCGAGATACCGCGGCAGCTCTCGGACAGAAGAGGATATACTATAGAGCATAACAAAAAATAAATATGAACATAGGGCATACAACTACTGGAACAAAAGGCAAACCAAGAATAATCTTTTCACTTCGAGAGCTACATTATTACTTGCGTTCATACTATTCGAAGGTCTGATCACCTTTCCTGACACTACAAAGTTCATAATTCAGATAACTACAACTGGATAACTTTTGCTATAAATACAAAATGAAGTTCAAATCTTTCTAATGATAAGCAATACTATGAATTTAATAGAAAAAGAGACTTCAATCATGGTTATTCAAGCGAAAGACATCGATACAAATGAACATTGATTGTTCCGCAACTCGCAAATGAAATTTGGGTCAATGAAAGGCCCAACCAGATCTTTCCTTAGACATAAGTAAACCAGATGGTCAGAAGGACAATAGTGTGAAAAATGAACATCTTGGGGTGGACTACTGTTAATCAGACACCCATTTCTAAAAACCATACCGAAACAAACATCAGATTCCAGGATGATTTCACATGCAAACAATTTAACCAGACGTTCATGCTTAAAAACATTTGCAAGTAGACAATAATATGCACGTACCAGAGTTTTTTTGTGTGTCACAGTTATCCTCTTGGATTTACAACCAAGCACACGGAAAACCAGTTCTGCCCCAACCTGCAAGAAATATTCAAACCAGCATGTGTTGGTAAGTCTAAATTGTACTCATAACAACATGTCAGGTAAACGAATAAGTTTTTAAGGCCACCTGAAATTTTGTCCTTGGCTTTGTAATCTCAAATTCTGACATATGTCGAAGAGGGCAAAGGGCTTTTATCCCACTAGCGAGCTGCAGGATAGCACCAAATGTGTCGACTTTAATGACTTTTCCCTTAACCACCATCCCTGGCTTCACATCCGAGTGGGTGAATACAGAGCCTTCAAAGGCACTCATCTGGTAACAACAAAAAATGTGGAACTTGATAAGAATCGAACAACATAATATTTTCTGAACTGACAAATATAATTATTCCGGAAGTCCTTACTTCTTAACTTAATGAAGACAACATCCACAAAGAAAATAATATGGCTATTCACTATAGAGTACTACACAGCAATACAAACTATCAGAAATATACCTAGAGTCATACAAATGTTTTACTCAGGCTTAGTGATAAATAGAGGATCGGCCACGCGCATTTACGAACTTTTACTTTTTAGGTGTCTGTTCATGTTGTTTATATAGTAGTATAACAAAAAAGGAAGAATACCAAAAGGAACACACGGATAAAAGATCCAGAAGATATTTAACCAACCTTCAGGGTCCCAGTGGCAAGTCCTTCCAAATTTCTGAATCCATGAATCCTAACCCGGACTGTGGTTCCTTCCCTGAATGTTTTCTCTAACTTCTTAACTTCCTTGTCAGCTACATCAGACACCTGCAATTTTTTCATGTCAACCTACATAGTCCAGACATGGAGTCTATAACAAGAAAACCTAGAATCAAGATCCAGAAGGTCAGAGGAATCCATACACTGACAAAAGCTGGAGTAGGAACTGGTAAAGACGGAACTTCCAGGAGCACACCAAATCCCCTATCTACCCTAACCACTTTTGAATCCTCAAAGATATCACCAGTTTTCACAAGCTGCAAGTAGATAAGTTACGCTTAAAGAAGAGAAAACAGATTTCATTCACAGTAAGTCACTATTACCTGTGGGTCTTAGTAGAAGTCATATATATGACGAAGAAAATGCCAATTCGACAATGAAAACCTGAATCCAAGGATATGCTAAAAAGAGATTGGACAATTTCAACTCTGAACTCGTGAAGGTTTAATCAAGTTCCAATTAATTAAACATGCAATGCACTATGTTGAACTTTAAGGATGTTTATTTTTTTGGATCTTATGCATTGACTTTGGCTATACTCCTACGATACACATACTAATGAACTCCAATAACTAGTACTCTCTCTGTATCAATATAAGTGCTTGTTTAGGCTAAAAATATTATATTAAGTATACATGTATATTTTCTCTTTTGTCCTTCACTAATTAGAAGCTATTATTATATTTTAAGATAAGAAATGAAACTTTATAGGGACAAAAATAACGTAAAAGTATAACCTTTGTTCACAACAATCAAACATTGTGAGATGCAACCTTTTAGTGTACCCTTGAAAATTGGAATCAACATGTATAGTGACGGCTCATAGCTCATGGAGTTCTAAATAGGACATATTAGCGAACAATAAAAGAATTGTGTGTTTTGTTGTGCTACTGGGCTAAAGCATTTTTTATAAGAAAGCCGCCCCTTAATTATGCAATCAAAAAATATTATAAGAAGGTTGCAGAGAATCCAAGCATATTATGGATGGAAATATTAAATTCAACGGACCATTATATGGACTGACAGGTTCGATATATGAAACACAGGCACGAGAAGCTACTCTAATAAATATCATCATCTGAACATACTTACTACTACAATAAATATTATCATCTGAGAATACTTACAGTAGGAGGAGCTTTGTTGTGGACCAAATGGGGGTTCAGTGTCAGCCCGATAGCTCTAGTTGCCGGGTCAATAAATAATACTCTGGCATTGACCTATCAGGTATCAAAGAAGAAACAGTAATAAAGCCTTAGTGAGAAACCACTACAAAAATAAAACTAGGTTGAAGTATAGATGTGAGACCCTAAAATGTAACAAGCACGTATAAAGCAGCCAACATAGATCTTCAACGATCAGCCTTCCTTGCACTTATTAATGAATGCTGCTAGGTTGATTCAGTGTGAATGGGTTTAAATCACCTAAGTATGAGGACAAGGACCTGACTTTTGCAAACCGAACTATTTTTTATGTATTGGATGAAGGTTTTGATTATTTACCAAATAAGATTTTATGTCTATATCCTTTTGTGATTCAGAGCATTTTTAGTCTTCTTGGTGGGTAAGACATAGATAGAAGATAGGACATTTTACCTTCTTGTTTTGCGTATATTCATCTTTCCACTTTGAGGTAGGGAACGAAGATTGTAGATTAAATATGTCGACCTGCCAGAATTTTGTAAGTCAGAAGGGGGAAAACATGATATTGCAACAAGTCACAAACTTAATTTAACACAGAACATTCCAAACTTACTGTTCCAGTGAAATATGTAAGGAACGACAACATAACACCATTTTCAAGAGTTGACCGCACAATAGCGTTAACCATCATGCCAGGAACAAGGAGGTCAATTGAAATACCCTTAAGATCCCTGGTCTGCAGACAAGGAAAACAGAAGTCATAAACAGAATTAAAAGCGAGAGGCAACAAAGCGTGAAATTTGTTCAAGGTGTATAACATTGAGCATACCACACTTTTTGACACCACCTCAGTATCTGAACTCATGTAAACCACCTTGCGAGTTTTATCAAAACTTTTGACGACCCCTTGCACGAGTTGTCCAGTTTTTACCTTTGTCTCCTTGTTGTCTTTAAAATGAGGACAGGGAAAATCAAACTTAATAAGGATTTTAAAACATCATCGATAATGCACATCAAACTGTAGTCAAGGACCAGATCTAACACTCTTTAGCAATAAGTTTTTACAATAGAACAATAACTGATTGATACTATAATCACAAGAAAACCAGATATAGGACGTATATGAATATTGAAGAAAATTAACCAAAATATTCAATACTACAACAGTCACTAGAACATATAAAACAATCTCTCAAAAGTGAAGGCCGCTACAAACGATCAATCAACAGGGTGGCCGGATGAGCTTTTCATTTTTAATTGCAAATAGAAACTTATGAATGGGACAATGTGAGCCTTAACTTTTAGTGTTCTTAATAAGCAACAGCTATTTTCCCATCATTAGATGGCATATAGAGCACAAATTTATTAGAACTCATCAAAGTACCTCTGGTTTATCCCGGCGTTCCAAGTGCCATGTGCGTTAGGTAAAAGCATTAAGAAGTTCAGATATGTGTGATTAAGTTATTCCTGAATGCTAGATTAGCATGACAATAACAAGTGAACCGCAAATTAAAGATGTCAGCTGGCACAAGAGATGGACTGTAGGGAAGTCACCAGGCTAAAGAAAATATAATAGACTGAAAAGTAAAAAGTTCACACGAAATTATAGTACTGTCCAGCAATAACTTAGAGGTCAGTTACAACTGCAATACCAATTAACTTGAGCTCAGATGTTAACGCATTGTTAGTGATGCATATTTCACAATATAGAAGTATATTCATAAGCTGTTCTAGGAATAGGAGGTCCAAAGTTTTTTTTTTGTCCATTCAGAGGTTTTGTGTGTTGGATAATGTCGCAGCCAATTTATCTATCTCATATTGGTTGTTAAATCCTATCAATTTGGACTTTATGAGTTTCTAACCCAAAGAGCAGCACTAACTTTTTAAGTACTATGAACCTTACAAATAAACTTCAATTATCTTCCGAGATGAAAAAACGGAAGTACAGAGAAGAATGGAAAATAGTTATTAAAGTATGCAAATGGCACCTTGATAAAAGACGAGAAACAAAATCATTCTTACATGCAGGATTCACATTGGGTCAAACAAAAACAAAATTATTTTTCAATAGAATAACACTTACCGGTTTGTTTGTTTTTTGCCATAAAACCAGTAAATGGATGAATCCCAAAATGAAGTATGTAACCATGGTCTTCTATGCTTTTTACATATGCACTAAGAACCTATTAATATAAAGGATCTTTATGTTAGTAGAAATTAGAAGTAACTGGCATGTAGCTATCTGGAAACAATTTGCTTCAATTGGAAGGGAGGAAATTCGCTTGTATATAATAACGAAAAGAAAAACAGTGTAACATTATAGACAAAAATAACATATACCATTCCTTCTTGAATAACATCCAAGGTTAAGCTCTTGTGCAACAAAGAAAGCCGTAGAGAGAGCCAAATTCTTCGTTTTCCAACTTCCTTCTTATCATCATCAACTTGCAACACAATGCAAGAAACGAGTTGCCCAGGATGATAAATACTAGAAAGACTAATATGTTCCAAGTTGGGCTGTAGCAATCAATAAAATACGAAAATCACATAAGAAATCACACAAATTAGTGATAAAGAGGGAAAGCACGAGAATTGAACTACACAGTACATCCCAAGAGAAGGATACAAGAAAGCATTGACCTAGGAGCAAATTACCTTTCTCAATTCCTTATCGCCAATAGGATCAAATGCCTCTGGTGTACGCACCAGTCCTCGTAAACCTCCTGGTAGACTCACCACGACGTCCTTTTCATTTACTTCTGAAATTACTCCCCAGAGTTTCATTCCAGGTGCAATATTCTAATAATTACCAAAAATAGATAATAAATTGGTGTGGTCCACTATAACTACTTCACCAATTAGATGTAAATAGAGCTAATACTGCAAAGAGCAAAATATAAGCAAAAAAGTCTTAGTGCACCTACAGACAGACTAGCACCAGGCAATTTAAATATTCACAAGCATACATTATCTGACAAGGACCACACAAGATACAGAAGGGTAGAGAAAGGCGAGCAGAACTTGTTTCTTATGAGAGTTTATGGATGATCAAAGAATCACTTCTCAGCATACTGTGAGGCTATCATGAACTATGTTACACGACTTACACCATGTCTCATTTCCAATTCCATTCTCGGTAATGTACATTACGAGCCCAAAAAAGACGAAAGACATTTGACTGTACAGATCTAGTGGCTAGCAACATTCATATACTATCCATAAGCATTAATGTGCTATTACTTCTGGCACAAGCAACAAGAGGAGTGTAATGTAAAGGATCATATTGTTTTTAGCTACTTGCAAGGACGGATCAAATGAAAAACGAAATACGTACAAAATGAAAAGCAGGTAATTCCAAACCAGCAACCAAAAACGCAGAGTATAAAAATATTGGTAGCTATTACTATTCTCAATTATAGGGTTTAAGTAGATTATGATAAACTGAAATGACTAAAGTTTGTGAGCAGGTCCAATACTAAAAAGTTGAAATGACTAAAATCATTTTTGCAAACATAGGTGGCAGGTATAGTACAAAAAAACTATTGAGATTTATGATGATATATATCCCAACCCTTGCATATATGTTACAATTGTTTTGTGTTTTGGGATCTGAACCTGTGATTACTTAGTAACTGGATCATAAAGCAAACTGCCAAGCCATGAGAATGTGCTTCCTCACTGCCTAAATTTATCTGGTCACTCTTAAATTAGTCGAAAGAAAATCGCTCAAGTATAAGAGCTGGTTCATGAAGAAACGTCGAACTTTTCAGGTCATAAAAAAAGTGCCACATTAGTAACCTGACTTTCATAACAAATATGGGCAAACAGCAGCTGCACAAATAGCAGTGTAGCAATACCCTTATCACCTTATGCATTCTTCAAACCCTTTTTATTAAACTTTAGCATAAAAGTGAACTCATACACTTAGATAATAAGGATTCAAGGTTGCACGCAGTGAATACGCAAAGCTTATATGCGCCGAATACCCTTAAACCATAACATTGTCTCTATAATAATTAGTTATATTTCAAGTCTCTAGACACTAGTCAAGCAAGGTGACAGAACTTTGTACCTTAAATGTAATCTTGTTTGTGTACCGAGGTAACTTCCCCGAAATTCCATCTCCAAAAAGCGAGCCTGGATCATCCTCTGAAGATTGGGTCTTCCTGGAGACCTTCCTATCCTTCTTTTTTAAGAATCTATCTCCAACCTCAAATTCTCCATCCACTTCATTATGTATTTCCTCTAACTCTGCTCGACTCAATGAACTTCCCCCACCTTGAACATCAAATATAATTAATTAACCAATCAGTCAACTATACTTATCTAAACATGTAGAATATATATTTTCCACATTATAAATTTGTATACAAAAAATAAAATTCAAAAAATTCAATGAAATATTTTTCTTTTTGCTAAGGCTCAAGTACAACAATTTATAAGCCTCTCATCTATGCCAAACACATTTCTGATTCGACATCAGAACCTCACACTTCTGCTTTAGGTTCAAAAGTAGGCAAATACTCCCCTCTATCCATAAAAGATTGTCTCGTGTCTCAAATTTTAATGTTGCAATCCAATACTTACCAACTAAAAATGACTAACTTAATGTTATAACTCATGAAAATTAGTTTTCTAAACAAAATCTTGATTTCTTGTTGAGTTTAATAGTTTCAACTTATAACTCCCAAAAATAGAATTGTTCTTTAACTTTTTGTTGAATCTAATAGTCATCAACTAATAATGACTAAATTAATCTTATACCTCACAAAAAATAGTTCTTTAAACAGAATAACCTACTTTATACATACTGTGGAACACAATTATACTGTTTATGTATCAAAATTACACTAATGCTGCAATCTAATAGGTTTCAACCAAGAAATGATTGATTTAATGTTATAGCTCCAAAAAAATTATACTTCAAAAATCATCTGATTTTTTATCTACTAATGGAACAACCTATATAACATTTTTTTACGATTGAAATTAAATTAACTAGGCAAAAAATTGAATTATACCTCTGGGAAAATCAGGCACATCTTCGAGCTGCTCAACATTGCTAATAACATCATCATTGTTGTCTGTATCTTTGCCTTTAGACTTTGGTTTAAATTGTTTTTTATTTGGTTTCAGATTATTCTTAGTTTTATTACTAACTTTGGAGGTATTCTTGGTCATTATTAACTGCAAACAAACCAATTTGTTTGATAAAATCAGGGGAAAAAAATAGGAGGAGGAGACAGGGTTTAGGGTTTTGGTTGAGGGAGAAGAAATGTTTTTTTAGGAGTTAATATTTGTATCATGCAGGTGGACCGTGTGGAGGCATTACTGGGTTGCTTTCGCATTGGGCTTACCTTTAGATTGAAGTGGTTGTTTCAAATATCAATTTCACGTATTTCGGTTATTTTGTATCGAAATTTTTAACCTCAATTTAAAGACCCGTAATCTCCTTAATCATATGAATTTCATGAATGGCTACACCATGATATAATCATATCTATTTGGATTTTTTTTTCGCAAATGGATTTGTAAAGATGTTATATCATTTTATACATTACATTTGGTTTTACATATAAATGGTATATTTTCCTTGACTCTTATGCAGAGACGAAACTAGGATGAAAAATTAGGGGGCAAGTTGAGAAAAAAATTGGTTTGACTAATTATAAAATTATAAAATCTATGTTAAAAGTACTCTACGATCTTTAACTCTATTGTAACTATCGATTAAAATATTTTATAGTTATTTTTTTTCAATATAAATGAGCAAATAATCTAAAAAAAATATTATCCACTTTGTTCCATATATATGTCTTGATATGGTTCAATTGTTCAATCATAGTGTAGATATTAAAGGTGTTTGAACAAGTCGAATGAACTATCGATGAGAGAACAAATAGTAATTTTTTTTTGTCAAACTTAAATTACTAATTGTTCACAAACAATAAACAAATTTTTATTAGTTAATTTTTTCTATATAACATTAGTCATCGATTCGGTTCCCTTACAGGCGAAACCGAAATCGGTTCGATTATGATCGGTCCGAAAAAAATCGGTTATTTTCGATTCGGTTCCGATTTTCCTCCACACTCCTATAATGTCACATAATATACATATTTGCGTTTGTGTTTATTTCCCTCAAAGCCTAGGGCATGCATAACATATTTTCTTTATATATCAATCATGTGGTATTGGTTATTAATTTCACATAATATACATATCTCCTAGCTTATACTTCCTCTGTCCCTAAAAGATTGGCACATTTTGACTATTATTAGTCAAATATTATAAAATTTGAACATGAATTTCCATTAAACGATAAAAAATAATATAGCTTGTGATACCTTGTTAGATTCGTCTCAATATATATTTTTGAAATATTAACTTTTTATAATTTTGTCGCATGTAGAATAATAGATATTTATATTTTAAATCGTGTTTTGTTGACTACCAAAAGTCAAAATGTGACAATCTTTTTAGGGACGGAGGGAGTATTTGCGTTGGTGTTTATTTGAAGCCTAAAATGGTGGTGCAAGAAACTAATGAATGGGCAAATGAGTCAACAAAAGGTCTCATAAAAGAAGTTCTTCAAGAAGATCACATCAAACCAGACACACTTGTTATTCTTGGAAATGCATTATATTTCAAAGGCTCATGGAAGAAACCATTTATCAAAAACGGAACTAAAGATTACTGGTTTTACCTACTTAATGGTGACAAAATCAAAGCCCCTTTCATGACTGGTTGTAAAGAGTATTCTTGCAAATTCTTCCAAGATTGCAAAGTAGCTCGAATCCCCTATAGTACTGGAGGCGACGTTAATAGAGAATTCGCGATGTACATCTTCTTGCCAAATGAGAAAGATGGTCTTCAAGAACTACTAAAAAATGTTAACTCTAACTCTGAGTTCTTCAACCAACACTGTGATAATCGTTTAAGATACAGCCGAGTTGATGATTTTCGTATTCCCAAGTTCAAGTTTAGTTATTTGACTGAGAAAGGTAAAGATATCATGAAAGGTATGGGGTTGACACTACCATTTGATGATCAGAAGGCAGAGTTTGATGAAATGATCGAAAATAATAAAGATCCAGTTTATGTGTTGAGCATTATTCAAAAGGCATTTGTAGAGGTGAATGAAAAAGGTACAGAAGCAGCAGCTGTTACCTTTTGTACGACTCCGGGCTGTCCACGTAGACTCGTTAGAGAAACTACTGAATTCGTAGCTGATCATCCTTTCATGTTTATTATCAGAGAAGAGAAGTCTGGGCTTCTGTTTTTTGCTGGAACGGTGCTCAATCCTGTAGAGCAAGTTTGAGCAAGGTTCATTGTGCACTCGACAAGTAACAATTGTTGTCCTTGTTACAAACGTTTGAGCAAGGTTTACTATGGTCTTTTCAGAAATCAAATCTTCAACTCGTTTAAGAAACTTGTTTCTTAACAGTGGAAATTAGGTGTTTCTTTGTGCTTTTCTTAATAAACATATAAGCCTTTTCACTATAGTCAACTTTATGGGATTCTTTGAATTTCTATTATATTATATTCTCATTATATGAATTTAACAAAAAGCATAACATGTTAACTTCTCCATTATCATATAATGCAATTATGAACATGGTTGCTGCTGGAAGTTCAACCGATATTGATTCAACTTCTTCGATTTCTTGAACGTAAGAATATCGAAGAGCTTATTTCGGAGTCCTCAATGTTCTCAGAGATCACGAGGGAACATAATATCGAAGTTTGTTTTCGTTTATGAATAATGCATAATATTAATCAAAAAGAGTTGTCTGTAGTCATCGACGTGATTACATTCGCTAAGTCGATGTTTAAGTTTGGGTTGTCCATATGGAAGCAAGTTGAAGAAGTGATCTTGTAGAGGAACCATTTTCAGTTGTAACTCTTTGAGCAGCAACCTTGAGCTCTCTCATTCTACTCCTCACCTGTTTACCTTCCTCACTTTCCATCAAACTCTTCACAACATCTGCAATTTCAGACCTCTCTACCAATCCATTTTCGCTTTCTTTAGGCCTTAATGCCACCTTTAAACTCTCATTTAGAATTGCTGAGTTAGTCCTTTGTTCTGCATACAATGGCCAAGCAATCAAAGGCACTCCACTACTCACTGCTTCAAGCGTAGAATTCCATCCGCAATGTGACAAAAACCCACCAGTCGAACCATGGCTAAGAATCCGCGCCTGAGGTGCCCAATCTTTCACCACAAAACCACGCCCTTTAACTCGATCCAAGAATCCTTCTGGCAGAAAGCTTAGAGCATCTCCTGTTTGTTCATCAAGATAAGCACTATTAGCATCTCCATCATTCGGTTTCTTCACGACCCACAGAAATTTGTGCTCACTTAGCTCCAATCCAATAGCCAACTCAAGAAACTGGGCATTTGAAAGAGTCCCACCACTTCCAAATGAGACATACAAAACAGAGGCAGTTTCTTGATTATTCAACCAATCTATGCATTCTGCAAAAACATAATCATTCTCTGAACTACTTTGAACCAAAGGTCCAACTGGATACAATTTCATACCACCACTTTCTTGAATAGCTCTCAATGGTCCTGGTTCTAATTCCTCAAATGAATTTATTATTATACCATCAGCTGATGGATATTTCTGCACTAATCCAAGAACCCATTTGTATGCTTCAGCTTTCTTGTTCTGCAAAGGATTTAGTATATCTATGCCTCTTATTGGCATGCAACCTGGAAGCTCAATGAGGTTAGGATAATCCCTATATTCACATGGAATTTTGTTGTGTAATTCATTCATGTGAAGAAATACAGACAAGTTGATCGCAGCAGTTGGATAGAAAATATACTTAGGCAGATTTAGTTCTTCCGCGATATCAAACGCCTCTGTTGCAAAAAGATCAACAACTAACGCAACCAACTTCTTGGACATCAACAATGACTCCAGTACATCTTTGAGAGCAGGCAGAGATCGAGACATGGTGAGACGTGTCTCCGTCTCAACAACGTTACAATCTTGTGGTATGTCGTCTATGTTAATAGGTGGAAGCGCTATGTATGATATGGTTGGTGGGAGTGATTTGAGGAATGATTCAAGAGATTGGGACATAGAGGATTTCCCAGGGATGATTAAGGTGAAGGAGAATTTGTCGGGTTGAAGTTGAAGTAGGCGTTTGGCGAATTCGAGAATCGGAATGAGATGTCCCATTCCTGGAGTAGGATATATAGCTATGTGGTATGATGTTTCTTGATCCATGATATTGAGAATGTAGAGAAGAATGTTACAGTTTTATGGAGTTTTGCTGGTTGTGTTTGCTTGGAGTTATGAAAGAAACTATCGAATCTAAGGGATTTTATAGCTAGCTCTAATGATATAGTGGAGTCGTTCAGTGTTTGTTATTGTTGCACGTTTTATTAAAGTGTATATGATTATATTGAGAGCCCTCCTTTTTTGACTTGTAAATTTGTTTATTGGTAATGTGATCGATCTGTATGCATGTTACTGATTGATTCGTATCACATCTGACAGGAGTGGATCGTCTGTAGAAGTTTCATAGATGGGGTGTGTAAATGTTTTGGACAAATTATAACCGAATTGCGTCTTGTTTAAAACAATCGCAAACCTAATGCAATAACCATTCAATCCGTTGTTATTGAAAGGACGGATCGAGTCATACATATCCAATTATTCGCGCGGATCACCATCTATGTTTGATACTTCATATTTTGATTACTCATGTTTTATGTCATACTTCGTCATCCATGAAAAAAAAGTTGAATCTTTCAGCATAATAGTATATTTCATCGTTGATAACTTAGTATCAAAGTTTTTTTTTAGTCAAATGATACTTAAAGTAAATCCTACTCTAGTCGGGGAGAGGGAAATCTACGATAACAACGGGAGTAGAGACATATGTTTTTATTAGGATGCTTTGCCAGTACAAGAACCCTGGACCTCCTATGTGGAGGCTGGGTCGATAACCATTAGGTCAAGACCATGAGTTAACTTAGTCATACACTAATCATATGGTTATTATAATTTGTAGGGGTAAATATATAATTCTTTAATTAATAAAAACTAAAAAATTACACAAAATTGAACCCCTGGACGAAACTATGTACACTTCATGTGACTAAGGGTGAAACCAGAATTAATATAAATGGGGGGCCAAAGGTAAATATTAAAGTATAAAATTTTAAAAAAATTAAGCCCACAAGACGCTTGTGGGAATTGATCCCGAGCCACAAGTGAGCTAGGGGAGGCCATTCACCAAGTGAGCTGCTTAAGTACATTACATTCTTAGCTACATGCCTACATCTATTTCTTAAACGAAGATATTCAATGGCCTAGCAAAGTGAGTGAATGATACTTTTTAAAACATAAGTGAGTGTACGAGGACATTTAAAATATTAAAGAGCGAAATGGATCCATGATGAAAGATACAATTTGGTGTTTACGCAAGTGAGAATCAGGTGATGGGTCATGGGCATGTTAGATTGGGCCCTAGGAGAAGTTTTGGGCTTCATGCTTGGCCCAAAATACACATTTTTTTTAGTGAAATCATCATGTCCCAAACTCCCCATAGGCAATGTCTTAGCTCGTTTTGTAAGAAGATACACTTGCAGTTGAAGACAATAATTCCTAGACCTGCTTAAACCAAACATTGAAGGTATTAATCTTGTGTAAATAGAAAATAAATTGGAAAGGCTTCAAAGTTTGTAGCTTTATTATAGGCTTATATCCCATAATATTTATTTACAATGATATATAGGTATGTATAGTTTAGTGTAGCTTAATTCTGATATGTTTGATAAATGATTTCTGTGGGGTAAATAATTTGCAAGAGTGGCTAGTTTGATTTGAATCAAAACTATCTTGTTAATAGTGAAGTATGCTAAAGATTCTATTTATTGATGTGTTTCTCATCAAATAGACAAATACTATACAACATCAAATTCGTTATGTGAAAAGTCAACTATCAAAATTCAAATCGAAATTAACGTGTGACTACTTTGAAAATCAAATGTCAGGAATCATGGAGGGGCAGGACCAGTTTAAATGGATAGCTCCTCCACTAGATGGATGTAGGTAGGTTATTAAGATCATTAATTGTGTTATAGAGTCTTACATTGTGTGGAAACAGTTATATTTGATGTTTTACTGCTTTACACTTCCGTATTTACTCATCGTTAGAGGAGTCATTTGTATGACCGTTTCAGACAGCAGTGGAGTAGGTGTTGTGATGGTTAGATCATAGATGTATAATCAAGATAGTTATTGCAGTTCTTCACGTGTTCAGGGATTAGAAGACGACGATCTCTCTACTTGTAGCGTGCGTATATGCTTAATCTATGAATTCTATTCTCCCTGGATTTCCATATCTTTGCACTCAACCTTATTGTCATTCTCGTCCTATATCTAGCTACCTTTCGCTAGCCATTTAGGTAGCTTCATCATATCACGTCTTCCTTTCTGGCAACCTTTTCCATTGCTTAAACAGTCGTGCAATGAACAACTTTCAGCTAGTTCTTCAAATCTTTCAAATGAACGAACAATTCCAGTCTTAAATTTTGAATGTTTTGTTGGAAAACATTGTCATTAGTCGAAAATAACAAGACGAATTCTGAAGAGGAGCACATTCGAAAACTAATAAAATAGTCTCAACTGGTTCCGAGGAATTTATAGACAGAGTTGTTGAGTTTACATCCTATGACCAATTGCTTGTAGTTTATGACGGGTCTTTTCCCCAGCTTGCATCAAAGAGAAGTGCGATAAAGTTAAGCGTGGTAGGGCAAACTAATATATATGCCAGAGAAATGGGTACCTTTTGATACTGTGTTTCTCTATTTCCTCCCAGCTTTGCCATTCAAACTGTCTGAAGTGTTAAGGAAACTAGCCAAGTATTGTTTACCAGGTACTTCGAAGAAATTTTAACTTGTTATTGAATCCCAGTCCCATTATGCAAGTGGAATTATTCCACATGTCCTCAGAATGTTGAACCTAATTTGCACTGCTTGATGCTATCGTACAGCCAAAATGTCGATGGCCCCTGCATCACTGCATGTATTGCAATTTCGTAGAAGTATTGTTATCTACACCTTCTTACGTTTCTACTTTGTTCTGGTGATGCCTTTTAGGAGGAGCTCGAGTTGTGATCAGTCATGTTCAAGGCCAGAAGACAACAGAAGGACTACAGTGTTGTCGTCATTTCCAACTTGCCTGACCAGCCAACATTAGTGAATGCAGCTGCAGACATTCATTGAAAATGGTTGAGTTTGTAGATGACCCTGATTTGTCCTTAGCTGTTTTAATGTTAGAGGCGAAATTATTGCTCGCCTTCCGATTATCCCATGCGAGAAACTACATTAGACTCTTGTTCAAAAGCAGGGTTTATTGCTCGTACCATTCTATACACAGTCTTTGAGAGTTCTGCATCAAAATTCAAAACCAGACGATCTTTTACTCACAAACGGAATCATAGGCGTATGTGCTAAGGAACATGGTTGATAAGAGAAATGGAGAATAACAAGGAAAGTTATATACCAATATGAATTGAGTCATACCATACAGGCATTATGAGGCATACATGATTATTTCAGTTTAAATTTGTAAAACACATGACATATACCAAAAGAGGTTCATTGAGAACGATTTGGGACCACTTACATTAAAGCCAAAGCATAGTTCATCAAGGTTAGTACAAGTCCCACCATTGCGAGGAACTAATTGCAGTCTTCTTCATCTGTATGTGGGCCTATTTCAACATGTGTGGCTCCAACTCTCAAATTTCAATTAGGTTATTCACATTTAAGCCCCGGAAAAATCATAAAAGGAAAAACTAAACTTAAGAGTTAATCGAATAATTTAGTGGAAAATGTTCTTATCAGTGATCAGAAGGTACTGAGTTCGAAATTCACCTCATCGCTAAATATCAAAAAAGAATATTAACAAAAAAAACTTTTGACTTAAATCCATTAGATGCATGTCCAAATGTTTCATAATTGTTTCTACTAATTAAGATGAGATACTTATGTTTATGTTTTTATATCGTGAAATACTGACTTTCAGGATTCGAATATGTGACTAAGTCAAACTATAACACCTCTAAGTGCTTGTTTTCCTCAAGTTAAGTTGACAATGAACGAGGAAGAACATATTTTGTTAAAATTTACAAAAATACAAATAAATGAAATAATGAGTCATGACTAATTTTGTTAGATCAACATCAAAAATCAAAGAAGTGGACCTCTTGGTAGTGATTGAAGTAATTGAGGGGTTAACATTATTCATGTGAACGTCCTTCACTTTCAACTACTCCCCAAAATAAAATTAGATATATACCTATATACTTCCTCTTCCTCAATCTTTAAAAAACTTAACATGACCTTTTTCCAAATATAATTCATCTATACAATATTTAATTTAACCTGAACTTTAACTTACTGTATTTTTAATAATTAGTTTAATTAGTATCTAGGTTAAACAATTAATGATATATTTAAGGATTAAATTGAGATGATGATGATAGTATAGTATATATCATGGGTGGTCGAAATGCTGTCTGATTTGAAACTTGTGCAAGAATTTCCCCACTTGACCTCTCTCTGTCTGCTCACACAGCCACAAAACAATTTCTAGCTAACAATAATTCATGAAAATGATAGAACATGTTCATTTATAATCTATGCTTTGTGTTTAGTTACATTCAAATTGTTACGTGGCTACTCAACTATCTTAGATTGATCAGTTGAGTTCAATTATTATCACATTCAATTAACAAGACATACACCAATCAAAATGACAACGAATTCAATGGCTTAATTTATGGGACTCTTTTTTTATTTATTTACTTATAAATATTATTTATAATATTTTTATTTTTGTATGATTATTAGTATTAGCTATAAAAGTGAAGCGTACGATGATGAGGTTCCCACCACGTATGAATAATGATATACTAGTTGGTTTACATTTAGTGATGACCCAACTAAGACAAGAGTGTTTTTAAGGATTCAACATCAAATCTTTCTTAGAATCCAAGGAAAGCGATTGAGATTACACCGACACTTCTTTTAATTTCTGCTTAGTATATTACCTTGCAATTTACTCCCTAATACATACATATTCTTCAATTATGGAGTATATACTTTTCTCCATTTTTAACCAATAACTACATATATTCGTAATCAAGACGATTAACATCATCACGATTCACGAGCGTGATATATACAAGTTGCATTTTGAGTCCATAGAATAATTGTGTGTGAAAATGGTCCTAATAATTGACACAAATGGTATTTAGTCACTAATTTAGTTTTACATAAAAAATGAACGGAAAATTGTGATTATATATAGCTGAATTTTGGGGCAAAATGGAGTATTTAGTAATTACTTTAGGCGAAAATGCAATTACAACTTAACTTGAGGAGAAAATCAAAATTTAAACACTTGAAAACTTTGAGACCCTCAAAGCTAACTAAGGGTCCCGACAATTCCCCTATCATGGGGATTGATATCGGAGGTTAACACAGAACGAAGAGGCAAGGGGTCACCACAACACCAAGGCTCTTTACCACTGAGCTATGCTCCGAGGACAAAATTTGGACACTTAATATCTAAGCAGGGGGGAGGGGGATTTTGGAGGAAAACTGGTAAATGTTAAATGTCCAAATTTTGGGTTTGTTCCCAAATTAAGTTGTACTCGCGTGTTAACCTAAAGTATTGACTAAATATTTGATTTTGCCTCATGCCTCAAAATTCAGCTAAAATCATGATATTCCGTCTGAAGACTTATTGCACGTCTGTATTATTCGTATCAATTATTAAGGTCATTTTCATGGACCAACTATATATTAGGATTAAAGTGGAATTTGTACATATTATATGATACCATTTTAACAATTTTTTCCAATAATTATTTTCCCCATCCAAAACTCTCTCAATTATTACGTTCCAAATAAAAGGCCATAGTAGTACTTTCGCTCTTAACAAAATACTATAATGTGTATACCAACTCATCAACATGAAACCCTACTTAAAGTACTTATATTATTGTTCAATAATTTCGGACTTAAATAGATGATATCTAACAATTTTGTGGGTTTGAACATTATTATTATAGTTACATAACAATTAACGTACTATTCGTATTTATTATTACGATCTGTTACTAGATAAGAAATGAGATGGACATTTTTTACTGTATTAGTTTCGAGTGATGAGCATTCGAACCAAATACAATAATATGGGAGGAAACTATCGATACGATTTTATAAATGGATTAAGGTTGTCATTTGGTTTTGTAAACTCCCAAAAAGTTACAAATTAGTACTTTTAAATTGAACAAGAGTTGTGATCTAGTCCGAAAAATTGATAGAGCTGTTAAACTTAACAGTAGTTATGTAATTGGATTCTATTTTCGTTAGCAAAACTTCACTTATTTTTTTTAACAATTCGTTTAGTTCGTGGACAGTTGCTATTTTTGTCCAATTTTAAGGACGAATTTGGAAATTTTGAATTATTGAGAATTAAATGACAATCTCGATCCAATTTTAAAAATCATTTTGACAATTTACGCATTATATTGATGCTATATTATTGAAAAGAGACTTATCTTAGTTAGCTTTCACACACATATACTATACACAAATAAAGTATAAAAATAATAGTGTCGAAAGTGACGAAGGATATTGCAAAACTAAAAAGAAAGTCATCTGATGATGATATTGCAATTGCAATTGATGAAAGGGGTAATAAATGCAACATCTGAAAAGATGCCTTAAACCTAAGTGGTCCAAAGAGTTGAGTTCCAGACAACAACGACTGATCATATATACCCATCAAGCTTTTAAAGAGTTCAAACAATAACTCTCTTGTCATCACATATTCACATTCACAGTTAAGGAGGAGACTCATGTTATAAGATAGATAGAATAGATAAATAGATAATAGATGAATGGATAGAACATCATGGTCACCCACACTTAATCATATTAGTTAATTGTGCACAATTTAACATATGCGAATTACTTTGTTATATAAAAAAATCATTAATGTATAATAATAATCGATATTGGATCTTATAAATTATAAAATATTTTAAAGAACATTGTAAATAAAATATTTTAATTACGGACAAAAATTAGGTTGATTGAATAAGGTAGTATTTTTTTAGTTGTAGAAATTGAAATGTTAATTAGTGTGTAATTATTTCTTATATATAAAAATTGTTAATTAGAAGAAATTGAGAGATTGTCATTGTGGCTTTTTAGAGCCTAGGCATTATATATAGTATAGATTACGGAGGAGTAGTATTTGGTGCATGTCAAATTTTCTTTTGTAAATTGGTAATAGGGCAAATGGCACCGTCGATCACTCAGTTTATCTAAAATTTTCACTTCGATCACCCTAATTTAGTTTTGCCTATTCGATAACTGAACCACGTACTTTTGCTAAAAAGTAGTCACTCGGCGTTTTTTTTGAAGTTTTGGGTCATTTTTCTTTTAGCTAGGACAGTTTAGTCTTTTTACTATTAATCATCATCTTCGTACCTCCATCTCCTTTCTCCAACTCGTTTCCCCATTTTCAAGTCCATTTTAGGTTTCAAATTAAACTTTAAAATTCTTTTTCGATTTTTTTATTAATTTATTTTTCAATTTTTTTCTTGATTTATTTTCTATTTTTTTTATTTCTTTTTCCAATTTTTCTTGATTTATATTTGGCTTTTTTATGGATTTATTTTGCGATTTTTTTTTTCTAGATTTTTTTTATCATTTTTTTCGATTTCTTTTTCGATTCTTCTCCTATTATTTTTTATTTTTTTTTCAATTTCAATTTTTTCTCGATTTATTTTTTGATCTTTTTTTCGATTACCTTTTCAAAAAAAATCAAAAAAGAAATTGAAAAAATCGAAAAAGAGATCGAAAAAAAATTGAACAAGAAGTAGACAAAAAATCGAAAAAGAAAATAAAAATAAATCAAGAAAAAACCGAAAAAGAAATCGAAAAGAAAAAACATAAAAAAAATTGGGAAAAAAATGGAAAAAGAAATCGAAAAATAGTCGAAAAATAAATCTAGAAAGAAATCGAAAACAAAATGGAAAAAGAGATCGAGAACAAAATGGAAAAAGAAATCGAGAAAAAAATGGAAAAAGAAATCGAAAAAAGTCAAGAAAAAAAGGGGAAAAAATCGAAATTGAAATCGAGAAAATATCAAAAAATAAATTAAGAAAAAATCGAAAAATAAATCGAAAGTTTAAATTGAAAAAAAAGTAATAAAAAAATTAGTTTAAATTGGAACATAAAATGGAGTTGAAAAACAGGGAAACAAGTTGGAGAAAGGAGATGGAGGAAAGAAGATGATGACTGATAGTGAAAAGACTAAACTGTCATAGCAAAAAACTTATAAAAATGGTCCGAAACTTCAAAAAACGCTGAGTGACTATATTTTAACAAAAGTATGAGGTTGAGTTATCGAATATAGGCAAAACTCAGTTAGGATGATCAAAGTGAAAATTTTATATAAATCGAATGGACGATGATGCCATTTGCCCTTAATAAATATTATGAAAATATAAATACAATAATATTGCCAATAACAAATACAGTATGAGACAATTGATTCCATCCAAAAATTGAACTCAAAGCCTTTTAATTGAGCACTTGAATCAAACGATACCATCAAATTATTGAATTATTGGCTAATGCTTGTCAAAATATAACCATTTTGACACCTATCATCAGTATTCATCACTATATCTTAGCTTTCCTATTACGAAACTTGTGGGCACTCATCATCGCCACTTGCGTTTAGCCTTGTATGCTTTTCGTCGCACATTTTCCTTCATTTTCGTTGGAATTGGTCTCCCAAAATATCTAGACTTCTGAAGGACAAACGAAAATTACATTCTTAGGACTTGATTTGGGGTAGGCCTGTTATTGAACTTAAAATCGGTTCATTAAAATCGGTTTGTTTGCTCGTTCACTTTGAATTTCAAACTGGTTATGATTCATTTTTATAATACATAAATCTTTCGCATTCGCTTGTTAATCGCTCCCTAAAACCGTTTATAATATTCATTTTATTAAAATATAGTTTAATTCGAACATGTAACTATTTGGTCATAATTCGTTGCAAATCGCTTGTTAATCGTTTGCCTGCTCATTAATCATTCGTTAAAACCGTTTATAATATTCATTTTTGTATAAAAGTATATATATCAAACATAGCCTAGCTATTCGATTACAAAGCGGATTACGATAGAAACGATGTATTGGGATCTGAGCGAGCGATTTTTATTTCGAACCGATTTATGAACCGATTTTATCTCGAACCGATTAAGAATTAAATATTCAACCCGGTTCATTAATGAATCTATTTACAAGTGAACCAGTTTGATTAACAGTTCGAATTGATTTGAGCCAAAACTAGCTCGGACTAGCTCTTTAACAACACTAATTTCAGGGACTAAACATTATATATTGTAACTTAATTAGTACTCCCTCCAATACAAAAGAGTGCCTTTAGAATTTTTACACAATACAAAAAGACATTAAAATATTTTCACAATGATCTCTATACCCTCATTTAACTATATAAACATTCGTGAGTCACTAATGCAATAAACTCACATATTGGTTTAATTTATTAGTTTTAGTTAATGATGCAACCTCACCCCCCTCCCCATCCTAAGATGTGATGATTTAAATTTTAATGGTCGACGTCAATATTGTGAGTTAAATTGTCTTTTACATGTGGTATAATCTTCAGTAAAGAACATGTCAAAACTTATTAGCAACATATTTTAGGGCAAAAAATATGAATCATCATTTATTATGTTTTATCTTGAGCTTATTTTACTCATATGTTTTCAGTGTCTCAATTCGATC
Source organism: Echium plantagineum (assembly GCA_003412495.2). Lineage (NCBI taxonomy): Eukaryota > Viridiplantae > Streptophyta > Magnoliopsida > Boraginales > Boraginaceae > Echium > Echium plantagineum. The sequence continues at coordinate 6,102,326 of CM016566.1, read as the reverse complement.
ACTCATGAATAAAAACGTGAATTGTTCAATACAATTATATATTTCATCGTGAATATCGTCGTGAACTTAGCCATATACTAATCACATGATTTTTGAAGGGGTAAATATAAAAAATTTTAATTAGCATAAACTAAAAAATAATACAAAAATTAACCCCCGGATGACACCATGTGAATTTCATGTAACGAAATTGACGAAGTAACAGACGACTAAGTGAGTGAATGAAGACTTTTAAAACAAATAGGAAATGATCTGCCTTTTGTCCTATTTTTTATCCGCTTTGTTATTAACAAAATAATATTTTTGTTGAAATCAAATATAATTTTAATTAATTTTGATCGTTCAAAGTTAATCTCAATAATATTTTTAAGGATAATGAAGGTGTATTAATAACTAAAAGGCAATTAATTATATAATGATGTGCTCATATATACGAGGAAAGTGAGATAAGATTGTCATTTGGTCCTAAAAAATTCAGAAGTTGCAAATTAGTCCACGATATTGAACAAAAGTTGCGACTTACCAAAAATTGGCAGAGGTGTTAAACTTAACACTAGTTGTGCAATTGACTTTCACTAAAGATTCCGTTAAATCTTATAGCTCCGTCAATTTTTGGACTAAATTGTAACTTTTTTCGAATTCGAAAGTTGATTTATAACAGTAAACTTTCGAGGACTAAACGACAACCTTAATTCATTTTAAGGAAACAATTGGTAATTTAGGCTCATATATACCAAAGAACCCTGCAAGCATCTAGGATTCTAGGGACATATAACAAGTTTTCAGAAAATAGAGAAAGATGAGAGATGGAAGTAGTTGTTAGAACATCATGGAAATTGAATAAGAGATATAAAGATAAACTTTGGCATGAAAGAAATCTACTCCACATATGGAAAAGTATGTTGTCAAGGAACATTACAAAGATGAAGTTGAGAGAGGTCCCCAAGACAAGAGTTCCTAAAAATTATGTCACGTTCCATCCACTTATTAGCTTCTCAAACAGAACAATAAGATGGTGACCCAATCGTTGTCCAAATAACACCTTAAACCGACGTCTTTGCAACTTGCAAAAACAAGGAAAAGGCATATCACATATTTAATGTTTAATACACACGGTCAATTGAATAACCTAGTGGAAAAGTTTTTGTCAATGACCAGTAGGTTTTGGATTCGGAACTCACCCCATCGCTAACTTACAAAAAAAAATGTTTAATATACACACGTTTTATTTCATATGACAACATACTTAATATATTAATTGACTATTAAAAGGATACTTATAGTTTATTGAGAATGGTGACATTTCTGGTTGCCATCCATATAGTACTATACATGTGCATAAAGGGGAACATATTCGAATTATGTTTGTGAAAATAAGCAATGATTCCCTCAATTCCTAGGTGATGATTCCTTAAAATATAATTAGTCATTATTAGCTAGCATGATCTCATTCTATATAGTAATAAAATTTTGTTAAATATAGTTCTTTGAATAAATTTCTTTTGTCACCCTAATTTTGATTATTTGCTTCATCTATTATTATCGTAGACCTTTTTTGGTACCTAATGAAAGTTCAATGAAAGTTCGTTGCGAAGATCAAATGGTATACAAAAAATGAGTTTAAGTTTTAATGAAAAATTGCTTCAAATTTAACCTCTCATCACGTGTTTGTATGAGGACTAATTTGTAACTTTTTTCATTTTTGAGGCATAAACTGCAATGATGTCACTATTGAGGACTTACGTGCAACTTGATAAAACTATTGAATACTATTTCATCAATACACTCCATTTTCAAACACAAGTTTGAGATAATTGATTAGGATTTTTATTTAGGGTACATTATTCATTTAGTTTTAGTTTATCATTGTAAATAAAATGTAAAATTGCTTGTGTTTATTGATTGAATGATAACAAATATATACAATTATAATAGAAAATAATATTCTAGACAATGTATATACTACCATAAATAGAAATATACATGTGAAACTATTGTAAATTATAGTATCTTATATATATATCGACATATAATAATTGCTATTAATAATTGAACAACAATAATAGCTAAAAGTCAATATTAGAATAGTCTTCGAAGTGTCCTTGTATACTTCAAAGAAATAGACACAAGCCATAAAAATTATCACGGCAATTAATAAAAGATGGAGGGAACTACCTTGAATATTCAATTTATATTAATGTGACTTCCTTACTTAGAAATCAAATTGGTGACCACAAACATAACAACTTAATAATTTCTCCTTATGTGACCGAGCTACCTATTAGCTAGCTAGCTAGGGCTTTGATCTTAATTATCAATAATAATGATGATACGCGTTTTTCATTGTTTCTTCGTCGATTATTTTTGTTTATATATATGTATAGCTATAATTTATATGGGTAATGAGATGAGTCCGGTTTCGGTGCATCAATAATTTCATGTATCAGGTGCATCAGGTATTCATTTAAAAGTTTTACATGGGTATCGTACCCACTTGAAACTTCATCATTGTTGGTACAAGAAACAATATCAACATAACTTGTACCCAAATTATACTATAACAATGGTACAGTACCACATATTTTATCAATCCAAAATAAAAGTAGTAAATATATGGCTTATGTGATTTGTAAATTGACCCACAAATATATAGATAATTGTAGCGTGACCCTTAATTATATAAATAATTGCATCGTGACCCTTAATTTATAAGATATTATGCCCAAACCCCCGTGATGCACCTAATGCATGAAAGTATTGATGCACCCAATCTTTTCACAGATGAGAGATAATTGCACCAATTGTCTCAAGTTACACAGTTACACGTTAGTCTCTGAAAGCGGCCAAAAAGTTGCATTATAGTCCCCACTTTAAATTTTTCATTAACATTTCAGGTTTAGACGTTAAAATTAGGATAAAAATATAATTTTAAGACGTAAAGTTGATTTTTTGCCCCAATTGGTGCTAAATGAAACTCTACAACCCTAATTAGGGTGAAGAAGAAAGGGAGTTTTGGCGCGAGGGGTTGTGGAATTTCATTTTGGCACTAATTGGGGCAAAAAAAAAAATCAATTTTAAGTGTTTAAAATCATATATATTTTTACCCCAATTTTAACTACTAAACCTGAAATGTTAACGTAAAACTTGACGTGAAGACTAAAATGCAACTTTTTGCGACTTTCGAGGACTAACGTACAACCGTGTAACTATTGGAGACCAAAGTACAATTTGATCATATCAAGGACTATTTCAGCAATTTGCTGACAAATTTAGCCATAACTTTATTAACCACATCGATCAAACTTGAAGGATCGGAGTAAAAATCTCAGTGCATGTTGGTATCGGCCAAAAGTATTAGTATTTTGTGCATCATAATTATAATTGAAGGTTAGTTTAATTTCTGACATTCACTAATAATGCAAGGATACAATAGCAACGTGGTTGAAAGGAGAACAAGAAGTTTTCCAGTTAATGAAGACATAAGTGATACAGATTAATTAAACTGAATGGCCTGGTCGATATATATATATATTATATGGTCCCCTCAGAGGCTCTTACAGTATCTACTACTTTGAACAAGACTTTAATGGCTAAGACATACATGAATGAAGGGTTGTTGTTCTTAGGGTTAAGATGAGCCAATGTAAGTTGATTTTTTAAGTCTTGTTGGGTGAAGTAATAATAATAATGGTCCCCCATTTCATGAATTGGTGCTATATGTTTGTTGGGATTTTATACATGATTTGCATATCAAATTATACAAAAACGTATAAACGATCGAATACAAAGTTCTAAATTCACATTTAACTACGAGTTTCGAGTATACCTCTTGAAGCGTGATCGAGTGCGTAACGGAAGAGCAACGTCCGTTCCTCTCTCTAGTTAGTCCACACCAATGCGTGATTGATTCCTCCCTTGAAGCAACTAGAGCTTGAAGCGTATATGTCAAGAATGAACCAAGAGAAAAACGATTTCTTCTCTTGGTTTGTGTGTATATTTTCGGCCAAAAACTAGAGGAAGGAGGGAGTATTTTTTTTTTGCTTTTTTTTCTTGTCTTACAAACTGTGCAAAAAGGATGAAAAACATTGTCATCAAATGTGGTCTTAATATGGTGTTAATCACATTAACATCCATATGTAACCTCCCCCTTTTTCAAGCTCCCATTCAAGACTAGCATTAGTGCATTTGAATTCAAAAAGTCAAATGCATTCTTATGCATCATTTTTGGACGGTTAATGGGGTGGAAATTCCACTTTGGAATTTCCTCCCCTTTATTCTTTGACGTTTACACTTTTAACCCGGAAGTTTCAATCGTATTGAAAATCAAGCGCATTGTTTGTGTGTGACCTTCTAGGATCGAAATAACATTAGCCATATGTTAATAAAATATCGACAAGTATTTTACTATCATATAAATCATGAGCGGGTCCTAGTAAAACCATCAAGACCCCTAATGTATTTCGAATTCATTCCCAGCTCGTATATTATTGTCAAACAAATAATATACGTATGAACTTAACCTTAAATAAGTAATCACTTCGAACAATCAAATTGTTCAATGGGCACTAATTATGACGTGTCAAACATCTCATAATTCCAACACTCCCACTTGCCCTTGGACGATTACTTGTGAAGTGATTCTTTCGCATCGCGATTCTCACAGTCAAGCTATGGTAAGATATGTGTCACCATACTCTTGCACCTGTACTGTCTCGGATACATAGAATTAATGTGATACCCAGTACTGCTACTGGAGATGGCCATCTTAATCACCATTAATCTACCGAGATTTTATGAATCAATCGACATAACCGATTTGTGCGAATCCCCTCTGATGTACAACCAATGTACCAACATGTTCCAAGTATGCCCAACATATGCCTTTATAGCCTCCCTTCTACAGGAGACGATTTACATAGTCAAGACACGCAAGTCTCATGCTAACGCATTCCTGCCATACAGGTCTAAGAATCACCATTTAACATAAGTTCGATGAGAAACACTTAGGACACAGATATGTCATCTTCTAAGTTCTCATGGCGGTCGAATCCAGTATCATAGCTTGGACTAGTTCCAAGATATATACCCATGTACATGACTAGAGTACACTTACTCCCTTTCTTGTCTAAGAAACGTGACCAAGACAATCATGTGCATGCTGATCATTACAATGTTCGATTCCAATCAGTGAACATTTGATCAGAGATAAGTTATCCCCTTGCTTCTAGGCTTAGTAGAGGGTTTCTCATTTGGGATCCTCAACCCCAAAGACCTCTCTAGAAGCCATGGATAACAATGGAATCAAAATAAAGATATATGTATGAAAGACAGTAAAACTGAAAATAAACATACATATATTTGAATCAATTATTCAACATAATCTTATCAGGACTAAACTATGACAAAATACAGACAATACAGCTCCCACTAAACCTAACGCCATTCAAGCATATATCTAAGTCCTGCACCAGATACGTGCTTGTCATGTTTGCTCTGAGGCAAAGGTTTGGTCAATGGGTCGGCCAGGTTATCGTTTGTATGTATCTTGCATACACTCACATCGCCTCGTTCCGTGATGTCACGAATGATGTGATACTTTCTGAGCACATGCTTGGAGCGGTGATGTGATCTTGGTTCCTTGGCTTGAGCAATTGCACCAGTGTTATCACAGTATAACACTACTGGCTCGTCAATGCTAGGTACAACACCAAGCTCACTCACAAACTTCTTGATCCAGCATGCTTCCTTTGCAGCTTCAGATGCTGCAACATATTCTGCCTCTGTCGTAGAATCAGCCACAGTGCCTTGCTTGCTACTGCACCAAGACACTGCGCCACCATTGATGCAAAACACATAACCAGACTGAGATCTAGAATCATCTTTGTCGGTTTGAAAGCTCGCATCGGTGTAGCCTACAACCTGTAACTCTTTATCTCCCCCATAGACAAGACACATGTCTTTAGTATTTCTCAAATACTTAAGAACGGCCTTTACGGCCTTCCAGTGCTCTTGTCCTGGACACGATTGATAACGACTTGTTACACTCAAAGCGTAAGAAACGTCAGGTCGTGTACAAAGCATGGCATACATGATAGATCCTATGGCTGAGGCATAAGGGATCTTGTTCATCTTCTCTATTTCGATGCTGTCTGTGGGACTGTCAGCACGACTAATAGAAATGCCATGTCTCATAGGGAGATTACCTTTCTTGGAATTTTCCATATGGAATCTAAGTAATACCTTATCAATATAATAAGTGTTTTGACTCAGTCCAATGAGTCTCTTAGATCGTTCCCTATGGATCTTAATTCCAAGAATGTACTGAGCCTCTCCTAGGTCTTTCATAGAGAAACATTTGCACAACCATGCCTTGACTGATTCAAGCATGGGTATGTCGTTTCCTATGAGAAGAATGTCGTCTACATATAGCACGACAAATGCAATGTTGCTCCCACTAACCTTCTTGTATACACAAGAATCTTCTTCACATCGAATGAATCCAAACTCTTTGATTGATTCATTGAAGCGAAGATTCCAACTCCTAGATGCTTGCTTCAGACCATAAATAGATCTTTGAAGTTTGCATACTTTCTTAGGCTCTTTCGAGCTTGTGAATCCAGGAGGTTGTGTCATGTACACATCCTCTTCTAGTTTCCCGTTAAGGAAAGCTGTCTTCACATCCATTTGCCAAATTTCATAATCGTAGTATGCGGCAATGGCTAAGATAATCCGAATGGATTTAAACTTAACGACTGGAGAAAAAGTTTCATCATAGTCGATACCATGAATCTGTTTGAAACCTTTAGCCACAAGTCGAGCCTTATAAACATGGACATTTCCATCTTTATCAAGCTTTCGTTTAAATACCCATTTGCATTCGATGGGTCTATCACCCCTCGGCAAATCAATCAATGTCCATACTTTATTATGGTACATTGATTCCATCTCGGATTGCATGGCTAGGAGCCATTCATCAGCATCAGGTTGTTTCATGGCTTCCTCATAAGTTGAGGGTTCCCCGCTTTCAATCAGGAAAAATTCCCCATACCATCTATCGGGTTCCTGACGGGACCTTTCGGATCTCCGAGGGATGTTTTGAGTATCAGCAGGCTCGTCTACGGTTTCCCGTGGATCGAGTTGAACCTCTTCTTCATAAGAAGGGTCCACCTCCTGAGGTGATTCAGCTAAGGTACTAGTACCTGCTACATCACCCTCTTGAACAATTTCAAGAGTCTCATTACTCTTATATCTCTTTGTAATGTATTCTTTCTCAAGGAAAGTTCCATTACGAGCCACGAAAATCTTATTTTCGGGTTTGAGATAAAAGTAATATCCCTTGGTTTCCTTAGGATAACCAATGAAGTAACACTTGTCGGATTTAGGTCCAAGCTTATCTTTGTTAACTTTCTTAACATAGGCCTCGGATCCCCAAATCCTCAAGTACCCTAGTTTGGGAAGAGTCCCAAACCACATCTCATGTGGGGTCTTAGGTGCTGATTTGGTTGGACATTTGTTTAGTGTGGAAGCGGCAGTTTCCAATGCATAACCCCAAAAACTAGTTGGGAGTTCTGATGTGCTCATCATTGATCGAACCATATCTAATAAGGTTCGATTTCTCCTTTCGGAGACACCATTGTGTTGTGGTGTACCAGCAGGTGTGAGTTGTGATACAATACCACATTCTCTTAGGTGTTGCAAGAAGTCATGGCTCAAGTATTCTCCTCCCCTGTCGGAGCGAAGAATCTTGATTGTCCTGCCGAGTTGGTTTTCTACTTCTTTCTGAAATTCTTTGAACTTTTCAAAGGCTTCACTCTTATGTTTCAACAGATATACGTAACCATATCTGCTGAAGTCATCGGTGAAGGTAATGAAGTATGGAAAACCTCCTCTAGCGGGCGTGTTCATTGGGCCACATATATCAGTATGTATGATTCCCAATAAATCACTTGCCCTTTCACTCGTACCAGTGAAAGGTGACTTGGTCATCTTTCCTAAAAGACATGACTCGCATTTGTCATAAGATTCAAAACCAGATGACGTAAGAATTCCATTGTCATGGAGCTCTTTAATGCGTTTGTCACTTATATGACCGAGTCTGCAATGCCATAAGTATGTCGGGTTCAAGTCATTGGGCTTGTTCCTTTTCATACTGATGTTATAAGTTTCTACACTTGTTTCCAAGATATAGAGACCACTCTGCAGGGATGCAGTACAATAAACATTTCCATTTTTAGAGATAAAACAACCACTTTTATCAATAGTAACGGAAAAACCATCCAAATTTAATAAGGAAATTGATATAATGTTCCTACATAAAGTAGGAACATAGAATACATTATTCAAAACAATACAATATCCAGATGGTAAATTTAAAGACAGTGTTCCTACAGCAAGAGCTACAACTTTTGCACCATTGCCTACTCGTAGGTCCACTTCATCCCTTGTGAGCTTCCTTCTATTCTGCAGGTGCTGCATATTTCGACAAATATGAGTACCACATCCAGTGTCTAACACCCAAGAATTAGAATCAGAAGGTAAATCAGTTATAACATGAATACCTGTTGGCGGAGTAGTAGTGGTCAAACCACTCTTCTTGTCTGCCAGGTACTTCTTGCAGTTTCTCTTCCAATGGCCAATTATTCCGCAATAATGACACTTGTCTTCCCTTTTGGCATCCTTCTTGGATGCCTTTTGAGTAGGAGCTGTTGCACGGGGGGCAACCTTAGTCTTGCCTTTGGCACCTTTCTTCCTCTTGAACTGTTTCTTGTTCTGAATGGTCAGAACAGAGGAAGAAGTGCCTTTTGCCTTCTTAATGTTTTGTTCAGCATTGTTGATCATACCATGCAGCTCAGACAACGTCTTGTCATATTGGTGCATGTTAAAGTTCAACACAAAACCACTGAAGGAATCAGGCAGCGACCTAAGAATGATATCCACAGACATCTCCTTAGAGACGGGTGCCCCCAATGAGGCCAGTCTTTCGACCAGCCCTATCATCTTGATGACATGGGGACTTGCTGGCTGTCCATTGCCTAGCTTACAGTCAACAAGAGCACAAACAGTATCGTATCTCTCATTGCGTGCCTCCCGCTGGAACAAATTTTCCAGCTGGCGGTACATATCGTAAGCGTTGACCTCTTCGAATTGAATCTGAAGATTCGATTCCATGTTGGCCAACATTAAGCACTGGACATCTGTAGCATCATTCATGTGCTGTTCATAGACATAATACTCATTCTCATCGGTGGGAACGACCTCAGGAAGTTTGGTGGTGAGCACATAATCTGTTCTCTCAGACTTGAGAATAATTCTCAAGTTGCGAGCCCAGTCATGGAAATTAGCACCATTAAGTTTGCATTTCTCCAAAGCGGAGCGGAGAGACTTAGAGTTTTTATCGTTCGTAGACATGATAACTACAGCGGTAAAAAGCGAATAAATAACTCAGATAAGCATGTCATAGTGATAATTCAAAATATCAAAATATTTGAACTCATACAATGTGTTCATAATCCTACTAAAATACACAATGTATCCGAGAACTCAGATAATTAATAATCGAACGGCAGCACGCAACATTTCGACTACCAATCATGTGAGTAGGTGAATGATCACCATTTATGCCGGGCATAATTCTCGGTGTCACCAAAAATCTTACAAGATTGCATTGGTGACAACTTTTGCCAACAGGCCCAAATCTGATTATGGGAATCACTGTTCAAGTAACCTGAGCCTACTGACGAAAGTCAGAATGAACAATCGAAGCCCGATTCTGAATCGGAAATCATTCGATTATTCCATCGGGATCAAGTCATAGGACATGTCATGTCTGCCAATCTGGCAGGTCCATGCATACGTATGTCTTATTCCGACTTTAGGGTCAGGTATGGCAAATTACTTTTCTTAAGGTAGGATTAGTTATAAATATATAATCATGATCATACATGCATATATACATTCACTCAAGCAAGAATATATATCATATGAGCATGAAAATTAAGAATTATAACGCAAATAAATGGGATTAGTGATATGATCTAAAAACCGAAAAGAAAACTAGACTTAATTCTAAACTAAGTCTTCAGTCCTCCTTCAGTTCCTTCGGTGGCTTCGTCTTCTATTGATTACAATCACACGTGGTGATAAATAATTGACACGCAGGTCAATGTAATAAATAATAAAATAAAAGTGACACAAGTCGTCATAAAATAGCACGCAGGCTATATTTCTTTTTGACACAAGTCGTCATATAAAAGACAGTACGCAGACTGTATTTCAAAAACCAGATCATATCACTTATCCCAACATTCATTCACAATGAAAATAAAACATCCAATATATCAAAATATATATAATACATGAATTAAGTCAATTAAAACATGTAAGGATGTCAAATAAGGTACACACAATTATAACACATATATGTAATAAATTGTACATCAAATGTAACAACCAAATCAATAACTCATAGGTTTTACATAATTAATTAAGGCCTTTAATTTTAATTAATAAGCATTTAATATTATTTATAACCAATATAAATAAAATTAACAACTAATCATATTAGTGCTATTAATTAAAATATTGTAACATTAAAATCTAATCAAATTATCATACAAGTTATAATAATTTAATTAATTTTCTTCTGACAATCAAAAGTCAAAATACTAGAATAGCCAAAATATTCACAATAATTAATAAAACAAAATCCAAAACAATTTTAGGACCATTTTAATTATGTGAACAGTCGTGAACAGTGTTTCGTGAACAGTGAAATCGGAATCACTGTTCATCCGAAAAACACTGTTCATCCGAATAGTGTTCCGAACTTTTCGGATGAACACATGGCTATTCAAAAATCATTTTCGAGCACTTAATAAATCCAAATAAATCCAGAAAAATTACAGTAGACTCGAAAATCATTCTAGTATTTGATTTATATTTTTCAGAATTTTAGAAAAATATATACAGCCGTTAAAACACTGTTCAACCGAATGGTATATCAAATCCGTTCGGGTGAACATATGACTGTTCAAATGTCAATTTCGAGCACTTAAGAAATCCAAAAAATTCCAGAAAAATTTCAGTAAACTCGAAATTGACTCTAATATTTTATTTATATTTTTCCAGAATTTTATAAAAATATATACAGCCTTTAAAACTGTTCAAACGAAGGGTATATCAAATCCGTTCGAATGAACATATGGCTGTTTCAAACATTTATTTCGAGCACTTAACAAATCGAAACAATTCCAGAAAAATTACAGTGGTCTCGAAATTTTGTCTACTGTTCGAAACATATTTTTACAGAATTTTAGAAAAATATTTACAGGCCTTAACAATTACATAATTGCACAATACACATAATGCACAACAACCTCAATTGATGATATCAAAACATACACATATGATATTATAATTCATGAAATCAAATTTCAAGACATTTAAAGTGAATTAGAACATATGTACCTGGCTCATGATGCCACTGTTGGGATTTTATACATGATTTGCATATCAAATTATACAAAAACGTATAAACGATCGAATACAAAGTTCTAAATTCACATTTAACTACGAGTTTCGAGTATACCTCTTGAAGCGTGATCGAGTGCGTAGCGGAAGAGCAACGTCCGTTCCTCTCTCTAGTTAGTCCACACCAATGCGTGATTGATTCCTCCCTTGAAGCAACTAGAGCTTGAAGCGTATATGTCAAGAATGAACCAAGAGAAAAACGATTTCTTCTCTTGGTTTGTGTGTATATTTTCGGCCAAAAACTAGAGGAAGGAGGGAGTATTTTTTTTTTGCTTTTTTTTCTTGTCTTACAAAGTGTGCAAAAAGGATGAAAAACATTGTCATCAAATGTGGTCTTAATATGGTGTTAATCACATTAACATCCATATGTAACCTCCCCCTTTTTCAAGCTCCCATTCAAGACTAGCATTAGTGCATTTGAATTCAAAAAGTCAAATGCATTCTTATGCATCATTTTTGGACGGTTAATGGAGTGGAAATTCCACTTTGGAATTTCCTCCCCTTTATTCTTTGACGTTTACACTTTTAACCCGGAAGTTTCAATCGTATTGAAAATCAAGCGCATTGTTTGTGTGTGACCTTCTAGGATCGAAATAACATTAGCCATATGTTAATAAAATATCGACAAGTATTTTACTATCATATAAATCATGAGCGGGTCCTAGTAAAACCATCAAGACCCCTAATGTATTTCGAATTCATTCCCAGCTCGTATATTATTGTCAAACAAATAATATACGTATGAACTTAACCTTAAATAAGTAATCACTTCGAACAATCAAATTGTTCAATGGGCACTAATTATGACGTGTCAAACATCTCATAATTCCAACAATGTTTACAAAAGTCTACTGGATATATACCCCATCATATTTATAAAATATGTACTTTTTTCTAGCGCTAACCATAATAATTACTATAAACTAGCTGTTTGTGCACATTTCAGTTTGTGTGAATTCATTCTTTTTATACGTGGAAATTACTCATGTAGTCCCAGAAAGTGGGTCAAGTTATCATTTGGTCCTTGAAAGTTCAACAGTTGCAATTTAGTCCTCGAAATTGGACAAAAGTTGTAATTTAGTCCAAAAACTAAGTGAGCCGCAATTGGCTTTAACTAAAGGTTTCGCTAAATTTTAACGTCTCTGTTAGTTTTTGAACTAAAGTGCAATTTTTGTCCAATTTTGAGGACTAATTTGCAACTATTGAACTTTCGAGGACCAAATGACAACCTCGATCCACTTTCTGGGACCGTTTTAACAATTTACACCTTTTTATACAATAATTTTTTATATATAATTGATTAGACATCGTGAAAGTTGTGAAACATTATATATGAGAAATATTGTAAAAAATATATGTTAATAACTAAGTGAATTGAAAATAAAAAACAACTATGAATATGGTCATGAGTGAAATTTGTTTGAATTTGATGGAGATAAAAGTTGGTTGAAATTGAATACTCCCTCCGTCCCTAAAAGATTGTCACACTTTAATTTTTGGTGGTCAACAAAACACGATTTAAAACATAAATATCTATTATTTTACATGCGGAAAAATTATAAAAAGTTGATATTTCAAAAATATATATTGAGACAAATCTAACAAGACTATATTATTTCTTATCATTTAGTGGAAATTCATTATCAAATTTTTGTAATATTTGACTAACAAAAGTTAAAACGTGATAATCTTTTAGGGCCGGAGGGAGTATGAAAGAGAACATGGATAATTATATGAGGCAAACGCGGAACTTCATATAAACATGGGATTTCAAAAGTTGTAACCTGCAATTGGAATGTTGACGGATTATATATTGGATAGTGTTTTACTTAATTAGTCTTCCTAACATAAAATTAAATTGGACGCAAGAGCATGAAAAAGTTGAGGAAAGATGGTGACTATACTTGAAATGGCAATAAAAAGTGGAATTAATAATGATGGCAACAATTGGGGTCTAGGAATAATTTGTAAAAAGATTTGAGGCAAGTGCATGTGCAAAGCAAATTGTGCCAGCTCTCCACTAAAGATCGATTGAGGACTCCTCCTTAAAATTGCACATCATTAAATTTCCATTTCAGAAAACAAATGAACATATTTAGGTATGCCCAGAACTTGAATATACTTCCTACATACCATATATAGAGCAAATAAATCTGCCCGTCAAACAGGAGAAAAAAGTCAAGTAATATACAAGACAAAAACTCTGCATTATGCAACTGTACGTACTCTACTGGAATTTCCCACAAATAGAGGAGAAATTAATTTGATGCTACAAATATAAATGATACGCTCATTTAAGGCGTCCCGCTTGGCTAGTCCACCGCCTAACAGAAGAGGTGAGTCCGAGATGTGCCTCTAGCGGCTCGGAACTCCACCTCAAGAGTGCCCAGAATAGGCTGGGTAACCACCCACAAGCAGATCCTCCCTTGAACAAATGCAGAGTTACTCATGCAACTGCCGTGGATCAAACCCACACACTTGTGAAGAAGCATAATGAAATTCTTTACCATTTAAGCTATACCCGTGGACTTCATGCTACAAATATGAAATGATATATATTGCTACTTCAAATAGCTAATATAGCATCGATGTATATAATAACTGACACGCATATTTATTGCCATTTAATCTAACATGTCTAATTAATTTGTTACTTAACAACACCTCTAACAAACTTATTAGTACCATCAACAGCAAAAGCAAGAACCACCACGAACACGAACGAGAGTTTTTTCTTTTCTTTTCTCACTATTACATATTTGACATAATGCAACGGTCAAAAAGTAGTTTAGTGGTGAAGGTTTGAACCTGAGCCTTTATCCTTAATCCTCACGAGTGAGTGTATGTCTAACCACTACACTAAATCATCAATCATCTCACAAAAGAGTAAATTGTTAAGATAGTTCTCGATAGTGTCAATAGGTTGCAGTTTAATCCGATAGTGATATCATTGCTTGGAGTTGTGGTAAAAAAGTTGCAGATTGATCCAAACTTATCTCCTCCTTTAATATTTAACGGCTACATGCAATTAGTGAATAGTTTTGAAGCAAAAAAAAATCTTAAATGCTTCAACATTGTATAATTGGTGCCTAAAGAAAGTTTACTAACCCCTTTTTATTTAATGGTAAAGTTATAGAATTGTAAATTTATTTTAGGCATCAATATGAAGTTCAAACATTTAAAATTTGTTTTATGTCCCAAAAGTACTTATTAGTCGCGTATTTATGTTAATTATTAATGAAAAGGTTAAGTTTGAGACCAGTTTGCAACTTGTTTGTCATTATCAAGGATTAAATTGTAATAATCCTATTATTAAGGATAAAACTACAATTTAATAACACTATCACGAACTATTTCAACAATGAAGACGAAGAGAGTTATTGAAGCTATGAAAGATAGACGATATATAATTGTTCCATACTTCACATCATGAGGTTCTATTTGTGTAGTTAATACTTCACATTGTTTAGGCCCACAAACGTAGCATTGTCTGAGCAACTACGAAAAACAGCCATGAATGATAAAGAACTTGCACCAACTATTCGTACATGCAATGGTCCTAACTCCTATAGCTATTAGCTACTCCACTTTCAGATCCATAATGTACATCGAGGGCAAGAAAGAGTGTGACTCTAACGTTGGGACTTCTTTCAATCAATCATTTCAAACTAATAATTGGATTTATAGGTGAAAATAATAATTGAAACCATTTTCCACTCCAAAAATATATATATATATATATATATATATATCCAAAAATTACTCAGGTCTACTCAATCTGTTAGACTTTCATCCATTTTTAGTAAAAACTGATCTGACTAAATTAACTTAGTCCTGATCAGCTGAGTCACATTCCACGATAACCTTTGATATCATGTGTAGGGTAAGAAATTGTCAGGACTCTTAGTTCGAGGGTCTCAAACTTCTAAACTAACTAATTTGACGATGTCTAAATAAGAAAATTATCGAGTAATATAAGTCAAAAAGAGGAAAAAAAATAATTGTTACTCCACAACTACTTTTAATTGTTATTTTTAAGAGTTAACAGTTGATTAATCTCATACAGTGGGACATAGTTGTATTATAGTCTTAAAGTATCACAAGTATTGTATTATAATCCTCGAAGTGACAAATTTTGTGATATGGTCCCCGAAAAGTAGGTATTAAATGTGTAACAATTATCACTTTCGAGGACTTTATTGCAATATTTATGCCACTTTTAGGGATTAATCTGCAACAATATAATTATCTGGATCAAGCTGCAACATCATTCCACCAATATTGACTAAATCGGCAATTATCTCGTCATTCTAACAAAGGACACGAATCAATACAATTTTAACATATATTTTCTTCAATCTAAAATAATTGTCTTTCTCACATATCAAGGTAGATAATTGACCTGCAATTATTCTTTTATTGTATTATTCAAAAACTTGAAAATTAAAATTACGAAAGCATTGTAAGAGGTGAATCCAACTATCTAAATTGTATTTATTTTAGAGTAAAGAATAATTAGCAATTAATTGTCAAAAACTCAATTAATTATTTTGGATTGGAGAAACTAAGCTCATAATTAATTAATTAATCAAAATTATTTAATGACATGGATATTTTATTTATATGAAAAATATTTATCAGTAGTCATTAGATATGTTACATAAAAATTATTTAAAACGGGGAACATATAGTAAAATATTGTGTGTTGAAATCTTAGGATGACAATTGATTTGATAATTCAAATAAAATTGGGGTTAATTTAGTCCATGATTTGGTCTCATATCCAAATTATGGAGTTAATGTTTTTATAAAATTGAGGACCGAATCTCAGTCACATAACTAGTTATAGGACTAAATCCCAATAAATAATTTTGAAACGAAAATACAAGTTAAATCCCATGAGACCAAATTAACATTTGCCACCTAATTTTGTGGGAGTAGTTATTAAAAGTAAACGAAAACGAGATGAAGAGAATAATTGAACAAATTCTAGTCTACAAAAAGCCAAATTAAATGGGGGACTTGCATTCAGACACTCATTTCCTTAAAAATTTGGACATGATGAGAACCCACAAATCAATTCAGTGTTATTTAGCCTAATTAGTTAATACCAACACAAAACCGTTACCAGGCATTATGAATAGTATACTTAATTAGCAGGCGTATCCTATGTAGTTTCATATCTTTAATTAAGCTCACTAATTGCATGCATTTAATTCAATTAAGACATCTACTTATTAATGTTTAATCTTTCATTGTTCCTTTGAGGTTATTTGCTTCAATTAATCATTATATAGAAAATATGTATATGTACATACCGTGCTATGAGTAATTATTGTTTGGAGGACCGTCTCGACAGATGATTAATAGGCTGGTGTCATCTGACCCAATCATTCAATTAGGTAGTCTTGAGTTCACGTTATGTTGGATACAATGGTCCCATATTTATGCTTTCAGCGCTAATATATACTCTAAAAAATTGTTTGGAGGGATGAATGTATGGAGCTAAATTTTGCAAATTTGCCCATTTATTAAATCCATGCGAATCTTAGTAATTTTCAAATTTTATCTATCCCCCTTAAATTAATTACAGTCATGGATAAATTTGTTTTGTGTGTGGTTTTAATTCATCCCTTTTATGCAAATCATCGATTTTACATTGTTTCAAAATAGCAAAAGACAAATTTTGGATCAACAAAATTTATTGTGAAAACTTTGGGAATTGCTACATATAAACATTTATGAAATTATGGCCCATTATATGGCCTTAATTGATTCGTTGTTTTCTGATCGTTAAGGCAATGAATCGACTTTGTTTAGTTACAACATCTTCAAGTAGATAAACTCTTCTATCTCTTCTGTCTGTAGTTGTTATCCAATAAAAGATTTTAATGTGGACTTTATATTCCTTGTGAATATAAATTAAAAAATAAAATAAAATGAAGTGTTCGTTTAAGTACATAGACTCGTACTTGAACAAGTCCGCCACTAGCAACTATATACTATTATTTTCCTAATGTTCATATATATATACAATTTATTATTGTGCATTCTTAAAAATAAAATCTTAAGTATTATCAAATTAATGTATTATTAGAGAAACTGAATTTTAATTTCATCCTACGGCAGGATAAAGAATTTCATCTTTTAAGAATAAATATACTTCATACATAATATGTCGAAAAATATGAGCGTTTTTCAATTAAAACATTTTAAGAAAAGAACATGTATCTTTGTATCACAAGTTTGACACGAAAATCGATACGACTAATCTAATAGCCAATACAATGCATCCCAATAATTCCATACTCTTACTTGTGACAGAACAATTTCAAGTAAACAAGAAAATGTATACATATGGAAACAGATGAATGTCTATAATCCAGTGTACTCTATAGATAAACCAAAATTTGTTTCCATATGGGAACTCAACTCAAAGTTGGTTCATTTCATTTTCCAATTATCAAATATACTCATCAGTCTTCATGGCCCCACATTAGCTTCTTCTCACTTCTCAACTCCATATACAAAGCATCTCCATCTTCTTTACATTTGCGGTTTGCCTCCCCCAACTCTCTCAACACCCCCCCCCCCCTCTTCTACATCAATTTTCATGGAGAAAATCGATCAAGAAACTAGAGAAACACATGATTTCATGAACGTGGAATCATTCTCTCAACTACCCTTCATTCGTCCCACGCCTTCCGTCAAAGAAAAGGGCATTAGGCTCTTCGGCAAAGAATTTGTTGCCGATTCAAGAGACACTAACAACAACAACAACAGCAACAACAACACGAATAATGGTAGTGAAGATATCAAAGAAAACAACGAAAACGGCGAAATGAACAAGCCGAAATTCGAATGCCATTATTGTTGTAGACACTTCCCAACATCTCAAGCACTTGGAGGCCACCAAAATGCACACAAAAGAGAGCGTCAAAATGCAAAACGTGGACATTTACAAATCCCTCATGGGGGCTATCCTGA
Organism: Echium plantagineum; assembly: GCA_003412495.2. Classification (NCBI taxonomy): domain Eukaryota; kingdom Viridiplantae; phylum Streptophyta; class Magnoliopsida; order Boraginales; family Boraginaceae; genus Echium; species Echium plantagineum. Next base: position 6,083,810 of record CM016566.1, on the reverse strand, counting down.
AGCTCATGTCTACGGCTTCATGAACTACCACCACCGCCTCGGCTCAGCTCCACCCACTCATCCAACGCCTTTCCAACCATGGAACCACCACTCCACGAGATTCCACGGTGGAGCAAATGGAGGTGGTTACACTTATCCTCAGGCGACGCCGATAAACGGAAGCCCTTTATGGAGAATCACACAAGGCCATTCAGTAAGTAGTCCAGTTCATCATGTTCCAATGTTTTTTCCCTCAGGTGAATTCAAGTCATCCATGGCTAGTACCAATAATCATATATCTTCAATAGCTTCATCACAAAATCTTGTACCTAAAATTGAATCTAGATCAGCTAACACTCAAGATCAAGTCAGTTTGGATCTATGTCTGTAACAACTTGCTTCTATTTAGTTTACATAATAATTTAATTCCAACTATTAATATCTCTAGTTATTACAAGATGATGATTGATGAGACAATATAATAGAAATCTTCTTTTTTTTCTTTTCTTGTTCAGCATTATTATGCAAATGAAAAAAGGTATATTTATATATATATACCTTAATTTAGGTCCAACATATAGTTACACAGAGACAAATTCTTGCCAATTTCTTGTTGTTTGTTTAAACTATTGCTCCATATATGTATGTAATTTAACGTGCTCGTTGCCATAAATATATATGTTAGTGTCTTGACAAAAAATATTAACAAATAAATCATGCGATTTGAAGGTATAATTAACTTTCAAGAAAGGGTATTAGTTAAAGTGGAAAGTTATAGTTCATTGAACTTTATCTTCTCATTAGTAATAAAAAATGCATACTACACCATTTTATACTAATATATTTTCATTTTTTTGGGTGTAATTTAGGCCGGTAATATAAATTATTTTTTTCAAAAAACAAAATTTATTAATGTTAATTATCTAAGCTTATTTTGTATTTTAGGTCATATGTCCCAATTTGTTTAACAAATATAATAGTAAACGGACTTTATAAATACATCGTAACTTGTCCATTAATTCAAAGAGATCGATGAATGTTCTCTAATCAGCGTCATTAAGTTTAAGAAATGATTGTTGATTGAAAATGATATGCATAAAATAATGGAATTAAATTCGACATAGATGTTTAGACGTTAATGAAACGATAAGTGAATAAGAGAGACATTATTGAAAAAATAAATAAATAGGGACCATAAGTACATAACAAGTCTTTTGAAATACATGCATTTGTAGCTATCAGTCATAAACTGATGTGCAGAAGCACTGTAATAATATTGATGAATATTGTTTGAGGTGAAAACTATATATGAAGAAGTAGATGATAAAATTAAATATATAAAGATGATACTATATATATATATATAGGACATTAATTAATTAAGGTGGCAAATTGAAGACCACTTGTTGAATAATGTGGAAATATGATATAAATTCACATATGTTTCTTCCTCAGCAACCAGACATATATGGTCCCCTACATACCTTCTTGGAATAAATGTCTTCATTTCACTCGTTTTTCCAGCCATCTTCTCATTCAAGTTTTATCAAATTAAATTTAATTTCTACATATATATCACAAATTAAAATAGAATCTTATTTGTATGTCCACCTTAATTGTTCATTACTACTTGTTACTGATCAGTAAATTAATAAATTTCCTTTGAGAATCCAACCTTGTACATTTGAAGCGACAAAGATGTTATGAGACATTTCTTTTATTTCGACACTTATTTTATGAGAACTCAATTACAGACTTCAACTAAAGATTCATATTAAAGTAATTTAATTAAATTATTATGTCGTTAAAATTATATGTATTGAGTAATACATATGCACCATTTTTGCTTATTATTGAATTACTAAAATCTCAATTGTACAAAAATTGAACATGTTAAAAACGAACATTCTTTTGAAGTTTAAGTGTAGATATCATGTAAAATAAATAAAAAATCTCATTTTTCATGTAAATTTTGGAGAACTTTTCGACAAAATAAATGGTACTCGCTTCGTCTTTTAATTGACTTTTTAGACATTTGTTTTGTTATTTTGGTTGACGTTATATTTCCAAGATCATCATATTCGATGGGTCTTTCCTCTTAATTTACTATTTAATGTATCCAAAGTGCAATAAGTATAATATCAATACATGACAACTAACAAACACGAAGGGAGTAAAACGACCACTAAAAAACACGAAGGCAGTAAAACGAAAGAAATTTTCATTCATAATGTTTGGTCGTTGGCGAAGTAATTAATAGTGCAAACTGGCTTTATTGGAACTAAGTACACACCAGCCTCTAATAACGAGCTCTGTAATAAATTTCCTCCCTCCCCAACCCTTAATTAATTGTTAGATAAATTATTAAGGACAAATCAGAGACGACGGTAATTATTAGTGCAGGAGACAACCAACGTTTTTACTTGTGCAACATTTGCACATGCATGCAGGTTATCATGCAGTACTCATCAGGACAGTTTATGAAAGTCAATTGAAATAATTTAACAGAGAAGCAGGCCAATTAATTACAAAGTACCAAGTACACGATTACTTTCATCGATTAGGAATACCAAATTTCGAGTTTATTTACTGAATTGAATGACATTATTTATGTTCCAATAATTGTTCAAGTCATTATCTAAGTACAATAATATATGCATGCCACTAAGAACTAAGTACTCATGAGATTGTCCGATTGGTTAATAAGTTTCTTTTTGAAATTTGGCATCAAATATTTTTTAAGGTATAATATTAGTAATAATTTATGAAAATTATGGTAAATAAAGTATTTCCGTTCCACTAACATCTTATAATTCCCTACATTTTTTAGTTGTCATTTTAATTGTGAGCTTAATTTTTTTTGTTTATAAAAATTTTGGCAAAATAATTTGTAATTTTATATTTTCAATATACTTTTACTTACTTTTTCTATTGAAATTATCAATTATATTTCCAATAATATAGTGACACTTAATAGTCATTTTATATTTTCAATGTTATTTTTGACTACTTTAACTTTTTATTAATATAATCTATGTAAAACTGACTAAAACGACTAACTGAAAAAAAGCGAGGGAGTATGATTTAACAATTCTTGGGAGTACAAAATCAGTTTCTGTGTGCCTGAAATAGCAGACAGTGAGAAAATAGCAAATATAAATGTAGTTAGATGCAAACTCTGAACAACTAAAATGCATTGAAAGGGTAATAACAATGTTGTGGTATCTGCACTATAAACGAAGAACAGTGACCAAACGTACTTCCACTACATCTGCACTCTGCTCCATACTCCATACAGTAAATGCATAACAAAATAACCCAACACAATGACAAAGGCAATGAATACTCGTATTGTAGCGCCTTTTTGCGTCGTCCAACCAAAAATATGGAGCAGTGACTCGTTACACCCCCCTTCAACAATAAATACCGCAGATAATGTATACCATGTGGCCAAATCAATGTGTTTTATTAGTTTAATTAGCTTCCCTATGAGTTTCATTCAAAGCCTACTTCCAACAGACTTCGCCATGAATAACGTACGCGGAAGACATCTACCATTATTCATAATACTGAGGACATATTATGGCTTGTTCTAATTTCTTGCATTAACTGATGTACTTATGATAATCGAGTAAACAAGAACATTTATGATTCAGTATATGTAGATCAAAGTTCAAGATGAACAATCTGAACATCTTTTGACCAACTCTAAGTGATACAAAGTGAAGCCAATTGGTTGACTTTGGTGAACTAATTTCACTCTTTCAATGTACAAACAGAAAACATGTGCACAGTAATAATAATCCTACTTGCATATCGAGCTATATACAGATTATGAAGTCCCGATACGTTCTGAGTAATGACAGAAAATTTGAACTGCTAGGCAGAAAGTCTGTATGTGTTCACATATCCCTTACCTGTTTGAGCTCTTTTATTGCTGTATCTAACACTCTACAAGTCTCTTGACTAATTACCTCTAGGTGCCAAATTATGAATAGAATTTGACAGACAGATAACAAGTGTAGAGTTCCCAAAACATTTTCTTCCAAGTACTCATGTCTCGAGTTAACAAGTTTGTTCAGACAATTAACGAATACACGAGATTCTATATTACATACGTATGGACACTAACACAAGATAAATATAGCACTCGTTGCAAAACTGAGGAAAATAGATAAGGTTCCCTTCGCACCTGTGACTGATCATCTGAGTTTTTGGCACTGAACACGGGAAGTATGGGCATCTTCAATATGTCTAGTAAGCAATGAAATGCCATAATGTGAAGCACTTGACGCAGCATAATAAGATGTCACTGTGAGCTGGGTAAACTTTGGGAGAGCATAACCTGTGAGTCAACAACCAAATTGAATAAAGTAAAATTAATACCAGAAAATAGAGGAAACATAATGAAGGTTGTAGGCCCAGCCTCTAGCATAAAGGACTACTGAGAACAAAGGTGTTATCGGTTCTCTCTGTTTTGTGTTCTGATGCACTGAAATTTTCATTGTTTAGATAAAATGTTGCAGGAAACTTATAAGATTGCCTACACCAATGAATATTAGTAATATTATAAACATAATGCTAACACATTTCAAAGAAGGAAATAGGAGATTACATATACAGCAATATGAGTTGCAAGTGTTTCAGTACATACTAACTACTACTATTACATTATACGTTTGTATCTAGAATACTCACAAAAATATCTTCGTAAATAAGAAAGGAACAGACGACAAACATATACGAACAAATGTTAGTGATACAAGTCATCTTAAGCAAGGAAAAATATCACCATGCATTAAAAATGAAATAAGTCATCTAGTGATATGACGTATACCTCCAAATGCAGCACTAGCAGCAGTGTACATTAGGAACGGAGGAACCTGAGAGGAAGGCAACGAAATAGAATGAATCAAGAAATAAGATGAATTGAGGGAAATACAAGCAACGTGAACTAGTTAAGAAGTAAAGCCTACCCCAACCACAAAAGGAAGCCACTTCGGGCCCTTCACATGTTTCTGAATATAAGGCAGTCCTGAAGTGATCATAATGTTTAGTCAATGTGAGCATATATTTTAAACAGGCCAGTGAAAATCAAACACAAAATTTTTATTCTACCTGAATTAAAGCCATGAATTGCACTTAGGAGACCACCAATTCCAGAACCAGCCTGTGTCCGAAATGAACAATCAATAGTCGAATAGGAAAAGTAGCAATGACGTCAAAATTTTTTGCTTTTTATTTCACAATAGATGAGCAATCAGTCACAACAAAATAATATACTCCAAAAATGTAAAAGTCGAAAGTTCTTTGTCGTAGCGATAGCACCATAGATCGAGTTACCTCGGCAAAGACCACTATAAGACAACTTGAATCCTCTTTGTTCATATAACTCTCAGGACCCTTTCTATAATTTGTTTTTTGTTGACATATACTACGATCAAGACATACTCTACTGTTGAGACTCTATAAACTAATCCAAAAATACCAACCAAGTAAGTAAGCAAACCATGAATTGGCAAAAGTAACAAGTTTTTAACTTGCCTAGGATACAACTATGGCCTTATATACATGTTAATCTGCTGAATAATCTATTAGAAGTCATATTGAGTTAAATAATGGTTTTAATATTCTAGTATCACAATCAACAACAATGTTTACAATTGTAATCCAATATCACAATAAAAGTTCAACATTAACCTAAGATCAAAATCATAAAAGCTAAAAAGCTTTATAAATACAATAACAGCAAGCCTAGGAAATTAACCAGCATTCATCATCAAGACTTACAACAGCCGTAGCATCATGAAGAACTTTGGTGATAGTCCATTCACTCATTTCCTACAAAGTCGGTAACAACAGATAAAAATTCCAACAACTACATATTAAGTAAATACAATTCTACCTCCATCCCAAAAAGATTTTCAATTTTGATTGTCAAACCTAACAAATTATATAGATCTAAATAACACACATAACCTTAATTAAAATCAAAATAATCACCTTAATAGCGAATTCACAAAAATATACATAACATATACTCCCCATGCCATGACATATTTCAGTGTGATTTTCTCAATGGTCCAAATTAAACAACTTTGCAGGCTTAATTGACAAAGGTAGCTCATATTTTGAATCAAAACCATCATTTTACTAGTAAATTACATTAAAATTGCTAAGGACCTACAATATTTATCAAACAATATTATACAACACAATAACTGATTTTAAATTTTATATAGTCAACTATAGTAATTTAAAATTAAAAATCTTCATGGGAATTAAATAGCAGAAAAATACTTGAGTTCAGAATTTAAAAAGTCTACCATAAAATTCGAATTGTACACCTTTCATGTGATTTAAATAGCATAAAATCCTCGAATTCAATATTTAAAAAGTCAATAATCAGAATTGAAATTGTATAATCTCATGAGAATTAAATAGCATAAAAATACTTGAGTGCAAATTTCATTAAGTCAATTATCAAAATTCAAAATTGGACAGTAGTTTTGTGATAATAATAATAATAATAATAATAATAGGGTTTAAGCATACATCAGTAGGACTTAAGAGGGACAAGCAGCGAGGGCATCGGGCCGAGCCGAGGCCCGGTTTGATAGTCGGGTCGTGATGGAGATTGCCACGTCGCAGCTTCTCTTCATAAACTTCTCTGGTTCCCATTTTTCTGATTAATTATTGATTCAGATTCAATTCAATCGTTTGAAGTCGATCAATTTCTTGTCAACGATTTTGACCACAATTTAGCATGGAAATTGGTGGCCCACGTAATTTTACTAATGGTTGGACACGTCACACGTGTAGAATTGAGCCCATCCAATATTTGATGGGCTCACTGCTGAGTTCTAACTGGGTCGAACCAAAATGAGTAAGAATTGGGCAAATCAGAACTTTACTCATTTTGATCACATCGTACATTTACAAACCCAAAGAAAATAAAGTACTTTTTTTATGGATAAATTATATGGAAAAGTTATGGTAATTCTCGCTAGGGGTGTGCATAAATTACCCAACCCGCCTAACTCAACCCAACCCAACCTGAAAATACGAGTTATTTGGGTTGATGGGTTGGGTTTGGGTTAGGTGGTCAAAAACCCGATAAAATTGGGTTGGGTTTGGGTTTACACTGTTGAAATCCGAAGAAACCCGACCCAACCCGAATATTATATATATTAATATAAATTTGTAATTTTACGCTTAAAACTTTAGACTTATTATAAAATTACATATGCAAAATTCAATAGCCAATATAATTAGATGCTACAATAAGTCCACTTTAAGTTTCTAACGAATAAACTAGTATTTATATATATAAATAGTCATAGAGGCGGCAATACATGTGCATAATGTAGGAAGTGATGGTTCCATTAAGTTTTCAAGATTTTCTACAATGTCACTCTTAAATATTCTGATTCGTTTTTCACCACTTCAAATAATTTTTTCAAAGAATGGGCAAGTATAGTTAGAGAAATAAATAAGATGTGTTCAAGTTCAAATTTTGAACGAAAGAAAAATGATATCAATAATATCAACATTGAGTGAGTAATTACTGAACAGTTAATTTTTGTTACATGTAATTAATATTATTATATGTTATCTAAGTTAAATATATATTAGTCTAACTTATATTTGTTAATCGTGTACATGTCCTAGATCGAAAACATGATACAACCATAATAATTTTGCAATACTTTTTAGTTTTTTATACTTAATTTGTGGATTTTGAATTTTGAATGAGTTACTAATGGTCTTACATGATTATACAATTATTATGATTTTCGTTATTGTAGTTTCTAAGTTATTTTATTTATAATTTTAATTGTTAAAATTAATGACGTCTAACCCGAACGACCCGCCCAACCCTACCCGAAAATCGGAGGACCCGAAGCAGCGGGTCAAATAATTCTTGGGTTGGGTTTGGGTCAAATTTTTCAAACCCGAAAAATATTGGGTTGGGTATGGGTTTAGCTAAAACCCGCACAACCCAACCCATGCTCACCCCTAATTCTCGCTAGTGACTAAAATGTGATCTTGGGTTAAAAATTCAATCCATCGCTAATTTATAGAAAAAATAAAGAAAATTATAGGAACAACTAACCAGAAACAATTTTATTTGCTTCTTTGCATGATAATTCGAGTACTACTGTAACAAACAAAATATAGTACCCAGCTAACAAGTTTGTTCAAATTATTTTTAAATTAAATTACATCTTTTTTTATAAGTTCGTAAAATTTATTGATCTTTTATTGATGGAAGATCGTATAATTTATTAATTTATATGGTTATGAATAAAATAAATGCGTTTTGACGTTTGATCCTTAAACCATCACTATGTGCTCCCATACTATTTATCTTATATAAAACACCTTAGTCATTTATGTTAAGAGTCTATAGGTTTCACTCTAAAATCAATTGGCAATAGAGGGAGTAGTCATATTGATCCGTGAGCACATCGATTACGATGTGGGGTGTGCATCTTAACATTTTCCCTGCTACTCCCTCTATTGTCAATTGATTTTAGAGTGGAATCTCATAGACTCTTAAGATGGTATCAAAGCTAACCCGAGTTATTAAGGCACGTGTAACCCCGCCGATGTTGTTCCTGCAAATAATACCGGCGAGGAAAATTCCGCCGATGATTGGGTTACACGTGAGGGGAGTGTTAAGATGCACATCCCACATAGGAAGTTGATGTCCTCTCGGGTCAATATATAAGATCTTAGGCTACTCCATCTATTGTCAATTAGAGTGTAACCCTATGGAACTCTTAACAATTTCAATGCTTAATATATTTTTGGTTTTATATGAACAATTTAATATTAATATCAGAATATTAAAAAGTAATTACGCACAATAATCAAAATTGTGAACACGGGGAATAAATTAACTCCGAATTAAATTATCACATCCAACTACATCATGGTCCAAGCCAACAATAAAATTAGTTCATACCATAAGATGAAAATAAACACAATACTTGAATTGAATTCATCCTTATCAAAACACTTAATTGAAACTTAGATCTGTACTCCAGCAGAAAGTATCTTCTAGTCGCCACATAACCTCTGTATTTTCTATTGCTGAAAAACTAGAATGAGGCTAGAAAACCTAATAGTCTTTTTTTTATAATCACGGGTTTTCTATGATTTTGAGCTCGTATACTCTTCTTGTGCCATGATTTGATATCACTTTAACGAGCTGTCTAATATTATCAATGAAATATCCAATTTATTCACTTTAATCAATAATTGACTGAAACTCAAATAAGACGCCAGCAAGTGCAAATTAATATCTCATCAACGTACAATTAATATAGATTAATATCCAATTAGTCTCTTAAAATACGATATAATGAACACTTATCAATGTTTCATCTGAATTATTGGTGTTATACTTGTTTCATCCAACATGGAATGAAAGTATGCTCAATAAACTATATTTGTGTCTTATAAATAATGAGTATAATTAATTAAACTTGTTAAGTTTTATTAATTATAACAGATGATCAAATAATATATAAATATTTAATCCAATTAAATATCACGAACTATCAAAACTCATTATTTGATTAGAAGATTGAATGGTTTGATTAAGTTAATGAGTTGGAGAGCTTATTGGGCTAAAGCCCCCACGATTGGTGGTTCACCAATTGACCTTTTATAAATAGAAGAGTCATAAGCTCTCAATTTTTTTTTCATTATTTTGTTCTTGTTCTTGTAAGCACAAGAACCTTGAAGCGTGGAACATCTACATATATTTCCAACACATATGTTCCGCTGCAATATGAGCACTATTTACATATTATAGATTAAAACCGGCTCCTTTAGAGATACTGATAGTGGACATTTTAATGTAGTAATCATTGAAAGTGTTCATAAAAACCAACACATAGTAATTTCAGTTTAAACTGTAATTTTAATAATTTACACTATATTTAATTGGGGAGGGAATTAATTTTTTTTAGTGAAGCCCATGTTCAAGAATTTCCTTAATTGTAAAAGAAGTTATAAATCTAAACTATATGTAAGTGGGGAAGGGTGAATTGTTTTTTTTAGCGAAGCCCCATGTTTAAAAATGTTCTTAATTGTAGGAAAAGTTATACATACAATTTAGTTCAAAATCACTTCTATATATTTTAGTTTAAATATAAATTTGGATAAATATTTTTACATGACAAATTATTAACAATTGTTTTTTATAATTATTAATTTTAAATCTTTCATTTAATTATTATTATTATTATGATACACATGCATCGATGGTGGTCAAAAGACTAGCGAAAAGTGAATGAGAAGCCGACCTAAACGCCATACATAATTCAATTGAGAAATAGCAATAGTTTTTGGCAAACGGCTAAAAAGCCAAAATAAATTGAACAATATTTACCACCAGTGTATAAATTGGTTGGCGTAATCTGTGTCTCTCTCGTGTGAGTAAAACCCTAACATTACAAATCAATTGCTCCTCTTCCCCCTCGATGAACAATCAAACCGTTCACCTCTCTGTTTAATTCATACATAATATATCCCAAATTCGATTATTACTATTCATATGCCTATTTGCTTTTTCAATTCAACAATTTCATCACAATTCACTCACTTCTCGAAGATTTTTTCATTTTTAAATTTTAAAATTTCATCTGATTTTGATCGACAGTTGTGATTTTGACAGATTTGATTATTTTAATTTCGCATTTGGGTCAAAATTCGAAAGAAGTCATGAAAGGTGGTGATTAACACCGGATTCAGGCGATGGCGGATCCACCACGTGTCCACCAATGATTGGTCCTGAAAAATCTGAATACCATATACATCGTTTTATACTGTGGTAGGATTAATAGTAGGATTAGGGTTCGTCAAATAAAGTGATAAAAAATTGAATCTTCGAGGATGTTGACTGTGTTAAGAGTTCATTTGCCATCTGATATTCCGATCGTCGGTTGTGAGCTTTCTCCGTATGTATTGTTGAAGCGCCCTAACAAGACTGTTGGTACCGAGGATGTCCCCGAGTTGGCACCCTTAGATGGCCATTTCTTGAGATACAAGTGGTTAGAATTTTTTTATTCCAGTCAATTTGTTGATTATGATCGCCTGTTGTAACTCAAGTGTTCCAATTATGATTATGAATTATTGGATAATGTAGATGATATCGGCCTGAGATCACCTGTGCCGACTTATGTCTTAGTTCCTTACATGTGCAGAAGTGCTTATTGATTATTAAAGATAGTAAAAAAAACTAGTGCTTTTATGTTATTCATTCATGCATCATTACTTAAAGCGACCACAATATAGGCTTAGCTGGTCTCGTTTGAGCACCTATGCATTTGATGACACTGTTCGTGATTCAACATGATCTTTTCTAACTGTTAATTGTTATTGTGCATGTAATTTCTTGCTGCTGGTCTTGTTTAGTAGTTTATTTTCGGGTTAAAACTTCTATGGAGTCATTTGTATGATGTTTCCTAGTGTCGAAGTTTTTTCTCTTGATTGTCAAATGTTAATGTCTTAAAAAAGAACTCTCTGCATTTTATAATGCCTGGCCTTGATAACTTTGTGATTAGTTAGTGCACTGCACTTCTCCATTAAATTTATTCTATTTCTTCTTAGTAGTTAATTCACTAATTTTAGCTCAAGTCTATCAGTTCATATGAAATGTTCTCCAGTTGTTAAGTTGATGTCTGTAACTTATTAATCCAGTTGTTATACAATTGTATACTATAACTACCATTATGTGTGTTGTAGTCTTATAGATTACAGATGATAAAGTAAGTCATGGATACCAACTATTGTTTACGTATGCAGGTACCGCATACAAAGTGATAGGAAGGTTGCCATATGCAGTATACATCCATCCGAGCAAGCTACATTACAGTGCATTGGCTGTGTTAAGGCCAAAATACCTGTCGCGAAGAGCTATCATTGCTCGACTAAATGTTTCTCAGATGCATGGCATCATCACCGTGTGCTACATGAGCAGGCCGCCAGTGCTGTGCTTGAAAATGGAAATGAAGAGGAAGAAATATATGGCCGTTTCAACAGCACCGGATCTAGTGCTAGTTTGAGTTCATTGCAGTCAGGCACCAACTTATCCAATGGCACCAAACTGTTTTATCCAACAGCTGTTACTCAAAGAAATGGTGAAACATGGTTTGAAGTTGGACACTCCAAAACTTACACTCCAACTGCTGATGATATTGGTCATGTCTTAAAGTTTGAGTGCGTTGTTGTAAATGCAGAAACAAAATTACCAGTGGGCAATGTGAACTCACTATTGACATCTCGCGTGATTCCTGCCCCATCTCCAACTCCTCGTCGCTTAATTTCAGTCAGTGGAGTAGATGCTCATGAGTTGGAGGCTAGAGTTCCATCTGCTTTAACGTTTTCGGTGCTTTCTTATAACATTTTATCAGAATCACATGCCACCAATGATTTATACGGTTATTGTCCATCTTGGGCTCTTTCTTGGCCATATCGTCGTCAGAACCTTTTACGGGAAATTGTTGGTTACCACGCGGACATCATCTGTCTTCAAGAGGTGCATAATTTTCAATATACCTTCTCGTCTGTCATATTTGTTCAGCTAGAGAGAACTTTATGTTCACTGTAGGTGTTAATGAATAAACTGACATGATTGTACAACATGGTGGTGGTCATCTTACAGGTGCAAAAGGACCATTTTGAAGAATTTTTTGAACCGGAGCTGGACAAGCACGGTTATGAAGCTTTATTCAGGCGGAAATCAACTGAGGTTGGACTATGAATACTTAAATTTGTGCTAGTGGAGTGTTTGAATGCACATTCGATTAATGATTAGAAGAACTTATGCAGGGTTTTGGTGGTAATAATAACACAATTGATGGTTGTGCTACCTTTTTCCGTAAAGATAAATTCTCTGTTGTGAAGAAATATGAGGTATGTAAGTTCTGCTATTTTTGTGCTGCTTCTTTTTAACGTTTATGTGTGTTGATCTTCTTCATGCACATTTAGGTTGAGTTCAATAAAGCTGCACAGTCCTTGACAGAGGCTACACTTTCAGCTACCCAGAAGAAATCTGCCCTCACACGATTGGTTAAGGTTTGTAGTTTGATGTTGGTATTTGCTCAATTTGTACTTTCTTTTAGTGCTGACTTCTTACATAATTCACTCTATGTATAGGATAACGTCGCACTAATACTTGTGTTAGAAGCAAAGTTCGGTTACCAAGGTAGTGATAATCTTGGGAAACGTCAGCTTGTTTGTGTGGTGAGTAATCAATACTGATTGTATTGTATGTTTGAATCACTTTTTTTTGTATGTAATCATTCCTGATTGATCCACTCAGCTCTGATATTGTTCTTAAACGTTTCTCTGCCTTAAATGACCATTTTTATTAAGCTCTCTTGGTAATATCTGTTCATACCATGTCTAAAGAGGATTCTCCTTTGCTGCTGCTGCTGCTGTCGTGCAGTTTTTTTCAGTAAAAATTCGTGTTCAGTCAGTTTGCTCTGTGGTTACAGGCAAATACTCATGTACATGTTCCTCAGGAGTTGAAGGATGTCAAGCTCTGGCAGGTATTTATTTGGTTTAACTGCATAGTTGAGCTCTCTCACATTCCCGTTGATTTCTCTTGTTTCTTTCACTCTGATATATATCTTTTATTTTAGGTTAATACACTAGTGAAGGGATTGGAAAAAATAGCTGCTAGTGCTGACATCCCAATGTTAGTTTGTGGAGATTTCAACTCAGTTCCTGGAAGGTATGTCGGTTTGTTATTTGATTGCTAGTAGTGGTGATGAAAATAAATTGCACCTTAGTTGAAACTTGCTACTCAAGGCTACCAGAAAAATTACTCGTAACTTTAAGATTAGTTGACTTTTACTAAATGCAGTGCTCCGCATGCACTTCTTGCAATGGGGAGGGTTGACCCAATGCATCCAGATATGGCAATTGATCCTCTTGGTATTCTGCAGCCTCTATCCAAGTTAGCACACCTGCTGCCATTGGTATTGTTCCCTTTTTTTCCTTCTTCTTCTAGACCATCCATTGATTAGTTAACTAAACGAGTATTAGTGTTAACCAAACAAGGGTCTCACTTCTGTTGTGATTAAGAACTCTTTTTCTTTTTGTTGGCATGTGTTAGTTACTAATATTTGATATTCCATGCAATTCTCTGAAGGTGAGTGCATATTCATCGTTTGCTAGAACTGTAGCTGGACCTGGCCGTGGCCTTGAACAACAAAGGAAGAGAATGGATCCTACTACAAATGAACCCCTGTTTACAAACTGCACCAGAGATTTCATTGGGACCCGGGATTACATATTCTATTCTGGTACTATCCTTATATATTGTCCTTTTTAAAAAAAATCTTTTTTGTTGATGTGACTAGATTTGTACGACTGTAGTTGTTAATCCAGTTTATTAACAATTGTATTTTGTCCCTTTCAGCGGACTCTCTAACTGTTGAAGGTCTATTGGAGCTTTTGGACGAGGATAGCTTGAGAAAAGACACAGCTCTTCCATCTCCAGAGTGGTCGTCCGATCATATAGCTCTACTTGCAGAGTTTCGCTGCAAACCTAGAACTAGACGCTAACACCTGGTAAGGGATTTTCTCTGATGGAGCTTGTCATCTATTTGTTTGTTTTTTTTAATTTTTATTTGCCAAATAATTTATTATTTTTAAATTTTCTTGCTGCACTTTTATGATACTTTGGGAGATATAATCGTCTTACATGGCTACATCAGTTAGGTAAATTGTGTCAATTTTAGCCCCTTGTGGTTGGATCTTAAGAAATCTGCATGTTGAAATCAATTATTGTATTTTATGAAACTCGTCTCGGGAACCTGCAAGTTGATTAAATGAAGATGAATCAAATAATGGTAGAACAAAATTGTGTTGAACATTATTGTTTAGTCAGTCAGACTGTTCTAACCACTCCATGTTCACTATTGTGCAGGACTTCCCCGTTTAAATATGAATATAGAAGCAACACCCAGAAAGCTCGAAAGATAGCATGAGTTGTATGTCGAAATTCCCTAGTTATTAAGCGAGCAACCTGTCAAGGATATCTTTCCTGCCCGTCATTGTATTATGATGACAAAGTTCGTTCGTTCTATAGCAGATTATGCTTATGTTTAATTAAATGATCTTGCTTTCAATACCAATATTTTGAAAGTTCTAATAGATACTAGCTCATCAAATAATATCAAAGAGAATTCTTATCTTGTCTTGAAGTCCTGTTCTTTCTTTTCTTTTTGTAGTAATGCACACTTTTCTTGTTAATTAGCAGAGTAAGGCGTATCATTATCGAGTGAAGTGGCAAAAATTGTCTTGAAATATTGTTTACCAAACAAAACTACATTTTCCAATTACGTAGGATGTTGTTAAAATTTTGAGTTAATGGAGTAGCCTCGTGGAAAGGGCTCTTGCTAGCAATCAGAAGATCTCGAGTTTGAAATTTACCTCATTGCTAATTTACAAAAAGGAGAAAAGAAAAAAATATCATAATTTCACTAGTAGGAGCTCTGAAGGGAGATGCTACTACTACTACTACTACAAGATAAGATGTCTTGTTAACTCTAGCAATGATGCAAAAGCCGAAGTTGAGCCAAAGAGGACATGCTCTCTTTTTTATGAGATCGGATTATGACATAAAAAACTTCAAAATTTTGGAAGCAATGGCTGTCAAAAAATCGACCCTTGTTATTATAGGAACTTGGACTCGAGATCTCGTCATTCCGAGTAATATCTCGTGGCAATAGGCTAATCCTAGTGGTCGAAACCAAACATGTTGGAGATATAAACAAGTTGAAGCCGAACATGTTGGAGATATAAACTAGTGTAAACTAAGTTGGTTTCGTGTTGAGAAGTGGCTGAAGAGCTTTAACAACAATAGTCATGTTTGGTCTGAAATCTGCTTCGTATTGGACGCATAATGCTGCAACTGCTGCCATCTGCATAAGGTAGAAATATATAATCTTTAGTTTTCTAATCCAAGTCTTAACTGATCTACGGAACCG
This sequence comes from Echium plantagineum, assembly GCA_003412495.2. Classification (NCBI taxonomy): domain Eukaryota; kingdom Viridiplantae; phylum Streptophyta; class Magnoliopsida; order Boraginales; family Boraginaceae; genus Echium; species Echium plantagineum. The sequence goes on along the minus strand of CM016566.1, from coordinate 6,067,815 downwards.
AAAGAAAAATTGCAGCAGAGCTGCAATGGAACATCTGCTGCAATGGAACATGTGCATTAAGTAAGTGAGAAACAAAACGGGAAAAGGCAACGCCAAAGCACAGAGCCTCGATGACCCATAGGCGACCCCCCATGGTAGAAGGCTTCAGATATATGCTTTGGTAAGAAAAAGCCGAGACAATCTGCACTAGGCCGACACTGATTGCAGCAAATAGGATCGACAAATACCTTAGCAACAGCTTTTGGTGGGTAATCAGTAGTTAGCTTGGGATCAATACATTGCTTCACTTTATCTTCACTCAATCTTGGAGTTGCCTGCACAAGTAGGAACGTATGGATGTAATAGAGAAATATAACTAATAACTGTAATGAGCTAAGAGAACATTAAAATGATACTAACCCATGTTACCAAACTTTGTTGTCCCTTAGGCATTGTGTGATCTACAGGTTTTCTTCCAGTTAGAAGTTCGAGAAGAACAACTCCGAAACTGTAAACATCACTTTTTTGTGTTATCTGTCCTGTCATGGCATACCTAATTCATGAAAAGATACATCAGTAACAAATGATTCGCCCTTCAATACTAACAGATTCATGGTTCGGGGGAAAGTTAATTATGGCTTACTCTGGAGCATGGTAACCAAATGTTCCCAGAACTCTAGTCGAATGCAGCCTAGCTGCAGAATCAGAAGATTGGTTCCCTAAGTTGAATTCAGCAATCTTTGAAAGGAAGTCATCAAAAAGTAGAACATTGCTGGATCTCACATCCCGGTGAACGATAGGAGGCTGACATTTCTCATGGAGGTACTCAAGGCCTCTCGCTGCTCCATATGCAATCTTAACCCTCTCTCCCCATGCCAAAGCTGGTCCTGGTTCAGCTCCCTGTACACCTTTTCGGCCTAAAACGAAGAAAAGAAGTAAACACTTGGTTCCCCGCTAGCAAACAGGTAACCAGAAACACTATCGGTTGGACAATACCATGTAGGACATCATGCAAAGTACCCATGGATGCATATTCATAAGCTAAGATCCGGTTATCTCCCTCCAGGCAATAGCCCACCAGGTCAACAAAATGATCGTTTTTAAGTCTTGAGACTGTCGATAACTGCATCATCCAACATAGCTAACTTTTAATGAAGACATTTCTTCAGGCAAATTTTAGCAAGGAATCACGACTAACAATACTTACCTGAGCAGTAAAATCTGAATCCTGGTCTGTATTAGTAGTATCGAACTTTTTTATAGCAATAGACTTCCCATTGCTTAACTTTCCTAAATATACACGGCCATATGATCCCTCGCCTATCAGTGTATCTTGTCCGAAATTTCTTGTCATTTTGCTTAGCTCACTGAATGACATCGCTGGTGTTTCAATTGGTAGAACTTTATTGCCACCATTTCTTGGAGGGCCATTACTTCTTGGTTCTCCCCTATCATATCCTGTAATATCAGAAGGTAAACAATTAAATTCAAGGCATCGAGAAATGTCTATCGCCAACTTACAAAAGGCGCCTTCCACATGCTAAACATATGCTTTTAATTCTAAGTAGGCATAAACAAATACAGTTGTTCAATGCCTTGGACTCTTGGAGAATACTCGAAATTGAGGGCTCAAGGGTGTGTTCTTGTATACAAAATCAAAGGGAAAATCGAATGCCATAACAAAATGACCATATTAGTGTGTGAAATACATACCTCCACCACCACCACCACCACCACCATATGGATCAGTTGATCGTGTAGGGGCTGCGTTGGCATACTGGTTTACGAGGGGGGCAGTGTTCTGTTCCTCATTTGAACCTCCACAACACCACATCGCTCAATTTTCAAAAGCTTTAAAGATCTCCCAAGTTATCTCTTAGTAGTACTATCACATGTAATATGTTCAAATGATACACCAAATTTATTCAACTATACCCTGCAACAAATCAAACTATAGGGATGTAATTTATGTAAATATCTAATGCCATAACACAATAATATAATCATATAAAATGCAAAAATTCAATCGTTACACTTCCGAATCCTTTGTTAAAGTTCTTCGTTTTATCATCCTCATGCAATAAAATAAATTTAGAATTTCGACCATTAAACGATATAACAAATCTCCACTATTTCTCAATCTACGAATGTAGCTTGCCAATATGATATCCAAAACATCAAAATGGTGATCTAATGATACACATGAATAACATGATTATCATAAATAAATAAAAATAGATCTATAATATAATTTACATGTCTTTTATGATCGAATTGCATAATTAAAAAGTTAAATAAGCTAGACCATGAAATAATTATTGCCTGAGAACAAAAAATGAAAACAACGTAATGATATAGAAAACATACCTTTGATAACAAAAAGAAGAACATAGATTAACTGAAAAAAACTAGTAAAAAACGATGAGATTTGGCCTGAGGAAGGAATGAAGGCAGGCAAAGAATTTTGTTATTATTTTGACCACCAAACATCCCAACGTGCCGGCCTTAATGTTGCATGAGATATATAGGTGATGAAATGTGACACATACTACATACACTTATATATACTCCACAATTTGATCACAACCTAAATTATCAAATATCACGATTCATCATATGAATAGACTGCCTTTTTCTTTTTTAAATTGATATACCTTATATAGTTACTAATTTATTATCATTAAATTAATAACTTGAGGAGTTGTTAGTCAATTCGACAGATTTTAAATTTGTGTATTAACTATAGGATTAGTGGCAGTGATAATCACAAGTACTTATTATTATTTATGTTATTAGGTGACCGTCTATGTTTTAAAATGTTTTAGTTGATCACCTGTATTTCAGAAAAATTTAAATCATCGCCAATTTTATTAACGTGCCGCTAGGTGTTTCATGTGAATTAATCTTGACTTTTTGGGGGCATTTTAGGAACTTAATTTTTCCTAGATATGGTAATGTTTGAAAATCATAGCAAAAATGTGTTCGTATGATTTAAACTTGTGACCGTTTTATTTCTTTTATGAATATAATAGTATTACAAATAATGAATACAAAAATTATTAAATAATAAATAGTTAGAAACTTAGAATGAAAATATGAGACAAATTGTTTCCAACGAGAATTGAACCCAAAATCTCTTAATTGGAAGCTTGGGTCAGATACCACCAGGTTATTGAGTTATCAACTAAACTTGTAACTTTTGAAGAGCATGGACGTGAATAATGGGGGCGCACATTTTTCTATGCTTTTCAAACATTAAAAAAATTGTATATGGTCTTCCTAAAATGCCCCCTAAAAGAAGGCACATACAACTCACATGACATACTTAACCGTATTTCAATATAATAGGTGATGGGTTAAATTTTTTTAAAATATAGGCGATCAACTGTAATATTTTAAAACATAAATGGTCGACTCGTAATATGTAGTAAACTTGAACGATCATATAATGTCATTAACCGCAAACATATAGTAAATTTTAATGATCATATTACGTCATTAACCGTAAACGAAATACATTGGGTGGAACGACATTAAAAGTTGCTAATAAAATTTGAATTTGTTGTAGACAAAAGAATGATTATATCCATTGTATTTTTTGGACAAATCTGGCATATAAACGACATGTATACTTAATAGTATACACTATAAAATTCATCCTCGCAGTTGGTCACTTGGTTGCGAGAAATTCAGATGAATTCACTTACGAGGAAAGAAGATTCTCTCGCCCTACTACTAAAGTCATTCCCGGTTCGGCTTACGTCCGTCCTCAACAGGAAGAATAAAAGAGCAGCTGACGATGAAGAAATTCAAGACCTCGAGACAATGATTAATCAATATGACTATAGTAATAAAATGAGTAAGGACCATCTAATGAACCACCCGAGTGAAAATGAAGCATATTTATAGGTTCATAGTGTGAACAACGTTGATGATGAAGTTGAAGGCGATACATTCATTTTGAACCTGCTATTGAAAGTGAGCACTTTTAGCATCTAAAACTTATGATTATTGAAAAGAAGTATTTGTTTGGGTGAGATGAAATTAGATTGCCAAACCAATGTGGCACATGGCACTACTATTATTAACAAAAAAAAGAGATGAACCTCTTCTAACATGACAAATTCTAATATGTTAAGACAACATTAAACACAATAATTCACTAATTTTGAATAGATTCTATTTAGCTGCTTCTAAGAACCCTTGAGTTTCCAGGATGTTTGGAAGAGCTTCAGGGTATCACAATTCATAAAAAGTCTATTGTTACAGAGAACGAAACAAGTACAAACTCTCTTCTTACAGAGAAAGAAACAAGAACAAGAAAACGAGATGCCAACCCGTTACACCTGCAAATTTCAACAATAGGGAAAACTATATCAGCACGGAGCATATGACCAACTGTTAAAACAACAGAAAAGATTACTACACAAAGAACATTAGTTGACTCGTGTTTCTTTAGAATACCTAGTCATGTTCACCATGGGTGCTGGAACTTTTATATCGGGTTGAGTGGGGTCAAATAATGTCTCGTATGCAATCAAATAATTCTGATACCTTATTCAGATAGGTAATGTGAATAGATATGTAATGATTTTTAAGTTTTTTTAACTGGGAACTTAAGGCATAGACCACACTCATATGGTACTTGCATATATATAATGCTCGATGCATTTAAAACTTGGTTGTGGGTTAGGGTAGCTTAGCACACTAATAACTTACAGCAAATTGAGTATCCTGACGAAGCAAGTGCCTGCATGTTGGCAAGTGTATCTAGGAGGATATAAGGAACTTCAAGTTGCAATGAGATTTTGACAACTGATTCATTTCTGGAAGCTTGATCAATGAAGTCTCCTTCTCCTAGGTGCACGTGAATCTCCACTATCAACATCTGAAACTCGTGATTCATTTCTTCTCCTGGACGATAAAGTGGATAGTGACACATTAGAGTCTATTTCAACAGCAGTATCAACTGTATGGCTTTCGGAGTGTATGACTGCTGCAATGCTTGAAACTGAATCTCTATCGTCAACATGCTGGGGTGGATCCAGTTCCCTTTCTACTGGATGGTGACGGAAATAAGGTTCTACCAACCTTTCAACAGAGCTCAAAGCGGATGTAAGATTAGCAATGCTGGCAGCTCTAAGTGAAGTTGATCTACGCTGAAGCAGGGATGCCAATCGACGCCCATGTCCAACCTGTGCATTGGTAGGCATGCTATCTGTCAAGTCAAGGACATCTTCTGATTGGATAGTCAATGGGTGATCTCTGAGCAATCCCCTAGAAGTATGAATCCGTCTAATCAACGAGTTCTCAGGTGATACACGAGGACCTTCACCAGTATGAGGTGCTGGAATCAAATCAGTTGTCAAATCAAATCGACTTCCAAGTTGTTGAATCATCTCCTCCATCGGGATAGGAAACTGAGTCCTCCTAATTGCTTGCCTCCAGCTCTCAGCCCTTCGAGCTGGTGGCCTATTGGGGATCTTCACACCTAAATCTTCTTCCAACTCTCTTGTACTACTTCCCCGGCCATATATTGGTGTCACGTTTTTCAGTGTGACTTCCCCCTTACATACAGGACATTCTCTGGCATCTGAATGAATATGTAACCACCTAAAGAGACAAGGCCAACAAAACAAGTGACCACAGCATGTCACAACAGGGTCCTTGGCCATTTCCAAGCAAATATTACAATCGAAAAAACTAATATCCTCACTATTATCCTTTTCAAGAACATCTTTCTTTCCTGAGGCCTCGTCTTCTAAATGCCCATTATTTTTTTCACATGTTTTGATCCCGTCATTTGTCCTATTTTCAGATGCAACACTACCCTCACCAGTATGTAACCCACTTCCTCCGCTATTAATTACTTCCATTGCTATATTCCTAGTTTCAGGGGAGACCTCAACATGTCTCCAAACAGAGCGCCACCTTTGCCTCCGCGGCCTAACAACATTCCGAATGTTAAAATTGGACACATTCAGCCAATCTTCCAAGTTCACGCCATCGTCCACAAGAGGGTTTTCCATAAGTCCACCATCGCCATTCGGTTGATCAACTGGCCCCAAATTAAGATCCAGATTCATCATATTTTGAGCTTCATTTTCATCAGCCATTGCCAATTGATATCCTTCCCCGAATCAGAAAACGTAAAACCTTCGCGCAGAAAGTCCCAGGTTTTCTAACCCTTAACAAACCAAACCCGTTAATTTATCACTTCCGCCAATTGAATCCAAACCCTAAAAGTCATCCAAAAGCATCAATATGCCAGCCTACAAAATTAAACCACATCCCTAATAATTCAGTTTTAAGACAATAATCAACACCCAGATAAAATTACATTTAATCAATTTAAAATCATAAATTTACTCAAAACACTGAAAACATCTAAAGCATCCTAATCTTTTGTATTGAAACCTTACCTTCCAATCATATTGTTTGTTCAACAAACTTAACTTAAGTCAATTGAAAATTTCACTTGATTGAAACTTCGTGACATGAAAACAAACATCATATTACCCAAATAACAAATTATAAAAAGGATAAAAATCAAATCTCAATTCCTCTAATACAAATCCATTTAAGATTACACTAAATGGCATAAGTATAATGACGCTCACACTAAGATAATGGTGAAGAAAAATAGTAACATTTGGATTAAAAAATGGACCTTTTAGCAAATTATTTACCAAATAACAAATTATAAAAATCAAATCTTGATTTCTCTAGTACAACCCTATGTTCGATAAATACAAAAATGCTCACATAAAGAGAATGAGGGGGGAGAGTAATAATCTTTGGATAAAAATTGGATCTTTAAGCAAATTATTACTCAAACAACAATTTAGATGAAAATAATAAAATATCACAACTTAATTTCTCTAACACAACCCATTTACAATAGCACCAAATTGCATAAATACAAAATGGTTAAACAGATAAAAATGAGAGAATTAACAATCTTCGAATAAAAATCCGATCTTTAAGCAAACTATCACCGAAAAGCTATAACAAAGGATAAAAATCAAATCTTTTAGCAAATTTTCACCCAAATAACAAAATAGAAAATCTAATACAACCCCATTTTCACCCACATAAAATTGGAAGAAAAAAAATCAAAATAAATTGAGTTAAAAAAGTAACAACCTTTGTATAAAAATTGGATCTTTTAGCAAACTTTGCTATTCTTTATCATTTTTTTGTGTCTTGTTTGTGTTGTAGCTACACAAAACATGAAGCTCAAAATTGGGGGGTGTATAGATGGGGATGAGCTAAAAAATGCAAAAAAAGGAAATGATTTAGAGTTGTGAAAGAAGATAGGAAAAGGATCTATGAATAAAAAAGAAAGAAGAAAGGGTTGAGATTAAGGTGCTATAGAGATGACAAGATGAGGAGGGATAATGGATGATTAGCTGTGGAGGTGGCCAGCTGGGGGAAATTTTTATTTGTGCATGTTTACATTATTGGTTATTTGCTTCCCATGTAAATTCATTTTTACCTCCACCAAAAATAGTGTTGATTAATGAATCATCAATGTGGTCATTAGATGTAACTAATAGAAGATGGAAATGTTGTAGGGTTGTGTACTTCTCTCCAAGTTATTAGCAAAAATAGATTGGCGCGTCTATTCGATTATCATATATATGTGTCATAATGTTCATAATTCCGTTACACATATTTCAAAATAAACTTTTAGATCTTACAACTTTCAAAAAGTATCGCAGTTGGTAGTTCCGTTAAGTTGTCCATTAAGTTTGGTTTCTTTGACGAAATTGAAGGAATAAAGTTATTCAATACTAATTTTAAAGTAATTTATTAATTTCTCAAAACGTAACTAGATTCTTTTTTGTTTTGTTGATTTTTGTTTGTCATTTTCTTTGATTGTATATTATTTCAAATATGTGGAAACATAAATATTTTATCCGAATTTTTTGCTATGATAAAAAAATTACCTAAAAATGATTTTTGGTCAATTTAACCCATGCGAGATTGTAAAAAACAAGTTGAATTTAATAGCCAATACAAAGGAAGTACCACGTGGAATATTGAAACGTGTATGATCAGAAAAAGTCATTTTGAAATGTGTATGATTGAATGGTGATGATTTTGAAACATGTATGATCGAAAGTGTCATTAACACAAGATGAAACTGAAACAAGGTGATTCAAGATAAAATAGCCGAGACGTGAATACTCATATATGTCCAATAAATACACGAGTAAGAATATACGAAGTTATAGTATTCACAACTAGACATAGAAAAATTGTTAATCGAACATATTTTATTCATATAATAATTCACTCGATAAAATAAAGTCTTATTTGATTTATAATATTGGATATATGAACCTTATAAGTTACAATTATCTTTCATCTACCATTTCTCTCTCAAACTGTTATACATACATGAAAGTTGACACATTCAAATAATGTTTTTTTAGTAATAAAATGACTATCTTAACCTTTATTTATAAATGGAGTATTATTTTAAGAAAGCTTGATGTAGGAGTAAAATAGTAAATCATTCCCAAAAATATTACTGTGGGTGTGTTTCTGTGTACGAAAGTTTATTGATTTCCATCTACCAATTATTGACATTTCTTTCTCAAGGGTATTAATAAAGTTTGACAATGTGATTTTGTTTTTAGATAAGTATATATTTACCATTCAATTATATTGAAAATTGTAGATTTAGACATATTTGTAGAATTAAACCTATCCAGAAGAAATACACTCCAAATTATTTTGTGATTCAACCTTTCTCCATCTCCCCCATCTGCTCTGCTTTTGTTGAATTTGTCTATTCTTCATCCACCATCACAATCCACCTCCTCTAAACATACATCAAATTAGGTAATCTATTTTCCCCTTTACATCTTGTTGCAATTTTGTTTATTATCAAATTACCCAATTAATTCTCAAATTATATGTACATATATAATACATATATATGTATGTATGTATGTGGATATATGTAGATAGATAGATACTAAGTTAGTGCTGAATATTCAAGAATCTGAAAAATGTAAGCTTTATGCGTATTTGTAGATACCCATCAGTCTATGAGCTGAAATAGTTATAGCTATTTAATAAAATTAGGTAATCTGCGATAAGGGTTGGTGGGTTTCTCTCATTCTAGCATTTTTGTTTTAGAAGGGATGACTTTGGTAGCTAAATAGTGATTTGTTGGCTGTGGCCTGTGGATCACTTGTGAAGTCAACTAGGAAAACACTGTTAGGTATTTGGGGAAGTTATGAACAAAATAGTTTAGGAAAAGGGTAAAGAAAGTGAGGTATCTCTCGTATTATACCGGGGAAATCTAGATTTGTGTTGTGTAAAGCTTTCCGTTGTTTGGTGGTAAGGTGAAATTGTTTTAAGATTGCGTAATTTAACCCAATACGGAGCTGGATGGAACACTGTATTTATATAGAGGGTCGAACTTAGTGTGATAAGGGTTAGTTTGGCATTACAAATTTTCTCTGGAGGCATTTGTTGTATTTCTAAGGAGGAATGGTAATCTATATATAGATGATCTGACAAAAGTCTGTTAATGGTGAAGAAGATCTGAGTGGTAATATATTACATACATTATGAAACACTCTATTGATTATGGTCTATTAAAGTGCTGGAATGTGTGTGCTTTCAAGCTATATCACCGTTAAAGTATAAGATGCTTTAGCTTAAGTTCCACGGATCTCTGTAGTTTTGCAGAAGAGTTATTGGCATCCATATATAAGCAATCTGGAGTATTTTGGTAAGTGATGCTGATGAGGGGATTAGACTTTCGGTTAATCATTTGCATATGCATTTTCTCTTGCTCGAATATTGTTTATTCATTCGTTTGTGCTCACCAGCAGGAAATCTCACATCTATCTTTTATATTTGCAATAGGTATATGCTGCACGATTTTCATCCATGTTGCATAGAATCACACATTTTCATATACCCACCTTCTTTAGGAGAATTGATATGAGGTCCCATGGGTTTGGCCATGTCAATATAAATAATGTGTTATTTGTTTTTCTTACAGGGTGCAGACCAATATGACACCTGTTTGTCCATTTGTCAAAGCTACTATTCCTGATGATCCATCTGTTAAGAAAAACAATGAAACCCAAAGCAAACCTGTTTGTCCTTTTTCCAAAGCGGCCCGCTCTGATGATCAAAACTCAGACAAGCAGTCCGAGAGCGATTACAAACAGGAGCCTGGTGAACGGGCAAGTATTCCTGCTAAGTGCCCCCTTGGATATGATTCCCAGACATTCAAATTGGGACCTCTCAGTTGCATGATATGTCATGCCCTACTTTTTGAATGTAGTAAATGTGCACCTTGTTCGCATGTCTTCTGCAAGTAAGTCGATTTTAATAGAATGATTTCTTTATTACTGCGTACCTCCGTGCGTAATGAGTATATGTTAAGTGCCTTCTTTCTTATGTTTATTTGCTAAGCATTTCTAGATTTCTTCCGACATTGACATTGTTTTAATAAACAGGGCTTGCATATCCCGCTTCAATGATTGCCCATTATGTGGTGCTGACATTGAAAAAATTGAAGATAACCCAGATCTTCAGAAAGTTGTTGATCGTTTCATTGATGGTCATGCAAGAATCAAGAGGTCTCAAAGTGATTCTCCCCAAGAAGAAGCAGGTGAGAGTAAAACGGTGATATACGAGGATGTATCTCTCGAGCGAGGCTCATTCTTGGTGCAACAAGCCATGAGGGTGAGTACAGAAAAAAATTATGCAAAAACTAGATATATGTTTTAATTAATTTGGCTTTAGATGTCCAATTGGCTTTTCCCCTGACCAAGATTCCTCTAATTACGTGTAATTGTGTTTTCACTTATAGGCATTTCGTGCCAGTAACTTAGAGAGCGCAAAATCTAGACTGAGTTTGTGCGCAGAAGACATCAGGGAACAATTAAAAAGAATGGGGAATACCACTGAGTTGTGCTCACAGCTTGGTGCTGTTCTGGGTATGCTAGGGGACTGCTGGTGAGTTCTTTTATTGACATGGACAGATTGACTTTAAAGTTCTCATTTATTTACTCTCTTGATGCTGAACTGTTAAGTAGTTTTTTGTCAATCTCCAAATAAAAAAGTTTTAAGACCACAAGCTAAATATATATGACCGCTGCTTGCTTGAGCTATTATTTGGTCAAATTAGATAGTTTTAAGATATTGAAGAGAGACAGATGTCAAACAAAATTTAAAGAAGTGAGTATCTGTTCTTTATCAGAGTTATAATAGCGCCTTATATATTGCAGCCGAGCTGCTGGTGATGTTAGTTCTGCTGTTACCTACTTCGAGGAGAGTGTTGGTTTTCTTGTGAAAGTTGCTAAAGATGATCCAGAGGTAATCATCTTTGACTGATTATTTGCATTTGAATTAAGTGTTTTCTCCCTATTTATTGGTTTCTATGTTGGTATACTTTTTGATCGAGTTATATCAAGATACGAAATATCTGTTTATACATGTCACTGCGTCATATGCAGGTAACACATACCCTTTCTGTCTCTTTAAATAAAATTGGAGATCTCAAATACTATGGTGAAGACTTGGAAGCTGCTAGGTCTTATTATCTCCAGGCTTTAGATGTCCGTAAGGATGCCATGAAGAATCAAGCTGTTCCATCTCAGGTGAGTAAAGATGGTATGATTTTTTAGAATTACTGCTGCATATACTTTTGAAATGTTATGTTTTTGTATACTCATGAATTGAGATGCGTTCACTTCATCTTGGAAATAAAGAAGATGATTGTCTTTAGGCAATCAAATTTCAAAACTACAAATTTGAAGCTTCCCCCGAGAACAACTTGTTTCATTTTCTAAAGTGAAATTTGAAGCCACTCTTGTGATTTAACCCCCTCTCTTGTGTAACTGCTAACACTCCACTTGATTCTATTCTCGAATGTCAATTCTACCTCAAGGAAAGTTTACTGGCGTAACAATCTGGTTGCGAGATACAGCATATATACATGTGCATGCTGAGCGGATAGGCTTAAAATTGATCCCTGTTTTTCCAGTTCTCATATCTCAGAAAGGCGTCTTTTCACTTGACAATAAGATATAATGACTTCATATAACCATCATCGGTTACACGTATTAGACAGTATTTTTTGTCATACTACTTGTTTTCCTTCCTCATGAGCAATCTCTGGGAATGTCTCCCATATTTCTTCTACAAGGCTGCTTATAAACCCAAAAAGTAACTGTTCATCATTAGTGATGACTTGTTAGTGTGCTGTCATAGTTATTAGAATCTCGATGGTTCAGGTTAACTCAAGCTGATTTTCCTAGGTTCTTGATGTAGCCGTGTCCCTAGCAAAAGTAGCCGATGTAGACAGGAATTTGGGCAATGAGGACACAGCTCTTGATCGATTCCAGGAAGCCATAAAATTAATGGAAGCTTTGAAACTAACATCAGAAGAAAGTGGCTTAGAGCCAAAGGTAATTTTTTTTCTCTCCCCACCTTGCGTTGCTGGTGCCAGTACCACTTATATCTTGGTTATATTTGTTTGACACTGTTCCTACATGCAGCGCCTATCCGTCCTGGAATTTCTTAATGGTCAACTCTCCAACAAACAGGCCTAATCCAGGAAGTATTGGTCAATGAAAGATTGTCCTCTATAATACTGTGAGCTTAGTGGTATGTTTTGAATGCTTAGGTGAAATAGAATGCATTTCTCTTGTAAATCCCAAATAATAAATAAGATGTTAAGTTCTGTAGATCTAGATAAACACAAGATCTTCTGATTTTGTGCAGAATAATGTGTACTTCGATAAATGTTGGAACATATTAGCAAAACGGCAAAGATATTGCACATTTCACTTTCCACTCGTTACCGGAAAAATGGTTTTCATATGAACTTATCATTCTTGCAATTATGAAAAATTATCGAATATCGATATGAGGTAAGATAGATAGGGCATTACTGTAGTTCTTGATTACAAATGCATCATACTTTTTGTATCTCAGATCTCACAAGCATCTAAACACCAACGTTTTACAATAAGATTTTTCATATTTGGCATATTTAGCAGTCCAATGTGGTAAACTCAAGCCGAGTCGAGTCAGGTCCAATATTTTGAGCAAGCTCGAGGTTTGGAATACATGCAATTGAGCCATGCAGGTATCAAGCTTGACTTGAGCTGTCTTTAGTTAAAAATTCAAACTTGACATCTAACAAGGTAAGTCAACTACAACTAGCCAATGACTAGATCAGAATACAAAATACACAAATGGACAATTAAAAAACATCATTATAGTAAGTCAACTATATTGAGACACCCAAGTTATAGTTAGATAACCCCCTTCTACAGCCAGCAGATTAATCCTCCTCCTGAAACTTCTGCATCCGAGAGCTACAAAGTGAAGAGTCATGAAGCAAATCCTCCACTTTAGCCATGAAAACCACCCCCTCGTTCACAAAAACCAAGTCCAAAAACTCGACGGAGGGCTATTCCCCGTGTGTCACTGTTGCAACAAACAGGTGTGTCACTGTTGCAACAAACAGGTTTCTTCAGGGCCTGCTTATCGCTGCGAACAATGTCAATACTTCTTGCACAAGATTTGTGCAGAATTACCCTTAGAAATAACTCATCCAATGCACTCTTACCATAAACTCCGCCTTTTAGCCAAATCGCCTTACAATATTGGTATAGGCAGTTGCAATGCCTGTTCAAAAGAGATGTCTGGTTTCGTATATCATTGCTCCACTTGTAATTTTGATCTTGATGCTCATTGTGCTTTCTTTGAACGAAGCGAGAAGTATAAGCATATCGGTCATGATCATCCTTTGACTTACCATCCAAGGCTTGCCCAGATTAAATGTGATGCTTGTGGAGTTCAAAGCCAAGAAGGATCATTTCAGTGCCTTGAATGTCCGCTTCGGATTGATGAAAAGTGTGCATATTTACCAACAAGTTTAAGGTTCTTGCATCATAGTCATCCACTAGAGCTTGCATTTCGCCTCCCGGTCGCATTTCCAGCTTATAATAATGTATGGTGCAGCCTGTGCAAAGGGAGGATTCACCCTAATTATTGGGTTTATCATTGTCCGACTTGCAAATACTTTCTTCATCTGAAGTGTGTGGTAACAAATACCTTGGATATTGAAAATCAGAATTCCATTAAGGTGAGACATCTTTCTTTAGCCGTATGTTGTAAAATTGTCTTTTAGTGAATAGATCTTTACAATATTATCCGATCAAGCAGAATTTAATCTGGTCATATTAATAAGTTTAATTGAGCCGATAGTCGAGTTTTAACATCGATCATCTTGATTTGTAAGTTATTTAAAGAAGAAGAAGAAGACGAAAAAGAAGAAGAAGAAGAAGAAGAAGAAGAAGAAGAAGAAATAGAAGAAGGCGAAAAAAAAGAAGAAGAAGAAGAAGAAGAAGAAGAAGAAGAAGAAGAAGAAGAAGACGAAAAAGAAGAAGAAGAAGAAGAAGAAGAAGAAGAAGAAGAAGAAGAAGAAGAAGAAGAAAAAGAAGAAGAAGAAGACGAAGAAGAAGAAGAAGACGAAGACGAAGATATAGAAGAAGAAGAAGACGAAGAAGAAATAGGAGAAGAAGAAGAAGAAGAAGAAGAAGAAGAGGAAGAGGAAGAGGAAGAGGAAGAGGAAGAGGAAGAAGAAGAAGAAGAGGAAGAGGAAGAAGAAGAAGAAGAAGAAGAAGAAGAAGAACAAGAAGAAGAGCCACCCGCTGATAAGAAATCGCATGGAGTACTAATGGAAGAACTTGAAAAGGAACTATCAAACATTATTGGGTTGGAGGATCTTAAGAAGCAACTTCGAACATGGGCAAAGGGGTTGCTTTTGGACTATAGAAGGCAACAACTTGGGATCAATGTTGGTGCAAGAAAACCACCTCATATGGGTTTCCTTGGCAATCCAGGAACAGGTGATCATACTTCACATTTCTCGATCGAGTTGTACAAACAATAATTGCATGTAGTAATTTGTCTAATACTTAGGTTGTTTGCTTCACAATACTTTTTTTTTAATTATAAATGGTACTTCTCTTTAGGTAAGACTACGGTGGCTAGAATTCTTGGCAGGTTACTTCACAATTTGGGAGTTCTCTCATCCGATAAGTTTGTTGAAGTGCAAAGAACTGATCTTGTAGCTGAATATATTGGGCAAACAGGACCAAAAACTAAAGCTAAGGTACATTTGAATAATGGTCAATAGTCAAATAGATGAAGATGCAAAAATCATCATGTTTGATTAAAGATGCACATTTTATGCTTGTACTGTCTTAACCGATACCTTGTTACACACTCTGCGCTGATTTGCCTTCACAGATAGATGAAGCTGAAGGGGGAATCCTATTTGTTGATGAAGCCTATCGACTAATAGTACCTACATCTTCAGGACACACACAAGATTTAGGCTTAGAAGCACTAGAAGAAATAATGTCTGTCATGGAAGGTGGAAAACTTTCAATTATTTTCGCAGGTTACAGAGAGCCAATGCAGCGCGTGCTAGCTTCCAACGAAGGCTTCAGGAGAAGAATCAACTCATTGTTTATCTTTGACAACTATGGCTGTGAAGAACTTGCCCAGATTCTTGACAAGGAAATGACTAAAAAAGGCAGTAAATTTTTCGGGTTTAAATTGGATCCTTCGTGTAGCCTCAATGTCATTGCAGCGCTTATAAAGAATATGACAACCGAAGAACAACGTAGCAAGATGAATGCAGGTATTGTTGATCAAATGCTGACTAAAGCTAGAGAAAATTTGGACAGGAGGCTTCCGGTTGATTGTGCAGACAGAAATTTGTTGGTTACAATCACATTAAAGGATCTTGAAGTGTCCCTTGAATTGTTGAACAAAAACCAAGCTATTGGCTTTGAAGGTCTCAAATGATACCCCTCAATTAGTTTCCTGGTGCTAGACAACTTTTTTCTATTCATTTGATGCATTGTCTACGAAAATTTGAAGAAATTATGGTACTGCTTCTTCTGTTTCCCGAGTAATTTGAATACACTGTATATTTATTAGTATCATCCTTTCAATCCCAACTTGTGATTTGTGATATCAAAGCCATGTTCATTTTGGAACATACACTTTGTTATTAATAAAAATAATTCAACCCAAACTCAAGTCCTCAGTAGTTTTGTTGAATATACATTTGTTCTGTTATTGTCTGGCTGAAGTTTTCGATTGAAGGCATACATGATGACTACTATTGGTGAGTTTACTGGTTGAGTATGCTATGAGATGTTAATAAGTTAGGTTCTGTAGATCTAGATAAGCACAAAATCTGCTGATTATGTGCAGAATGATGTTTACTTCTTTAAATTGTTGGAATTATATGAGCAAAATCGCAAAGATATTGCGTATTTTACTTTCCATTGGTTACTGGAAAAATGGTATTTATTAGAAATTATCATTCTATATGAAAAATTATTGAATATCGATATATGGTAAGATACATAGGGCCTTATTGTAGTTCTTGATTACAAATTTCTCATACATTTGTTGCTTAGATCCCACAAGCATCTAAACACCAACGTTTTACAATAAGATTTTTTCATATTTGGCATAACTAGAAGTCCAATTCGGTAAACGTAAGCCGAGTCGAGTCAGCTCCATTGTATGTTTGAGCAAGCTCGAGGTTTCGAATACATGCAATTGAGCCAAGCAGGTATCAAGCTTGACTTGAGCTGTATTTTGTTAAAAATTCAAGCTTGACATGAGCTGTCCAACTTGAACAAACAAGGTAAGTCAACTACAACTAGCCAATGAGTAGATCAGAAATACAAAATACACAAATGGACAATTAAAAAACATCATTATAGTAAGTCAACTATATTGAGACACCCAAGTTATAGTTAGATGATCCCCTTCTACAAGCAGCAGATTAATCCTCCTCCTGAAACTTCAGCATCCGAGAGCTACAAAGTAAATAGGCATGAAGCAAATTCTCCATTTCAGCCATGAAAACCACCCCCTTGTTCTCAAGAACCAAGTCCACAAACTCGACGGAGGGCTATTCCCCGTGTGTCACTGTTGCAACAAACAGGTATCTTCAGGGCCTGCTTATCGCTGCGAACAATGTCAGTACTTCATTCACAAAAATTGTGCAGAAATACCATTAGAAATAACTCATCCAATGCACTCTTATCATAAACTTCGCCTTTTAGCCAAATCGCCTTACAATGTTGGTATAGGCACCTGCAATGTTTGTACAAAAGATATGTCTGGTTTCGTATATCATTGCTCCACTTGTAATTTTGATCTTGATGCTCATTGTGCTTTCCTTGAAAGAACCAAGAAGTATAAGCATATCAGTCATGATCATCCTTTGACTTACCATCCAAGGCTTGCCCAGATTAAGTGTGATGCTTGTGGAGTTCAAAGCCAAGAGGGGTCATTTCAGTGCCTTGAATGTCCGCTTTGGATTCATGAAGACTGTGCATATTTACCAACAAGTTTAACCTTCTTGCATCACAGCCATCCACTCGAGCTTGCTTTTCGTCTCCCTGTAGCATTTCTAGCTTATAATGTATGTTGCAGTTGGTGCAAAGGGAGGATAGACCCTGGTTATTGGGTTTATCATTGTCAGAGTTGCAAATACTTTGTTCATCTGAGGTGTATAGAAACACGTAAATTGGGCTTGGATATTGAAAACCAGAATTCCATTAAGGTGATACATCTTTCTTTTGTTGTATAATCTAAAAGTAGCCTTTTAGTGAATAGATCTGATACTATTATCTAATCGAACAGAAACTAATCTGGTCAACTTAATAAGTTTTATTGAGCCAACAGTCGATTTGCAAGTTTTAACATCGATCATCTTGATTTCTAAGTCATTCATCACCATAAATATAGTTATAACATCACTCGAGATCATAACTGTTCTAGGCAATAGAATCAAGTAATGGTTCACAAGGTTCTGTGATGGGAAGTGGCAGTTCATGGCAGCAGCACGGAGGTAAGAAGTCGGATGCAGTACTAATGGAAGAACTTGAAAAGGAACTGTCAAACATTATCGGGTTGGAGGATCTTAAGCAGCAACTTCGAACATGGGCAAAGGGGTTGCTTTTGGACTACAGAAGGCAAAAACTTGGGATAAATGTTGGTGCAAGAAAACCACCTCATATGGGTTTCCTTGGTAATCCAGGAACAGGTGATGATACTTTACATTTCTCGTTCGAGTTGTTGAAATAATAATTGCATATAGTTGTTTGCTTCATAATGTGTTGTATATGTAAATGTTTAGGTAAGACTACGGTGGCTAGAATTCTCGGCAGGTTACTTCACAATTTGGGAGTTCTCTCATCCGATAAGTTTGTTGAAGTGCAAAGAACTGATCTTGTAGCTGAATATATTGGACAAACAGGACCAAAAACTAAAGCTAAGGTACATTTGAATAATGATCAATAGTCAAATAGATAAGATGCAAAAATTATCATGTTTGATTAAAAATGCAGATTTTGTGCTTGCTTGCATCATCTTAACTAATACCTTGTTGCGCTCGCGGCACTGATTTGCATTTACAGATAGATGAAGCTGAAGGGGGAATCCTGTTTGTCGATGAAGCCTATCGACTAATAGTACCTACATCTTCAGGACACACACAAGATTTAGGCTTAGAAGCACTTGAAGAAATAATGTCTGTCATGGAAGGTGGAAAACTTTCAATTATTTTTGCAGGTTACAGAGAGCCAATGCAACGCGTGCTAGCTTCCAACGAAGGCTTCAGGAGAAGAATCAACACTTTGTTTATCTTCGACAACTATAGTTGTGAAGAACTTGCCAAGATTCTTGACAAGGAAATGACTAAAAAAGGCAGCAAATTTTTCGGGTTTAAATTGGATCCTTCGTGTAGCCTTAATGTGATTGCAGCGCTTATAAAGAAAATGACAACGGAAGAACAACGTAACAAGATGAATGCAGGCATGGTTGATCAAATGCTGACTAAAGCTAGAGAAAATTTGGACAGGAGGCTTCCGGTTGATTGTGCAGATAGAAATTTGTTGGTTACAATCACTTTAAAGGATCTTGAAGTGTCCCTTGAGTTGTTGAACAAAAACCAAGCTATTGGCTTTGAAGGTCTCAAATGATGCCCCTCAATTAGTTTTCTGCTGCTAAACAACTTTTTTCTATTCATTTGATGCATTGTCTATGAAATTTGAAGAAATTATGGTACTGCTTCTTCTGTTTCCCGAGTAATTTGAATACATTGTATATTTATTAGTATCTTCCTTTCAATTCCAAGTTGTGATTTTGTGATATCTTAAGCTATATATGTTCATTTTGGAACATACACTTTATGATTGATAAAAACAATTCAACCCAAACTCAAGTCCTCAGTAGTTTTGTTGACTATACTTGTTCTGTTATTGTCTGAATGAAGTGTTTGGTTGAAGGCATCCATGGGGAGTTCAGTTGTTGATATGTTGTGAGATTATATCAACTGTCAATGACTTTTAGTTGGGATTTAGATAGATTGGTTTAGCTCAATTTTCGACATGAGAAGTACTTATAAACTTTATCTTACAGTTAATCTCTCTAATTTCTTAAGCTATTGTTTGGAATCCGTATAGTCAAACTTTGAAAACTTTGATCATTAATTTTTATTAGTCGATAAGAAATAATGTAATTATGTTGGATCTTGTTAGATTCGTATCAATCTATATTTTTGAAATATCAATTCTTTACAACTTTTACACTTGTAAAATTAGAGATATTTTCGTTTTAAATCGTGTCTCGTTGACCGTGAAAAATTTAAACTATCATAAAAATAACAGAGAGAGTACATGATGTATTGGTATAGGCGGCGCCGGTAGTTGCAATGCCTGTTCAAAAAAGAGGTTAGGTTCCATATGTGAATGCTTCATCTGTACTTTCAAGTTTCAACCCTGACGCTCGTTGTGCTTGCTTTGAATGAAGCAAGAAGTATAAGCATATCGGTCATGATCATCCTTTCACTTACTATCCAAGGCCTACCCTGATTCATTGTTGTTGTAATGAAAGCGAATTAACTAAATATTGGATGCGAATCTTAAATAAAGAATTATGTAAAACACAGGTAATATAGAAGAAAATAACGAGTTAGGATTATTTCACGAGCTTCAAACCACAATCATTTAATATAATGAGAAGAATTGATTACATAATTGATCAAACTATGATAACATACGAATTTCTAAAGTGGGATTATAAGACGAATTTCTAATTTATCTATTTAGTTTCTCATGTGTCGTAACTCGTATCTATTGTCTAAACCACAATGAGGAGTACTCTGTTTATAGCTTCATTAACGCACCTAAGAGGAATTACTCTTTTTAAAAAAAATCTCACATTAATCACCTAACTAATGTAACTAATTGTTCATCAAGAAAGAATTCTAATAGGTAATAACTTGAATCTGCCTCACCTACCTATAGTGTTGTTACCGGTCCGAGAGTGAATATACTTTTTAGACCGGTATTATTCCGATAACTTATCGGGTGGATACCGGTAAGGATCAGTTCCGGATATATCCAATGAAAACATATATAATTAAAAAAACCTTTAAAAGAAGTTCAAACTCAATAATATAACATCTAAAAATTAACATTGAATATGTTATTGGATACTTTTATCGGATAACTTATCGGACGCGGGTTAATTTGTTTTACCCATTCTCGGACCGTTATCTTACTGGGTGGATAAACGGACCAAAAATTTCTGACCGAATACTGAACGAATCTCGGTTCTCCCAATCCAATAACAACCTAGCTACCTAATCTACCTAATGTAATTACTTCATCCTCAAGAAAAAAACTCTAATAATAGGTAATAACTTATATAGATATATATGCCTATTAAAGTAACCATTAGATAGAAAGAACTCTAATAGAACTATAATAGGTAATAAGTTTAATATATATGCCTATTAAAGTCCGCATATTTAAAAATTGTGATGCTTGTGGAGTTGAAGGGCAAGAAGGGTGATTAGAGTGTCCGGTTTGGATTGATGAAAAGTCTTCATATTTAGGACCAAGTTTAACGTTTGCATGTCCAGCTTATAATAATGTATTGTGCAGAGTGTGCAAAGGGAGGAATCAATCTAATTATTGGGTTTTTTGTCCGACTTGCAAATACTTGTTTCATCTCAACACCAAGAACAAGAAGCTCCTTGGATATTCAAAACCAGAATTCCATTCAGGTCAGACATCTTTTGTATTTTTCTTTAGTCGTATGCTGTAATATTTGTCTTTATAAATAGATTTGATAATACTATCCAGTCGAGTTTTAACATCGATCATCTTGATTTCTAAGTCATCTAAAGAAGAAGACGAAGAAGAAGGAGAATTTGAATCTGGAAAGGAACTAATGAAAGGAGTAACGAAAGAATTTGAAAAGGAACTATCAAATATTATTGGGTTGAAGACTCTTAAGAAGCAACTTCGAACACGGGCTAAGTCGTTGTGTTTGGAAGAATATGGAGTACTTGAAAAGGAATTATTAAAAATGATTGAGTTGGAGGAGCTTAAGGAGCAACTTCAAACATGGGCAAAGAGGTTTCTTTTGCTAGAAGAAGAAAAAGACGAAGAAGAAGAAAAAGATCAGCCACACGTTGCTGGTAAGAAATCGGATAATGGAGTACTAATGGAAGAACTTGAAGAGGAACTATCAAACATTATTGGGTTGGAGGATCTTAAGCAGCAACTTCGAACATGGGCGAAGGGGTTGCTTTTGGACTATAGAAGGCAACAACTTGGGATTAATGTTGGTGCAAGAAAACCACCTCTTATGGTTTTCCTTGGCAATCCTGGAACAGGTGATGATACGTCACATTTCTCGATCGAGTTGTAGAAGTAATAATTTGTCTAATACTTAAGTTGTTTGCTGGTACCTCTCTTTAGGTAAGACTATGGTGGCTAGAATTCTTGGCAGATTACTTCACAATTTGGGACTTCTCTCATCCGACAAGGTTGTTGAAGTGCAAAGAACTGATCTTGTAGCTGAATATACGGGACAAACAGGAAAAAAAACTAAAGCTAAGGTACATTTGAATAATGATCAATAGTCAAATAGATCAAGATGCAAAAATTATCATGTTTGATTAAAGATGCACATTTGGTGTTTACATCATCTTATGATCTTAACCAATACCTTGTTGCACACGCTGCTCTGATTTGCCTTTCAGATAGATGAAGCGGAAGGAGGAACCCTATTTGTCGATGAAGCCTATCAACTAATAGTACCTACAGACAAAGACGATTACGGCTTAGAAGCACTTGAAGAAATAATGTCTGTCATGGATGGTGGAAAACTTTCAATTATATTCGCAGGTTACAGAGAGCCAATGCAGCGCGTGCTAGCTTCCAACGAAGGCTTCAGGAGAAGAATTGACACATTATTTATCTTCGACAACTATAGCTGTGAAGAACTTGCCAAGATTCTTGACAAGGAAATGACTAAAAAAGGCAGCAAATTTTTCGGGTTTAAATTGGAACCGTCGTGTAGCCTTAATGTGATTGCAGTGCTTATAAAGAAAATGACAACTGAAGAACAGCGTAACAAGATGAATGCAGGTATAGTTGATCAAATGCTGACTAAAGCTAGAGAAAATTTGGACAGGAGGCTTCCGGTTGATTGTGCAGATAGAAATTTGTTGGTTACAATCACTTTAAAGGATCTTGAAGTGTCCCTTGAGTCATTGAACAAAAACCAAGCTATTGGCTTTGATGGAATCAAATCTCCCTCAATTTCTTATTATATCTGAAATTCTAGTTCTTTAGTATTCATTATATGCATTGTGTATGAAAATTTTGAAAAAATGATGGTACCGCTTCTTTTGTTTCCTAAGTAATTTGGGTACATTGTATATAATTGTTATTCTCCTTCCAAACCCATCTTGTGATTTTGTGATATCTAAAGCTGTGTTCATTTTGGAACATACACTTCATTATTAATAAAATCAATCCAAACTGAAGTCTTCAGTTGTTTGTTGAATATATTTGTTCTGTTATTGTGGCTGAAGTGTTGGATTAGAGGCATACATGGGGAGTTCACTGGTTGAGTGTGTTGAAGAGATTACATCAACTGATAATAGTAACTTATAATTGGGATTTAGTTCGATTTCCGACATGATAAGTAGTTATAAACTAATCACTCAGCAATTCATGATGTATAACTTTGTAGATAATTACGTGCGACGCTCCAAATCTATATTTTGATGTTGTACAAAATTAAAGATTGTGTTCTCTAGCTCTTCAATATAATGAGAATAGTCAAAATGACTCGTTACACTATCAACGCTTCTTAACTATTGGTAGGTAGTCGCTAGTATTTGTACTTTACTTGTTTGGTTAATTTAAAATAACTTATCTAATATCACATGCGTAAAATTACGTACTATCTAACTTCGTACCTATTTAGGAGAGGAACTTTTTGAAAGACGTTGAGAGATATTGATGTCACTAAATGAACAATTAGATGCCCTCTACCTTAGATTAATCAACGGCTATATCCACATTACAATAATAAAATCCTCTGCCTCCCTCAACGCTCCATCTTCTTGTTTATTCTTCGACAAACTCAACGGTACAATTTAATTTCCGACATAATAAACCAAGCAACCAAGCCTCTCATCATCAACTAATATATTATCTCTTTTTCTTCATCAACTCATCTCATTCTTGATTTTCAGTTTTCACAAAAATGGAAAATATCAATCCTAATCATCCTCCTACCCAACATGTTGCTACTATACAGCATGTAACAAAAGCCTCGTCTGATCAACTACTCAGCAAATTTGCTGAATTGGGTTCTGGATCAAACAAGAAATCAACATTTGGAAAGGAATTAACGTTAGCTAAGCGTCGAAAACAATGTGTTGATTATGCTCATGGAATTAGTATAACTGCTTTAGTTGAAAGAAAGTCATTGCTGCAGAATATGAATCCGATGGGGTCGAAAGCATTGGTTCGAAGATTTGGGATTGGTAAAGCTAAGATCAGAGTGAAGGAGTTGAAGAACACATCTTTAATTGGTACCATTGAAAAGGTAATGTCTAATGTCATAATGTTGAATTTTCGGACTGGTTTCAGACTATTACACATTAATTTTGGACAATGTTATGTGCATTTAATTTGTAACGGAAACCGTGACAGCTACTCGTCGAGTATGCATTGGTATAGATGGGAGAATGTTATGTGCTCGAGTCTTACTACCTTTGCATGTTTTGTTGGTGATGTTTTACAGACATGGAGAAAAACTATAGAAGGGGCTTCTAAGGTATTCATGGAGAAACATTACAACAAGCACAAACGTTTGATAAGTGATGTTTATTAGCTACTACTGCAGACAATTGAAGCTTGTGCCTCTTTTACAAGCACAAGAGAAGAAGAAAGTTGCAGGATAAATCAACACACAATTTCAGAATTTTTTTGCATTTGTTTATTAAGTTTTGAAGGGTCCTAGTTTCTCTGCCTAGCAATAGTGTAAAAAGTTTCAAGATTTTGGCAATATAGTTTTCTTATACAACTTGGTTATATATTTCTGAAGTATGAAGATCAAGAATATGTACAATGCAATTTCAAGTTCTTACACATGATGAATGATACTTTGATTGATACAATCGAAACATGACCTAGTTGAATCAATTAGCTTGATACTCGATTTGATTCAAATGGATAATTTGAGGAAAAAAATCTACTTCGAATGGAGAATATTAAACTTGAGAGGTAGCTATTATTGATTGGAACAAGGCTGTCTATGATGAATTTCAGACTTAGGATCAAGGAGGTACCATGATTTCCTAACTGCTTTGAAATTCAACATAGATTTATTTACCATGGAATAGAGGAGTAGGTAGATGATCTTTTCCGTTTAATTTGTCTAGTAGATAGATTATGTGCTTGATGAAGATTAAGTGCTATTAAGAAGTTCAATACGAAAAATCCAAATAATAAGATATGTAAACATACAAGACTCACCTACAAAATCAACGAAATGAAAGTTCTTGGACTTGCCTTCTTAGATGAAAGACCAGGAAACGAAATAAACAAAATAATGAGGTAAAAATACAATGAAAAACAGTAGTCTTCTCATTATACAAGTTGCACAAATCTATCTTTCTCGAGCCCTCCATGTAAAGGTCTAGAAGCATTTCCTGTGAACAATGGAAGGGCCAGCTTCGTCGTACTCTGCCTTTGCAATCCACATCTGCAACAACAAAATTAAGTAATTCATCAAGATTTTGTATTGTGGCAAAAAAAAGGATGTTGGACAGTTGGGAATAGAAAAATTACCTGCTGGAATGTGCTCAGAGAGGCTAAAATGGAACCTCCGATCCACACACTGTACTTCCTCTCTGGTGGGGCAACCACCTTGATTTTCATGCTGCTTGGAGCTAGTGCTGTAATTTCCTTGCTCATCCTGTCAGCGATACCTGGGAACATGGTGGTTCCACCACTGAGAACAATATTCCCGTAGAGATCCTTTCTGATATCGACATCACACTTCATGATGGAGTTGTATGTGGTCTCGTGGATGCCAGCAGCTTCCATCCCTACCATTGAAGGTTGGAAGAGGACTTCAGGGCAGCGGAAACGCTCATTGCCAATGGTGATGACCTGGCCATCAGGAAGCTCATATGTTTTCTCCACAGATGAGCTGGTCTGTGATGTCTCGATCTCTTGCTCATAGTCGAGTGCAATGTAGGAGAGCTTTTCCTTAACATCTCTTACTATTTCCCGCTCGGCAGTGGTGGTGAAAGAATAACCCCTCTCAGTCAGAATCTTCATCAAATGATCTGTGAGATCACGCCCTGCCAAATCTAGACGGAGGATTGCATGAGGGAGGGCATAACCTTCATAGATTGGTACTGTGTGACTGACACCATCCCCGGAGTCCATAACAATACCTGGAATTGACAAATATAAATCATAACCATGTAATCAAATCAGCAATAATAACAAATATGACCATAAGTTTTTTGGTGTTTCTTACCAGTTGTACGACCACTGGCATAAAGGGAGAGGACGGCTTGAATAGCAACGTACATTGCAGGAGTATTGAAGGTCTCAAACATGATTTGAGTCATTTTTTCACGATTAGCCTTGGGGTTAAGAGGGGCTTCTGTTAGCAGCACAGGGTGCTCTTCAGGAGCCACACGGAGCTCATTGTAGAAAGTATGATGCCAAATCTTCTCCATATCATCCCAGTTGCTAACAATTCCATGCTCAATGGGGTATTTTAGAGTCAATATACCTCTCTTTGATTGAGCTTCATCACCCACATAAGCATCCTTTTGACCCATGCCAACCATCACTCCAGTGTGTCGAGGGCGCCCCACAATGCTAGGGAAAACAGCTCTAGGAGCATCATCTCCAGCAAATCCAGCCTGAAAGTTTAATTATGAGAAATCAGCATCTACATATGGGATTATAACTCTTACATAATTCCACATTCGTCCTAATTATTTAGTCCACTATCTGTTTTGTAAGATCTTGATTTAATATAGAATGTGAGTAGCTAATGTCAATTAAGCACAAGTAGAAACTTATCCCAATTAGTTACCTTGACCATTCCTGTTCCATTGTCACAGACAAGGGGCTGGATTTCCTCACCGTCTGCCATTATTTACTGCATCAATAGAGAAACGACGCAGTTTAGAAAATAAAATACAGCATTCTTGTTTCAACACATTATCTAACTTGCACTTGGTATGTTTAACGACCACTCAGATTTCTACTTCTCCATCAACCAATATATAAGTAAAATGGTAGAAATCGAACTCCTTCAAACTCCAAATCATAACATTAGTAATTAAGTAGTTTTCGAACTGAATACCCTTTCTAGGATCCTTCTACAGATCCGTAGATCATGACTCAAACAGAGTATTAGAAACTAATTTACACAAGATCAATAAACTGAAAGCACAAAGTCCAGTTGTATAATCGAAATAACAATCAACACTTGTTTTCAATTCAAGAGATTACTAACAATCAATGGCAAATCACATTAACCAAATGACTCTTGAAAAATGCAGCATCATCTTGAACTCCAAACTAAACAAGAAAATCCTAGTTCAACCCACAATTCTACACAGCAAACCCCATCAATAGACTTCAAACACGGATATGAAAATTTCAATCATGTATCGCGGAATTCATGGATAGTTATAATCGATGTAAACATGCAAAGCATGATGTATAATTTCCTAAATAATAAGCTACTGCAATGGGGGATAGATAAAGGAGTTACAGAATCATCTATGCTAAAAAATGATCAACCCCACAAAAAATACCTTAAC
>CM016566.1:5873738-6040474 GCA_003412495.2 Echium plantagineum | reverse complement strand
ACCAATTTCGTCTCCTACCTAAAGTTATTAACATTTGCCATATTAGAAAAATTGTAGAACCATAATGGTAAAGGTGATATAAAATAAATGATTATTTGCTCGCATGTCATGTTTGAAAACAAATTCATAAAATATTAGGGGACCATAATGGTGAAGGTGATATAAATTTTCATATCTTTTGAAATTATTAAATTGTACTTACATATTTTCATTAAATACTAGTTAGTGACTTAAAATATATAAGTCATTCTATAATTACACTTTTAACCTTTAAAAAATAAATTCATAAAATATTAGGGGACCACAAAAAATATTTCTAGATCCGCCCCTGATTCACCCCAATCAAACGTACCATAAGTGATGGCAACGAGGAGATGTTCACACTCAAAGGAAAAAAAATGAATAGATGTTCAAACCTTTAGTTGAGAGAGGGGTGTCACAGATACAACTCTATTGTAGTCTTCTCGTCTTTCCTGATGAGTCAGCAAAGGTCTTTCACTTTCTACTGCAATGTGTAAAATATACATAATTTATAACGATGTTCTAATTACTCAATGAACATACAAATACAAAAGCGGAAGCGATAAAATGAGATCAAATTTTGTACCTCCAGCCATTGCTTATTAAATATGAGATATGTCTTTTCTACCTTCACCAGATTCGTGCCAGAATTATTGTTGTAGGTTCAAAACTCTCCTTCTCAGATCGTGTAAGGTTTTTGAAAAGTGAATTCGGTGACATCTAAAGTTATGTAGCTCATATATTTATACTAGTCTAGCCATCATTGAATAATTAATGAGACGCAACTATATTAGGAAATAGTTACCTAAATTAGGGAGAGAGTTAATTAGTTAACTTGATCAATTGGTAACTTACTAATTAAATGAATCATACTTCTTTTCTAAGACAACTAAATAAATATTAATATAATATTTGTTTTGATATTAAAAAAATCTTAGGGTCTGTTTGTTAAACTCATTACCAAATTGTCCAAATACCAAATTGTTTAAACTAAATCAAACACTAATCAGCTAAGATCACTTCTCAAATCCCAAAAGACCTAAACTTTACACAAACCCAAACTATCCTAACTAAATCAGCTCAATATCCTTCACAAACCATCTAAAGACCTTAACCTTATACAAACCCCAAAATTCCAACCAAATTAGCTAATACTCACTTCTCAAAACCCAAAAGATCGAAATTTTATCCGAGCCCAAAATTATTCTAGCTAAATCAAATCTTAATCAACTAATCACTTCAGAAAACCAAAAGATGGAAACTTTATACAAATCTCAAATTATTACGACTAAATCCAATCGTAATCAGCTAAAATCCTTGAGAAAAATGAAATAATTGTTAAGTTAATGTAAATGTTATATAACTTGAAGGGTTAACTAAACTACATATAAAAACTGAGCTATAACTTGATTTGATCAATTTGTTGCTTTCTAGATACAGAAAGCTCCTGGAAATAATTGATTTACATTACTGTTTACATAAACACGTATATGAATGTCTTTGAATAGACTCCCATCAAGTACATAGGGGATTGAAAAGTATAGGGTGTGAATGGCGTGATCATCGATCGTAAAAGTCTAATTCTAACAAATACCTAACAGGCGAACACTCAATCAAGTATATATTTTAACGAGTTGAATAGTTACCCAATTGTCTCAAGTGTCTCTCGATTAAGTTTCGAATAGGTTTCAAGTGTATTACCGAACAAATGTCAAATTACCATCCTATCCATAACACTAATAGCAAAAATTACAATAAATAAGTGTTTTAGATTTTTAAAATGGATGTGGGTGTGTATATTGCAACTGAGCTTAATTATCATTTTCTAATTAATTAAACTTGTTAGGGAGTATTATTGTTTTCCCTTATTTTAATTTTCTATATTGAAAAAAAACATATCCTATATTGTAAAACCCCCTAATTTTTCCACTGAAATCAAATCCAAATAACCAAAATTTAATAAAAAATAATTACAAAAATGGCGGTGGCGGACGAGGAAACGTCTTCTTCGAGTACTAGCAGCGCCACCAAGCTCCGATCAGATGCGGCGTCGTCGTGTTATTTAGCCAAAACGGTTCTAAGAAGTAGCGTGGTTCTTCAAGTTGTTCAAGGCCATTTTCGCTCTTCTTCAGCACATGATGTTGTGTTTGGAAAGGTTTGATTTCATTGTCTTTTTGGGAACCCATTTTGTTAAATTGAATAAATTCAGCTCTAATATGGATTTCACGAGTTTGTTTTTACTGCTTGGTGATTAATTATTTCGGAACCCAATTTGTTTAATTGAATAAATTCAGCGTTTAATTTTACATATTAATGATTTCTTTGTTACTGCCTGTTGATGACTTATTTTCGAAACGTTTGATCTTTTATTACAATCCCAGTAACCCAATTAGTTTAATTGAATAAAACCAGCATTAATTTGAGTTTCAAGAGTTCAAGTTTAATGCCAGTGATCAATTATTTTGGAAATTTTGGTTTTTGGTAATTGAAGGGTTATTGAGTTTAATGTAAAACTAAGAGCTGAAGCTTTGTTATTGATAGCCTTTTAAGCTCCTATAAAAGAATCAACAGAACATTGTCTTGTTGTTTGTGATCATTCATGTGGTTGTATGGTTATAAGATGTTCAATAAAGGTACTAGTACGAACAAGGTGCGAAGCTATGATAGTTACGGAATGATCCTAGAGGAATATGTTGAGGAGATCCGGAATGATCCTAGAGGAATATGTTGAGGAGATGATGAGGCGTAGATGTGAATGGACATGCCATATTTATTTAGACAACGTCCCTTTATGAAGTAAGAGCTAGTTTGGTTAAGATAAAAATTGTAATAACTAATTTTGCATCATGATGAACTTTTGTCCAGGAGACTACGATAGAGTTAGTAGTTATCGGCGAGGATGGATTTGTCCAATCTATCTGTGAGCAGCCAGTGTTTGGCGTGATCAAGGATTTGGCTGTTCTTCGCTGGAGCGAGAGAGTAGATTGTCAACAATCTCAGGTAAATTTCCTATTTCAATTTCCAATTAGTTTATTCACTTAAAAAGTGTTCACTTTATAGATTCAGATTAATTTCTTATGTTGTATCTTGATGTAGGCCGCTGGGAAAGACATCCTGGTTGTTATTTCTGATTCAGGGAAGCTTTCATTTTTAACCTTCAGCAATGAGATGCACAGGTTTGTTCCTTATACGTCTTTTTGGTGTGGGTTTTCTTCATTAGGCATGCCTGAACATGCTTCAATGTACTAAAATTCAGTTCTATATTATTTAAAAACACAGGTTTTTTGCAATATCTCATATTCCACTTTCAATATCGGGGAACTCAAGAAACCAGTTAGGGCGGATGCTATCAATTGATTCCAAGTGAGTAACCTTCCAGAAACTCAACACATTTGCATCCCTAGCCTTCACAATGTACTTTGTATTTTGGCTATACAATTTGTTGGTACAATTTATTGATTAGCTCCATGTTTACCTTCATGAAGCGGCTGCTTCATTGCTGTTAGTGCATATGAAGACAGGTTAGCTCTGTTCTCGGTCTCTACGTCGGCTGGAAGTGATATCATTGATAAGGTAGTTCTCTTTTTTTCTTTCTGAACAACATCCATGTACATATCTGCTTTTAGATATTTACACAAGTTCTGTGTAACTGAACTAATTAAACTTATTTTTGGTGCACTTCTCTTGCATGGTACCTTTAGAGAATCTCCTATCCTCCTGAAAATAAAGTGGAAGCAAGTGCTCGTGGAGGAGGTATTCGTGGTACTATATGGAGTATGTGCTTCATATCTAAAGAATTTCACCAGCCAAGTAAGGAGTACAATCCTGTCTTAGCGATTTTGTTAAATAGGTATGATTGGAATGGTATTTGCATCCACTCTCAATAGCATCTCCCTTTGTCACAACATATCTTTATAATGCAAAATCACTTTATGAATTGAAAGGATCATGTCTCGCATAAACTTCATTACTTTTACCTAGTCCTTAAGATTTGCATGTGCCATTGCAGGGAGAAATCTTATCGGAATGAGCTTTTGGTGTTGGAATGGGATACCAAGGAACATGCAGTTCATGTAGTATATAAGCACTCTGAAGGGGGCCCCCTGGCTCATCATATTATTGAAGTTCCTCAATCTTTTGGTTATGCTTTTCTATTCAGGGCTGGAGATGCTCTCTTGATGGATTTTAGAGATGTGCGAAATCCTTGTTGTGTTAGAAAAATAAGTTTAAGTTTTACGCCATCTCCTTCGGAGGCCCAGAGTTTTTTTGAAGTAACATTAAAGATTCCAGATATAATTGATGATAGTGTTGCTGCATCTGCTTTGTTGGAGCTGAGTGATATGAATAAAAATGATTCAATGGACATTGATGGTGATATCACTATTGAGCCTGGTACTAATTTTGTTTGCTCGTGGTGTTGGGGACACCAAGACATGAACAACCCTATACTGATTTTCTGTGCAGATTCTGGAGAAATTTATAAGATTGAAATTTCTTTAGATTCCGATGGTGCCAATTTGAAGCTATCTGACTGTCTTTTCAAATGTCAACCGACAAAAGCCCTATTATGGGTAGAGGGAGGCTATGTGGCTGCAATTGTTGAGATGGGTGATGGGATGGTCTTAAAGTTAGAAGACGATAGGCTTCTCTATCAAAGCGCAATCCAGAATATTGCACCCATCTTGGATATGGCGGTTGCAGATTACCACGATGAGAAACACGATCAAATGTTTTCGTGCTGCGGCATATCACCAGAGGGATCCTTGAGGATTGTAAGAAGTGGCATCAGTGTAGACAAGTTGTTGAAAACGGCTCCTGTGTATCGTGGCATAACCGGTCTCTGGACTGTTAATATGAAACTTAGTGACTTGTATAATTCATTCTTAGTCGTTGCCTTTGTTGAAGAAACCCGGGTTCTCTCTGTAGGTGTGAACTTCCGCGATGTGACTGATTTAGTTGGTTTTCTGCCTTATGTTTGTACTTTGGCATGCGGGCTCGTATCAGATGATTTATTAGTTCAGATTCATCAAGGAGGTGTTAGAATTTGCATGCCAACTTCAGCGGCGCATCCTGAAGGTATTCAGTCATCTTGGTCCCCGAGCAACAATTCGATAAGTCTGGGTGCAGTAGGGGAAAATATGATAGTTGTAGCAACTTCCACTCCATGTTCTTTATTTGTTCTTGGGGTTAAATGTGAACCAGATTTTCATTATGAAGTGTATCAGATGCAACACGTAATGTTGCAGCATGAACTTTCGTGTATTTCCATCCCTCCAAAACACCTTGAACTGAAGGCAAAAAATTCCTTGAGTAATGCAGCCCATAGCACACAGGTGTCTTCTGTTATAGCTGGAATTGACACTAATAGCGTCTTTGTTATTGGTACACATAAACCTTCGGTAGAAGTACTGTCCTTCGACCGCAACAAGGGCCTACGGGTTCTTGCTATAGGAATTATTTCAATTACAAGCACGACGGGCTCAAGTATTAGTGGTTGTATTCCTCAAGATGTGAGGCTTGTACTAGTTGATCGCCTTTATGTTCTCTCCGGATTGAGGAACGGTATGCTGCTTAGGTATGAGTGGCCTTCATCTAGTGTGATGTATCCATTAGGTTCCGGTGGCCAACAAACTACAAATGGTTCTTATTTTTGTAGTTCTACTTCTTCTCCTAATACAACATTTACTAACTATAGAGGGCATCCTGTGAGTGGGATTAATTCAACTGAGAAGTCAAATGGTGACTCCCCTACTAATCTTCAACTAATTGCAGTCCGCAGAATTGGTATCACGCCAGCTTTCCTTGTTCCATTAAACAATTTTCTGGATGCTGACATTATCATTCTCAGTGATCGGCCCTGGTTGTTACAAACTGCAAGGCACAGCATCTCTTATACTTCCATTTCCTTCCAACCTTCTACACATGTCACCCCTGTCCGCTCTATCGAATGTCCAAAAGGGATTTTATTCGTGTCAGAAAGCAGTCTTCACCTGGTAAGATGCGCATTTTATCATATAATATTGCATGTATGTGTTATGGTGTTCTCTGATTTGATTTTTTGTTAATCTTAGTGACACGAGCCTTATTCTTTTGTATTCCTGCTTCTTCTTCATATGTCCTTCCAACTGTTGTTATCTGGTATATGCCATATCTCTTCTAACCTTTTTTTAGTGCATGTCCTCATTCACCACTTGTTATCAATGGTAAGCTCAGATTAGTGTTGAATCCCCACTAATTATTTTGTAGGTTTTTCTTGCATCATAGAATTACTATATTAGAAACTTGAGATTGGAATTCCACTATTAATATTCTGCACCACTGTCACAACCATGAAACCTCTTCGTTAAATAACAATGTCAAGTTCAATATTAATGGATTCACATATTATTAGCATAATTTTTGTATGAATTACTACTGAGTCTTGAGTTTGATGTTCTAGGTGGAAATGATCCATAGTAAGAGGCTTAATGTGCAGAAGTTTCATCTTGGAGGCACCCCAAGGAAAGTTTTATATCACAGGGAGAGTAAATTATTGGTTGTCATGAGGACTGATTTGGATAATGATTCACATTCGTCTGACATTTGCTGCATAGATCCTCTTAGTGGTCACGTGGTGTCATCGTTTAGATTTGAACCTGGGGAGACTGGAAAGTGTATGGAACTAATGAAGATTAGGAATGAGCATGTTTTGGTGGTTGGCACTAGTCTTTCTGCTGGTCCTGCTATAATGCCAAGTGGTGAAGCAGAAAGGTAATACATTTTGGCATTATACTCTCCGATTTCCGCAGTCTGAACAATATGATAGATTGCTTATTCGAAAACTGTGTTGTTATGATCTTACTGGCGGTGACTATTATGTATTCATTGTTACTTACTTTAGCCTTATGCCCTTTTTGTAGCACATGCAGCCCTAGTTCTTTATGAGATTCATTATATGTGGAAAATTTTGTAGTCCTTACATTATATTTTCCTTCCTTTTAACATTTATATCTGTAATCAGTATAAAAAACAACATTCTCGACTAACATTAACAAGATGCATTTAACAGTACCAAGGGTCGACTGCTAGTTCTCTGTCTTGAACATCCTCAAAATTCAGACAGTGGATCTATGACATTGGGCTCCAAAGCTGGTTCCTCTTCAAGGTCTTCACCATTTCGTGAAGTTGGAGGATATCCTGCAGATCAGTTATCGGGAAGTAGTATTTGCAGCAGTCCAGATGATAACAGTTGTGATGGATTTAAACTTGAAGACAATGAAGCATGGCATATGCGGCTGGCTTATTCTACAATTTGGCCAGGGATGGTTCTTGCAGTATGTGCATATCTTGATCACTATTTTTTGGCGTCTGCTGGTAGTTCCGTAAGTTGTCTGTATGTTTTCATTATCTTGGAACTCCTCATTGTTCTGGTATTTGAGTTTCTGTTTTAATCTCGCTGACCCTTCTATTCCTCAGTTTTATGTGTGTAGTTTTCCAAATGATAACTCTCAAAGGGTCAGACGGCTTGCTGTAGGAAGGACTCGGTTTATGATCATGGCTTTGTCCACTCACTTCACCAGAATTGCTGTTGGAGATTGCCGCGACGGGATCCTTTTCTACTCATATCATGAGGTCTGTAGCTAGACTGCATGGTGCTGCATTTGGTCTATTTGCCTCCTTTTTATTTGAAGTCAATCCTTCCATTTATATCTTCGTTTGAATTTGATCTTTTTATTTATTTGTTTGGTCATGGAGAACAACCTATTTAATCTAAATTTATTTCCATCCATCATATGCTAACTTTTTTGAGTGTCCCAGAACATTCCTAAGTCTAGATATTTGGAATGACAGGCTAAAAAGTAAAGGTGCCCCTGGGTAAAATGATTGAATTCGTATAAATGTGGATGCAGGTAGGATAGTCAACCATGAAGGCAGTACTTCATTGAAGCACCCTTCACCTAGGCATCAGTAATATGTTTACTTACTTTTTACTATGTATAGATCGTCGACA
Organism: Echium plantagineum; assembly: GCA_003412495.2. Taxonomy (NCBI): domain Eukaryota; kingdom Viridiplantae; phylum Streptophyta; class Magnoliopsida; order Boraginales; family Boraginaceae; genus Echium; species Echium plantagineum. The sequence goes on along the minus strand of CM016566.1, from coordinate 6,032,463 downwards.
TAAATTAATCTAGGGGATGTGAAATGCTTACACTTTCTAAAGTTTACGTAGACAACAGACAAATATAAACTTTCCTGAGAACATCATTAGATTTTACATTACTTAACAGCATATAAAATTAGGCGTAGGAGCTGTAACATATTTCTGATAGTTCTGATGCATGATTTTGAGTAGCTCTGAACCACATGATCAGAGAGATTACAGCCAGGTAAATAGTATGTATTGCGGTTCAGATTCATGATCCAGCATTATAAGTGCACAGAGATTGCCGCCCTCTATCTTAGAGTTAAGTGATTACAAGTCTATACAGTGTTACACTTCGGCAAAAAAGGAGCCTGAAGAACATAAATAATATCCATGGGGAGTAGATTTTGGTCTACCATTGCAGGATTATATTTTTGTTTTTACGGAACGGGTATATTAATTGATGTAAGGCCATTGGCAACTATTTGTTTAGTTTAGACTATTTTAACATTAGTTCTCTTTGTTGCATAATTATTTTGTTTCGTGTGTAATTCTTATCTATATCTCTTTTTCCCATTTTGAACCCCAGGATGCGAGGAAGCTGGAGCAACTTTATTGTGACCCTGTCCAGAGGTTGGTCGCTGACTGCATTCTCATCGATGTAGATACTGCTGTTGTTTCAGATCGAAAAGGAACTATTGCTGTATTATCGTCCTCAAATTACCTTGAAGGTATCAGCCACAGCTTATGCTTATTCATTATGCTAATCTACTTCATTACATTTATGTTGTTAGTTCTGACAAATGTTTTGTGTTTAGTTCAGTACTTCTGGTAGTAGTTACCATTATGTGTTATAGAAATCTAGGTTTAGCTTTAATATGTTGGATGCATGGTGTAATAGTGATGATCAAGTACGGTAATGATGATTCTCTCTCTGTAATGGTTAAATAGAGTATCTAGTTCTCGTTTCTGAACCAAACCCAAGTCGAGTATGTACTCCTATCTTGAGCCGATTCCGGATCCACTTTCAGACTGAATCAAATCGATTCAGTCCATGTACAGTGTAGCCCGTAAACCGGCTCTATCGAAGGAGCAAAAGTGACCCAGTTAGGCAAAGTTCAATCCTTTCTTTAAAACTAATTGAGCTCCTCTTCTGCGATATACATCAAGCTTATCCTGACAAATCATCAGTCTTAACAAAATGAATTTTGCTGATGATACCTTCTGCTTTTTCTGTGTTACAGATAATGTCAGCCCGGAGTGCAACTTATCAATAAGTTGTTCATATTATATGGGGGAAATTGCAATGAGCATTAAGAGGGTAAGTAAACACTCTTCTAATTGGTGGGCAATCACTTAAATATTCTCCCCCCCCCTTCATTATTCAAATGACATTATTTTTTGTTGCTCCAAAATATCGTACTCATTTACCTGAGAGAACGCCGACATTATTCTCCTCGTGTTCCTTCTTATTACCACTAAAATTATTTCTTCCTCCTATCCATTTTAGTATATGTTTTTGCTTTTCAAATAAGGAATAATAATAATTTATTGTCAAATCTCACCTTGAAAATTGAAAATGTCAACGAGTTGAGGGAAGTATTATCTAATGTTAGGGTAGTAAAATGGAGCTAATTGAATCATCTACCCATATTTGTGTGCCATTGCGAACTAGCTAATTCAAATAAAAACACAAGGGTTTCTATATCCAGGGCACAATAAGATGAGAGCTTTTACGCCCTTTTGCATTCTGAGAGGTATTTAAACAGGAATTGCTCGTTACATGTAGCAGTAATGCTTAATAGTTATGATAGTGTAGATATATTATAGAATATTGCAGATGTTCCTTACATAGCTGCAACTGTTAGTTCGTATGTTATAGACATATAGAATGTGTAACAATGTTGACGACTTGACGTGACAAGTCAATAAAGATTTGGAAACCTATAAAATAATAATCTCTTACATAATAAACACAGTGTTTTCCTCACTTTTTTAATCTACAACTGTATGGCTTTATTTGCATGTTCTGCCTGACATTTTAAGAAACAAACTATGCCTCAGAATGATTGGGTACAAGTATGGAATCAAAAGAAGACGGGACAGATAAGATCTTTATAGTGCATGCATCATCTGCGTAGGAGAAACTAGAATAAATGATCATATAAAACCGCAGTTGCTGAAAAAAGTACGATTTTGATCCATAGATTGGAGAGATATCTTCGGTAAGCATCTACTGACATAGTGAACATTCATGAGAAAAAAGATAACATTTAGATATGAAGAGGGGATGGGGAAGTGTTCCTTGTTCGGTTTGAGTCAAATTGGAAGGTGGAGTTTCATGCTCATTCGACCTCTTCCTTCCCCTTCATACCAAAAAGAAAAATCCTGTCTTCCTTGCCATTTCCCCCCTGTGTGATTTGTGATGTTTTCTACTATGTTTTATATGTCATTAGAATCCTCCTTTCTTTATGTAGAGTAGAATATGAAGCTCTGTTTCTTGAGATATGATAGAAACAATTCATTTTATTTGAATCCTCTTGTAGGGGTCATTCTCATATAAACTACCAACAGATGATGTATTAAAGAGCAGTCACATTTCAAGTGCTATTACAGACTTGTCAGAAAACAGTATAATGGCTAGCACCCTTTTGGGGAGCATATTCACCTTCATCCCATTAACCAGGTATAAAATATCTTGTTCTTTAAATTATAAAGAAGTGAAAAGATTTTAAATGATGTACAACCTCCCCCTCCCCCTCCCCCCCCCCCCCCCAGGTGGGAGCCTTTCTGAAGGCACAGGGGCATTTTGATACTGATGTATTATCTCTGTATTCACTCTCTTCTTTGCTCAAGCATTCAAGCGATTTTAATATAATTTGCATCAATTGGATTTTGAGTTTCAAACTTAGCTATATAAGTAATAGAGCTTGACAACTTCTTCTCGTAGAGAGGAATATGAATTGTTAGAAGAAGTTCAAGCCAAAGTTGCTATTCATCCACTGACTTCACCAATTTTAGGAAATGATCACAAAGAATTTCGCAGTCGTGAAAGTTTGGTAAGTGGTTGTTCCTTTGTACACTTTCGGCCATGATTTCCTCTTATTCTCATACGTTCACTAATCTCAACTCGTTTTCGCGGATCAACAGGCTAGGGCACCAAAGATGCTAGATGGGGATCTTCTAGCTCAGTTCCTAGAGCTCACTAACATGCAGCAAGAGGCTGTGTTATCAGTACCACTTGTCTCACAGAACACCTTTATGTTGACCTTCAAGCCTTCTGCTCATATTACTGTTAATCAAGTTGTACGTCTTCTTGAGCGTGTTCACAATGCTTTGAACTGAAGGCTCTAGAGCACCTCCTTCAAAGGACCGCACATCTCTGTGCTAGTTGTAAGACTTAATGATGTGACATGCTGGCTGGACTCCTTTTCATGTGGCCGGATGATGCTCATAGCCCTGTTTAGGAAACCACATCAGTGCAGTTGCGATATGTATATATACTTATAGCCATCTGTATGAGGAAGAAAATTAGGGTGTATGATAAGGTTGCATACTATCGGACCTCCTTTTACCCCCCGCTTAGGCAGCAGCCTTTTCGGAGTCATTGAGGCATGTTGTTGTATGTTGTGTTCAAAACTTAGTTTACATTGTTCTTTCAAATGCCAATCCGTTATACCTACTAAAACAGTACTGTATGTGTCTACATTTCCCACTTGTTACATCAGAAATGATAGATATCATGAGTATTTGTTTGTCTTTGTGCATGGCCGAGTTTGTCCTACAGTTAACAAATAAGACTGTCTCGGTAAGATATGGAACGGTAATGAAGCTCGTTCTAGTCTTGTTGGTTTGTGATACCAATTTTTTAAGGAGTTGAGCATTAGTTGTGGCTCGAGACCGACTTGATTAAGTGATGCCTAATACTCGCATCACATGCCGTTAGCCGACTCTACCAAGAATAAATTGTATCCAGCAAATAAATTGTAGAACGTTGCTGATCATAAATAATTAACACAGATGAATAGGAATATATTTATGACATCCAGCTTACACATGCCTTATCTTATATATGAGACAAATCAGCTAACAAAAATTATCATACAGAACCCTAGGTCTGTAATTATGCATAACAATGTTAAGAAAAAGAACAATTCTATCAATGTCCCCAAAGCAAACAGAAAATAAAAATAAGAAATCAAAACCACACACTAGCTATAAGCCACAGTCTCTCTGCTATTACATAACTTGAAAATATAAGTAGTAAGCTGCCAAGAGTGTTTAAGTTGTTATAATGTATGAGAAGTTCTTGAAAACATATGAAGACGAATGTCGTTCATGGTTGTTTTGCCCAGCAGAATTGCCTGTTGCAACTCCTGTCACAATTTGCCCATTTTTCGCAGAATCGACAACATGGGATTTGTGGCATTAGTATCCTTCTTGAAAGAGTGTTGCCAATTTTCATGCTCTGAATATTGCTCTCTTTGTGGTGATTGAGTGCTGCTAAGAATTCATTTTTTGCTTCATGAAAGAGTGATTCAGTTGACATTTTTGCCTCACCATGAGAACACCAAACTGCAAAAACAAAGAGAATAAGTGTAACCAAGGAAATAGTTATTTTTGCCATGTGAGTATTATTGGAGAATCTCTTTTGGTGATTAGTAAAGTTGTCAAATAAAAGTGTTGGTGAGCTTATACTAAGTTGGCAAGAGTTTATATAGAAGTTGGTGATTGGTAATTTGGTATTAACATTACGGAGTTTCCTAGTGAGCCCTTCTAGACTCTAGACTATGAGCTATTCTTGAAATCTTAAAAAAAAAAGCATTAAAAACATTTCTTTCCTCACATGACATAATTTGAAAGGTCAAGTAACACATGCTAAGGTCTCATTTACTATTTTATTCAATCAATTAAATGTCCGTTACATTAATCCTATTATCATGAATGGTTAAATATTATCTTGTGAAATAAGTATATCATTTTTGTCACCTCCATTCCAGTGTAACTGAAATATATTTTTAGAAATAATTAACTATTTTCAAGAAATTATTATTATTATAATTTTTTTTTTTTTGTAAATTAGCGATGAGGTGAGTATCGAACCCAGGACCTTCTGGTCACTGATAAGAGAAAATAGGTTGGAACATATCCCTCCGTTTCGATATGTTTAATTGCTTGGGATAAAAGTACTTTATTAAGGGATCGTGCAAGACTACTAATATCTCATCAAATAAATGTCTTGGAGTGTTACTTTATTAGGGACAAAAGTACTTTATAAGGGCAAAAAGTATTTTGTAGGGGCAAAAAGGAGAAAATAGGCTTAAAAATTCATTGAAAATGTAAACAATCAAATATTTTGAAACATGACAAAATTTCTGAACAATCAAACATATTTCAACAAAACGAGTCTTAATTAGATATGAAAGCCACATAGTGATAAGTACTTGATCAAACCTTCCTATATATATATTTGAAATGACATGTTAGTTATATCCTATGAAGCAGATTTTTTCAACTATGGCTACTAGATTATATATTAAATAAGCTCTCCAGTATTTTTGAAATTCATTAATCTAATGATAGTCTCATTAAAAAAATTACTATATAGAAGAAATTGACTATTTGGACTCAAGTTGCCCGGACTAATATTCGTCCCACGAGTCTTACAAATTTTCCTCTTTTTTTCTTGTCCATATGAGATAACGATATCATTAAAGATTTGATACGTCGAGAATATGAATCCCTTACTTGTCGTGAAAGGCTATGACACATTCAACTTTGAGATCTTCTAACTTCAATTTATTACTATCTCCATCTTTTTAGTGGAATTACTACAATTTCCCTCTCATCCATTACATTTATCCAAGTTTTTGTACTTCCTATTCAGTCCGTTCATTTTTACTTATAGTTTAATGGTATGTATATAGATTACGAAAAATAGAAACCAGTTAAAAAGTTCATCGAAAATGATAGTAATGAAAATATAGCGATATAATTTTCTATATGTTAGAATGACAAGTATTCTCAAACAAATTTTTTCTATCAAGAGCTTAAGACGATAAATAAAAATGAACGGAGGAGTTCATATCGTTTTCTTCACTAAAATCAGTAATTGACAACCGTGAGTAGCAAGACTTTAAGTACCTTTGATTAGTTGAGTCTTGAAAGATTATGGAAGAGTCAATTAATGGAAGCATCATGCATGGTAGTTTTGGTCTTCAAAAGACAAGAATATACGATTGAATATAATCTAGTTGATTGCCTTTGATTAGTTGAGCCTTTAAGCTAAAGCCAGAAGTACATACATAAACATAATTAAAATATTATAATCTGAGTTTATTGTCAGATTGCTGATTAAGCATCTTACATTGGTTCAACCAAGAAAATTAAACTCTAGCTTGTGATGAATTGTCGTTTGGGACAAATACGAGAGCATGCATACGTTAATTTTTAATAATAATAAAATGGTCAAATTATGAATACTAATTTCTTCATATTATTCGTCTACAAACAAGTAGGAGCATGTATACGTGTACGGTTTTGATGAGTTGTTGGATTATGAACACTTATGTTCATACGGTTGATAGCAATATATGCAGCTTCGTATAATTTTCATTATTGCTATTTGGTGTGTGATAATTTTCATTCATACCTTTGATTTTTTGCATATGCTAACTTCCATATATAATTATGTTAGCATATTAATAAAGGCATGTGTAATGCAATTGTATTGGAGCACAATTTTTCTAAAAAAGAAACCCTCTTTTGAGGTTTCGTTTGACCAAATTTGGTAAGAAAAAGTGGATAAAAAATTATATTTGTGATATAAATTTAAATTTTCCTTAAACCATGTGTATGTATATATAAATTATTTACTCATACGGTGAACGGTAAAGTAGATCATATATGTTTCACAATATTTACCATTCCACCACTAATGTTTAATTTAGACATTTCTTTTTATCATTCATGGTTTCAATATCATGTCTCGGTTGATTGTGAAATTAAGTTTTCCGTTAAGTTGGTATTATTAATAGCATGTGCTTGCATAATAGCATAGTCCAACATTATAAATCGAATAACATAACCCTCAACTATAGTCCAACAATATGATTTATTTTATGTTGTGGACTATTTTATCCTAATAATTATGCATGTTAGATACACATATACCACCAATAATACCAACTTAACGAAAAACTTAATTTCAAAACCAACTAAAATATAATATAGAACATGAGTAACCAAAAAAGTTAAAATGAAACATAAGATATCAAATGGTGAATATTGTAAAACACGTACATCAATTGTGCCATTAATAACTTGGGGTGGGCGAGGTTGGGGAATATATCTATGGTGAATTGTGAAAAATTTATGCAAAAAAACTTAGATTAAGATTTTGAATTAACATCGTTCGGAAAAATAAGCCATATATCATCTGGCTATTATGTATTCAGATGAGTTACAAAAAAACTTGAGCACTCACTACAGACTATAAAAGGAAAGGTAAGTCCCTAGACAAAATTTTGGTCAAATAGCAAAATTTGGGAAGATACAAGCGCTTACATGAATGGCAAAATGGGGATCAACCAAGAGTTTCGACATATTCGATCGCCTTCTTTTTAACATACTCCGCCTTCTCGTCGTCGCCATTAGACTGTTCAAACTTATGATATTTCTTAAACAAGAACTGCAATGAGTACCAATAAAACAAGGTTATTAGGAATGTAAGGAAAATGAGACCAAGTTACATAAGAAAAATGCTTTAGTGGTTAATCTGCACCTTCATCTTTTTTGGGTGAAGCTGTAAACTTGTAGCCCTTTCAAATAATGTGCGAATGACATCGGTGTCGCCCAATCGGATCTCCTGCTCAGAATGAGTAAAACTTAAAGTAAGATCGATGTTCAAACAAGAGCAAATATGTTCTTTTTAGATAGTTGCTTAAAAGAGAAGAGGGAACAAATATGCATGTGGAGTTACTTGATCTAGATAAACACTCCACAAGTCTGTTCTCTTTGGATACTCCTTGAGAATTCCTTCAAACATGGATCGACCCCTCTCAGGAACTCCGCTCTTAAACTCCAAGATAGCTGTTTGTGTGATAAATTTAATATGCTTGTGCCTGGGAAGGCTTAATAAAGCACGATTTATGACTGGCTGAACTCCATCAACGTTCTCATGGATTATCAGCCATTGCACCCGTCTCAACCAAACCTGAAAGAGTCGAAAAATGAGCTAACATAAATGGTTACAAATGGAGATGAATGATATATTTGCGAAATACTAGAGAAGTACCTTGCAGGATTGTTTGAACTTTTTTACCATTTTGACTAGAAGTTCATCAGCCAACTTATCTTGCTTATCTTCTTCGTACACTCGTAAAAGGGCCAAGTGGACCTTCTTGGGATCACAATACTGCAAAGCCCTCTGGAAAACTTTCATGACAGCCTCCTATATGGACCATGAGAACGGGTATCCAGTGAACAAAAAAATTATCCGAAAAGAACCGTGAAAAAAATTATCGCGATTATTTACTACCTCAGGTGGTTTTCCATGCACATTCTCCAAGTTAAAGTATGCAATCCAAACATTCAGTTTTTCGGACTCTTCTCGTACGTTAATAGTCTTCAACGCCCTGACATAACCAATGATAATAATGTAAACACTGATAAAGTAAATGAAAAATGGTTGAGGACAGAAATCACAACTGTAGGTCCCCTGAGGTAGCAAAAAGCACAAACAATCCCACAATTATATTCATATAGTGCAACAATAATTTTTTAAATGGACAGTGAAATCAGATCAAAGATTAAAAAGATAAGTACAATTGCATACCTCTCAGCAGTTTCACGTGCCTTCTCCACATCGGCCAGCTTAACCAGAAAATCCATGTATTTAATCCATACAAAACTGCTATTGGGGGACGTTCGAACCAACTTCTCGAACTCATCGGCATTCTTTGGACAATCCTCCTCCAGCAATCTCTTCTCAGCAGCACTAATTTCTTGTTCCCTAAAGAAGACAGTTATTGTTGTAAGGAAACATTAACAAATCCAGTGACAAAGCCACGCGAAGTGTAATTAGACTAAGAAGTGCCCAAGGGAGAAAGACTGCAGGTAGGAAAGAATGATGGATCAACACTAAGGAAAGGTCAGAAGACCATCTTAAGAAAATTCTCACCTTTCCTCCTTGGCCTTTTTCTTTGCACGTTTGTTGATTTGTTCATCCGTGTGCACAGGATCAGCAGTAGTTTCCATGTTTTCAATCTCCTCAGAACCCAAGTCATCTATGTTATCAAGAGAGACTTCTAGTGGAGGTATGGAAGCCCTGGATTCGATGACTGTAAGACTGTGATATTTGTCTTCCTCAGATCCCTGGCAGTCTTGAACCATCTCGGTTGGCTTAGCATCTTCAGGTGAATGATTATTTGCAACGCCTTCTCCTGAACACCTTTCTTCACCATCATTTTTGAAATATGAAGCTTTCATTCCGAGTGATATCCGGTGTCTGTCTGTATCCACCTGGTGCATAAACACATCAATGTAATATCACTAATTATTATAATTCGGACAAGGTGATTATATCCGTTGAGCTCCGCTCTTCCTGCGGTTTATCCTAGTAGTTCTACCCATAGAAAAGATCATCAGACAGGAGACTGGGACACTAACGAGTCTGTCCTTAAATTTGGACAATCTTCTTCTAGCGAGTCAATGTTGGATAATCTAGCAAAAGCTCTAAATCGCAGTTCAGATTCAAGTTGGTTTAGTGAGGGCAACCGCGAAAGCCAAACTTGAACATTGAATGATGTCCAGCCAGCTCCAAAATTGACAAAGGTACACATACTCGTATTGGTCATAAATCTTAACAACACATTACTGGCTGAGTTTAAATAATTATAGGTGCTACTGAATTCCCTTCCGATTTAGCTTAATATACTTTAAGCAAGTAGTTATCAGTTGTTTTATCTGTACCTTTAGTACTTTTGCCGTCACTCTTTCCCCAGCTTTGTAGTTCATCTCACCGGTGGCTGCATCGTCATCAGACAGCTCAGAGATGTGGCAAAGTCCGTCCTAGCTCAACAAAGAGAAAATGAGTAAACTTATTGACTGAAAACAAACAAGGACATCGCCTCATCTATATTTGAGAAAAAGTTGAGCATTTTGACCCCTATTTTTATAACCTCTTGCTACATAATGCCACGTCATGGTTCTACTATGTTGTGTCTTCATGCATATTCTTAGCCAAAATAGTATGCTTATAATGAATAATTAAAAAGTTAGAGAGATGGTCTAAGAAGTAATGCTCATTACCATATTTGTGCCATCTATCCTGATGAACAATCCAAAATGTTCCACACGCTTGACTATTCCCGAAATGATATTTCCAACAGGTACACTATCGAGCATACTTAGTGCATCCTTGGATGTGTTGGTTGAGCTTGATGTCTTTAGAGAAACTTCAACTCGCTTGGAGAGTGGCTCCACAGAAACAACCCTGCAGACATGGATTTAGCATATACTATACTGCAAGTATAATAGATATGCACTAAAAAGAATACTTACTTTCCAGAAACAAGTTTCCCAACAGGGAACTCTTTTTCAGGGTTCTCAATGAAGTTGTCAGACAAGTTGGAAAGCAGTATTTTCCCGTCAACCTTCGTTGAAAGCATGATGAAACATCCTTTTGAAGTAACACTTTTGACGTAGCCCTACATGTAGCAACTAAAGGTTATATTCCCTGACTCTATATATTAGTGTTCCATCTTCTTCAAAAAAAACAAAAGTTTGACAGTACTGATTATCAAAATGGCCACTACAAGGAAAGGAAAGGCATTGTACCTGCACACTCATATTTACATGAAAATCCTCAACTTTCAGCACAGGCCCACTAAGACTCTCCCTGTAAGAACCAGTAACTTATCATGTAAGAAAGAGAGCGTCACGGAACTGGAAAATGTTAAAGCTCAAACACAATAATCCTGTCACAATCCATAATATGTAAGCAACAGGTCAAATTGTCACAGCCTTGACTGATCTTATAGTGAATTGAGAACACCATCAACTACTTCACAATAGATAAGAAGCAAGGGAGTACTTAGGAAGATTGACAACTGTTGAAATAGAAGGAGTATTTAGGAAAAATGACAACTGTTCAAATACGACAGGTGCTTCCTGTTTCCAAAACGGTAAGGAGTAGCCAAAAGCAAGGATTGACCTAACAACAAGAAGCTTTCATGTCCATGAGCTGCACTACACTTGCTCGCATAATGAGTCCCTCATTCGGACTTACTTAATTAGAATTACCATCATTACAATGATAGTCAGATAACATAAAATTAAAACGGCCAACCATATTGGAAAATGTAACAGTAGAAAATGATCCTAATAATACGAAATATGATAGAAGAACTGAAGAACCACTACAAGATCGAAAAGAATGAACATGTTCTGTAACAAGATTTATAGCACGAAATTTCATCCGAATAATAAAAACATAATTCATATTATTCAGATTGAGGGATGACTAATGTTGAATGTTATCTAACCTTGAGCGCAGAGACAAGTCTACATGGACAGTGCCCTTTGGTGAAAGGTTTGCTTCCAGTACTCGACATTTAACAAACTGACCTTCACAATACCCAGCTAGTGGATCTGATACCCAACCATCTCTAAGTTCTGTGTAATGAACCTTTCCAAAACGATTATTGTCGATTTCTACCAGCATCCCACCAACTCCGGCAAATATCTTTGAAATCCTACCACCCACAAAACTATCCTCTTGAAAACGACTAATGAAACTTTGGTCTGAAATACTGTTCTGGCCCTCACTAACATCATTTAATACTAAACGTTGCGGGACCAGGCGTAGTAATCTTTTCTCTTTATTAAGACTTATAATATAACCAGAAACAGCCTGCCCAACATTGAAGCGCCTAACAAATTCCTTTAATTCGTGAGGCTCACTACTCGTATCTAAGATGAAGAGCTTTGCATTAACATTTCGAGATATAGCCAGCCAAGCCCATTCTCTATCAACTTTATATATGTATCCAACAACTTGTTGTCCAGGTGAATAATTAAATTCTTTGCATTTAAGTTCATCCTCCATGTCACTTGAATCTGGATAAGCATCATAACAATTAGAACCAATAAAGAAAGTCAAATACCACTTTAGGAAGATATCATCATCAATTTTCGTGAGTAAAAAGAAACAAAACCAAATTGCGAATCGAAGTAGATCAGAAATATTGAATTGGAAGCAATAACTTTTAAACCTCAACACTTAAACTTAAACAAGGATGTTGAGGTCATATTTTGTCATTTCTAGCAAGTCAGTCATTGAAGGGCAGATGACAACTTACGAGGTCATACAAAATGATTTACACCAGAATTATCGTTGTACATAAAACAAGAATGGCCACTGTCATTTTACTAATGGTAAGACAATGGTAAGAAAAATGGACAAGCTCAATATCAGTTCATGTCCAGTGATGGAAATCTTGAACAACAATTAGATAGTTTACATAAACATTTTGTACTTATGTTTTCTGTTTTACAATACATTCAATTGGACTCCAGAAATTCGATGTATAACAAATTCTCAATGTAAGAGTCATCCATCAATTTTGCAGATAAGTTGTCGAACCTCTTACCTAATAGCAGTGAAGGCTTGATAGATAGTTCCCATCGGAAACCTTGTCCACTTTTTTTAGTCTTGTCCATGGAAACAACCCTTGCTTTAGTTGTCTGCCCAATTTTGAAGTTGCTAAATGGGTTTTCGTCAGCATTACCTTCTATTACCTGATAAAACAAGGAAGGTGAAAGGGGATGATTACGCAGAGATAAGAGAAGTGGAAGGAACAGATCTTGAACTCTATAATAACTCATAGTAGTTCATACTAAGGTTTACCTCTGTTATATGCACTGTTCCCTCAAAGCCAGATCCAAATTTTAATCTCATCTCGAGAGGCTTAATTTCAGTGATCTGCAAAAAAAAAAAAGGGACCAAGGTATTAACACCAACACAGAATAGCAAAACTATCTTACCATTTCCAGGGAAAAATCATGAAACTATCGATCAACAAACTCTACCTCTGCATCTACAAGGGATCCGACACTGTAGCTAGACATTCTCTTAGCTCTCTTTGAGCTGGGTGAAGCAACATCTGCCTCAGAGATTGATTTCAGACACAAAAGCAGTCTCCCACAGATTGAAGAAGTTGGAAGAGCCGTGATTGTGGCAACAACACTACACCACATAAAGTATTTGAATATCTAAATGTGAAAACATATCATGTAAATGAAGGAATAACAGTTAATTGCACAACCACAAGCACTATAAATAATTTCCATAATATAACACAATGATCAGAAAGAAGTGAAAATGCTGTTCAAGATATTCAAACTTTAAAGCTGAAATTACTTCATTATACATCCATTTCTTACCATCAGATACAATCACATAAGCCTTTAATCAACTCGGTTCTTTGAGCACTTCTTACCCATATTGACTAAAATTTACTAAAACATATATTTGCGGAATAGCCAACACAAGATCCATTTTGGAGGTTGCACCAAATGGAGGCACTAGCTGAAGCTATTGACCTCCTCGTATTAAATCCCAGAAAATCAGTAAAAGTGAGTGATCTCAAAGCACTCGGAAGTAACTTAGGAAGTAGGTCCCTCTTACTGGACGGATTGCTAATGAATATACAATAATAGACCTTTTGCAATCTTTTTGTCAGATCTTGAACTTTAGTCTTTTAGGGAATATAAATTTCAACAGTGATGTATATCTCCATATCATTTACAGTTGCAGCCATTTCAAGGCTAAAACTGCCATCAAATAGGCAACCATAACTAGACGAACTTGAACAATAAACCAAATTTTAAAAAAATAAATAATATAAACTTCCATCATTTACGATGAACTTCTAAAAACACTGCCAGTAAAGTTAAGCATTCTGTAATTTTTCCTAAGCAATACTAGTGAAGTATGGAGGTCAACACATTCAAGAACATATGTACGCAAATAAGAATAACAAAGCTGGCTTACCTTTGCCCCACAGAAAATTGTTTCGGTGGCAAATTTTGTGTGTTATAGTCCTTCAAAGATGCAAATCCAATAGCATTGTCGTTGTCCGGTAATGAAAGAACCTGATTGTCCAATACAGTCAGATCAATACTAAATCCAGCTCGTTGGACCCAAATTCATAAGGAAAATAGATTAATACCAAGTAATGTTCTTTCACAATCTCTACCATTGCATTTACATTTCGATTGACCTCTAATTCCTTAGTTTTTGCCTTCCGTTTCTGCAACGAAAGAAGTCTGAGGAAAGCTAGCCAGAATATACAAAAAGTATTTTGGAGTACAAAACATAATCAAGCAAAAAAAAAATTCAAATCAAAGATTCTATAAAACTAAGCAGAGAACAACCTTATGTACTCTCTGTTTAGCAACAAATTCTGCCTTCAATGATAAATCAACAAGCCGTTCTCTCGTAGAAACATCAAGTACTCCAACTTGAACAGTAGAGCCAGATACCAATACAGTTCCAGCAACTGCACAACCCAGTTATAATATTAGAGCTATGTTTAAGTGAGCACTTCAAAGTTATTCTATACTGTTTTAGATGAGAGAAAAAAATAGTAATTTTCCAATAAAAGCACATACGCTGATGGTGTGATATGAATCCCATCACATCCTTGTACTTAGGGAAGTTGATAACAGCACCATACTCTTTTGTTTCAACGACATGCCCCTCAATGACACTGCCAATGTTAAATTGGTCAACCATTGTCAAATCAATGGCTCCAGATTCCAACGATTGCAACTTCGATATCTGTCAAGTTGAAGCCATGTAGTATTTTATACATGATAATATCAAAATAAATAAATTTTAGTCCTCCAGACCAATGGAAAATATATGGTCATGACGGAGACTTTGAAACTAATTTCGATAAAGAAATGCAACTCATTAAATAATCTTAGTATGAAACATTCAATCTTATCTAGCACTGCATATAAAAACAAGATTAATTAACTAAGCATAGGACAAAGAGGGCACCTTTTCTTCTAAAATAAAATATTCCTGAATAAAGGATGCATCTGTAGAAGAGCATAATGATTGCTTCAATGTAATTGTAATCCTACCAGAGTCACTATTAACCTGGATAAGAAATGAAGGGGAACACAGATAAGGACTAGTCAAGATAACATTATCATATGTACCACAGATATGAAAGTTAAAATATAAAACATACATCTACGATGTTACAGCGCACGGACTGTCCAACAGAGAAGACTTCAGAAAGTTCCATTCTTCGATCATCAGTTGCCTTAAAAACATGGGAGAAGAGGAGATCCGACCAGTGAATTACATAATATAAAACTACTCAAATCTTAAATATTTCAAAGAATATCAGTATATGTACCTTGTGCTTCGGAGCAAAACCAGTCAAGCGCCCAACAAAGCGTACAAAGCAACCAGTCTCTATCACATTGCAGATATAACCCTGATTTGAATAGCCTAAGCAGTCAATACTTTCTAATGATAACAAAGTAATAGTAGAAAGCAGTATTAATTCATTGAACAAGTAAGTCTTTCATGGACATCTACTTAAGTAAAGACGGATTTTGCAGGCAACCCAATTCAGTAATAGTGTCCAAGTGACTTACGAGCCAAAAACGTCAAAAATAAAATGAATAAATTTTTAAGTTGAGAAATAATAACATACAGGCACAATTGAATGAGGTTGAACTTGACTGGCATCAGAAGGAAGCTGTGTAGCTGACTCGACAAGTGAATATTTAGCAGAAAGAACCAAGTTGTATCCTTCTATATCTGTGCATTGACAAAGAGCAATGTATTAGAAATTTCAAATACCAACAGTGTACTGGTACAATTGTTAATAAGAGTGTCCATATTGAGTATCAAGTATATGAATTAGCTTTTATTTTGCAACTATACCGAAGACTTGAAATCCCACATCCATAAACAAAAATCTCAATTCTAACATAAATGTTGCAGGACCAAGAGTTCATGGGCTTAACAGAAGTCATGACTTAAGACACGGCTGACTGGAGACGTTGTATACATATAACTATTCGACACCACTTATTGGGTAGGGCTTGGTTTGGTTGAACAGAAACATCTCGTAGTGATGAACAAAAATTTAAGTGTGGCATACACTAATTATCACAGATGATACAGATACTAATCCACGAGCAACAACCAACAGGTTGGTTACAAGATAATTAATGCAGCATTACACATAAGAGGGTGTCTGGAAACAGAGGAAACAAAAAAGCTACAAGTACAAGCTTTTTGAGCTGCTTGGATTTTCAAAAATTCTGTTTCCAAACAATAAAACACAAAAACATATTGAAATGTCTGTGTCCGTGGAATCTCTTCAATTAACAAATTATTAAATATATTTAGAATAAGCGATAATCAACTTAGATAAACAAAACAACAGTAGAAAAAGTAAATAACTAGAAAGTCAAATTTGAGGAATCCTGGATTGTGTAGCATATTATAGAAATAAACTAGAGAAGTACCAAGAACCAAGAGTTTATCAAACTTGAACCCAGGCTTTAAGGCAGAGCTCATCCGAGCTGCGAGATCTGAAAGATACATCGATATAAGTTGGACAAAAACATACGTGAAAATCCAACAAAGTAAAATTTGCGTTTAACGAGAATAAACACCATGGTGATCTGCAAGATGCTCATGAGAAATTGAACCCATTGTATTTCCTTTCGCATCGACACTAACTACAACAGCATGAGGGGTTACTCTTTCAACAACACCAGAAACTATACTTCCCAGTTTAACGTCCTCTGCATTTGCCCTACCATTGAAACTGTGTCAGAGAGAATGATAGAGGTGCGGAGGGAGGTAAATGGAAAGTCACGAAGGCCATGAACAACATAGGCAAAAGCCATAAATAACTGTGCAGGGGAAAGAGTGCAAACCTAGGAGTCATCCTGAAACTGAGGTTTATTCTCTTGGCAACAGGAACAGCACTGGTGACCCTACATTTGACAACTTGCTCGACATGATACATTGATCTTATATCAGACCCAGGGTCTAAACCTAACTCGGATCTGTTAAGAAGAAATAAGTTATTAGTTTCTGCATCAGGTATTTAAAGGTTAGTCAAGCTCTGGGATAGGAAAAGGTTCGATTATAATCAGCTAGTAACCAACCGGGCAGCAAATCCATGCACTCCGTTATAAAAGTGAACAAAGCATCCATGTTCATCAATCTTCGTGATCCATCCATGTGTGGTAATTCCTTCAGTTGCATCAGCATAAGAACTAAGAATTACGAGCTTTGACTTCACCTGGGGGGCAACAATATAATAATTAATTAAAGTTGAAGCAAATTTCAGGTGGAAGTTTTAGTTTTATAAAATAAGGAAAGGATCTCGAAATGCTAGGGGAAATTTATGGTGACATTTAGGTCAAGGACTCAAGATACCGCGGCAGCTCTCGGACAGAAGAGGATATACTATAGAGCATAACAAAAAATAAATATGAACATAGGGCATACAACTCCTGGAACAAAAGGTAAACCAAGAATAATATTTTCACTTCGAGAGCTACATTATTACTTGCGTTCATACTATTCGAAGGTCTGATCACCTTTCCTGACACTACAAAGTTCATAATTCAGATAACTACAACTGGATAACTTTTGCTATAAATACAAAATGAAGTTCAAATCTTTCTAATGATAAGCAATACTATAATTTAATAGAAAAAGAGACTTCAATCATGGTTATTCAAACGAAAGACATCGATACAAATGAACATTGATTGTTCCGCAAGTCGCAAATGAAAGTTGGGTCAATGAAAGGCCCAACCAGATCTTTCCTTAGACATAAATTATGGAAAGAAAAGTAAACCAGATGGTCAGAAGGACAATAGGGTGAAAAATGAACACCTTGGGCTGGACTACTGTTAATCAGACACCCATTTCTAAAAACCATACCGAAACAAACATCAGATTCCAGGATGATTTCACATGCAAACAATTTAACCAGACGTTCATGCTTAAAAACATTTGCAAGTAGACAATAATATGCACGTACCAGAGTTTTTTTGTGTGTCACAGTTATCCTCTTGGATTTACAGCCAAGCACACGGAAAACCAGTTCTGCCCCAACCTGCAAATAATATTCAAACCAGCATGTGTTGGTAAGTCTAAATTGTACTCATAACAACATGTCAGGTAAACGAATAAGTTTTTAAGGGCACCTGAAATTTTGTCCTTGGCTTTGTAATCTCAAATTCTGACATATGTCGAAGAGGGCAAAGGGCTTTTATCCCACTAGCGAGCTGCAGGATAGCACCAAATGTGTCGACTTTAATGACTTTTCCCTTAACCACCATCCCTGGCTTCACATCCGAGTGGGTGAATACAGAGCCTTCAAAGGCACTCATCTGGCAACAACAAAAAATGTGGAACTTGATAAGAATCGAACAACATAATATTTTCTGAACTGACAAATATAATTATTCCGGAAGTCCTTACTTCGTAACTTAATGAAGACAACACCCACAAAGAAAATAATATAGCTATTCACTATAGAGTACTACACAGCAATACAAACTATCAGAAATATACCTAGTCATACAAATGTTTTACTCAGGCTTAGTGATAAATAAAGGATCGGCCACGCGCATTTACGAACTTTTACTTTTTAGGTGTCTGTTCATGTTGTTTATATAGCAGTATAACAAAAAAGGAAGAATACCAAAAGGAACACACGGATAAAAGATCCAGAAGATATTTAACCAACCTTCAGGGTCCCAGTGGCAAGTCCTTCCAAATTTCTGAATCCATGAATCCTAACCCGGACTGTGGTTCCTTCCCTGAATGTTTTCTCTAACTTCTTAACTTCCTTGTCAGCTACATCAGACACCTGCAATTTTTTCATGTCAACATACATAGTCCAGACATGGAGTCTATAACAAGAAAACCTAGAATCAAGATCCAGAAGGTCAGAGGAATCCATACACTGACAAAAGCTGGAGTAGGAACTGGTAAAGACGGAACTTCCAGGAGCACACCGAATCCCCTATCTACCCTAACCACTTTTGAATCCTCAAAGATATCACCAGTTTTCACAAGCTGCAAGTAGATAAGTTACGCTTAAAGCGGAGAAAACAGATTTCATTCATAGTAAGTCACTATTACCTGTGGGTCTTAGTAGAAGTCATATATATATGACGAAGAAAATGCCAATTCAACAATGAAAACCTGAATCCAAGGATATGCTAAAAAGAGATTGGACAATTTCAACTCTGAACTCGTGAAGGTTTAATCAAGTTCCAATTAATTAAACATGCAATGCACTATGTTGAACTTTAAGGATGTTTATTTTTTTGGATCTTATGCATTGACTTTGGCTATACTCCTACAATACACATACTAATGAACTCCAATAACTAGTACTCCCTCTGTATCAATATAAGTGCTTGTTTAGGCTAAAAATATTATATTAAGTATACATGTATATTTTCTCTTTTGTCCTTCACTAATTAGAAGCTATTATTATATTTTAAGATAAGAAATGAAACTTTATAGGGATAAAAATAACGTAAAAGTATAATCTTTGTTCACAACAATCAAACATTTTGAGATGCAACCTTTAGTGTAACCTTGAAAATTGGAATCAACATATATAGTGACAGCTCATAGCTCATGGAGTTCTAAATAGGACATATTAGCGAACAATAAAAGAATTGTGTGTTTTGTTGTGCTACTGGGCTAAAGCATTTTTCTATAAGAAAGCCGCCCCTTAATTATGCTATCAAAAATATTATAAGAAGGTTGCAGAGAATTCAAGCATATTATGGATGGAAATATTAAATTCAACGGACCATTATATGGACTGACAGGTTCGATATATGAAACACAGGCACGAGAAGCTACTCTAATAAATATCATCATCTGAACATACTTACTACTACAATAAATATTATCATCTGAGAATACTTACAGTAGGAGGAGCTTTGTTGTGGACCAAATGGGGGTTCAGTGTCAGCCCGATAGCTCTAGTTGCCGGGTCAATAAATAATACTCTGGCATTGACCTATCAGGTATCAAAGAAGAAACAGTAATAAAGCCTTAGTGAGAAACCACTACAAAAATAAAACTAGGTTGAAGTATAGATGTGAGACCCTATAATGTAACAAGCACGTATAAAGCAGCCAACATAGATCTTCAACGATCAGCCTTCCTTGCACTTATTAATGAATTCTGCTAGGTTGATTGAGTGTGAATGGGTTTAAATCACCTAAGTACGAGGACAAGGACCTGACTTTCTGCAAACCGAACTATATTTTATGTATTGGATGAAGGTTTTGATTATTTACCAAATAAGATTTTATGACTATATCCTTTTGTGATTCAGAGCATTTTCAGTCTTCTTGGTGGGTAAGACATAGATAGAAGATATGACATTTTACCTTCTTGTTTTGTGTATATTCATCTTTCCACTTTGAGGTAGGGAACGAAGATTGTAGATTAAATATGTCGACCTGCCAGAATTTTGTGAGTCAGAAGGGGGAAAACATGATATTACAACAAGTCACAAACTTAATTTAACACAGAACATTCCAAACTTACTGTTCCAGTGAAATATGTAAGGAACGACAACATAACACCATTTTCAAGAGTTGACCGCACAATAGCGTTAACCATCATGCCAGGAACAAGGAGGTCAATTGAAATACCCTTAAGATCCCTGGTCTGCAGAAAAGGAAAACAGAAGTCATAAACAGAATTCAAAGCAAGAGGCAACAAAGCGTGAAATTTGTTCAAGGTGTATAACATTGAGCATACCACACTTTTTGACACCACCTCAGTATCTGAACTCATGTAAACCACCTTGCGAGTTTTATCAAAACTTTTGACGACCCCTTGCACGAGTTGTCCAGTTTTTACCTTTGTCTCCTTGTTGTCTTTAAAATGAGGACAGGGAAAATCAAACTTAATAAGGATTTTAAAACATCATCGATAATGCACATCAAACTGTAGTCAAGGACCAGCCCTAACACTCTTTAGCAATAAGTTTTTACAATAGAATAATAACTGATTGATACTATAATCACAAGAAAACCAGAAATAGGACGTATATGAATATTGAAGAAAATTAACCAAAATATTCAATACTACAACAGTCACTAGAAGATATAAAACAGTCTCTCAAAAGTGAAGGCCGCTACAAACGATCAATTAACAGGGTGGCCGGATGAGCTTTTCATTTTTAATTGCAAATAGAAACTTATGAATGGGTCAATATGAGCCTTAACTTTTAGTGTTCTTAATAAGCAACAGCTATTTTCCCATCATTAGATGGCATATAGAGCACAAATTTATTAGAACTCATCAAAGTACCTCTGGTTTATCCCGTCGTTCCAAGTGCCATGTGCGTTAGGTAAAAGCATTAAGAAGTTCAGATATGTGTGATTAAGTTATTCCTGAATGCTAGATTAGCATGACAATAACAAGTGAACCGCAAATTAAAGATGTCAGTTGGCACAAGAGATGGACTGTAGGGAAGCCACCAGGCTAAAGAAAATATAATAGACTGAGAAGTGAAAAGTTCACACAAAATTATAGTACTTTCCAGCAATAACTTAGAGGTCAGTTACAACTGCAATACCAATTAACTTGAGCTCAGATGTTGGAAAATACTAAGATTAATATAAAAACGCATTGTTAGTGATGCATATTTCACAATATAGAAGTATATTCACAAGCTGTTCTAGGAATAGGAGGTCCAAAGTTCTTTTTTTGACCATTCAGAGGTTTTGTGTGTTGGATAATGTCGCAGCCAATTTATCTATCTCATATTGGTTGTTAAATCCTATCAATTTGGACTTTATGAGTTTCTAACCCAAAGAGCAGCACTAACTTTTTAAGTACTACGAACCTTACAAATAAACTTGCAATTATCTTCCGAGATGAAAAAACGGAAGTACAGAGAAGAATGGAAAATAGTTATTAAAGTATGCAAATGGCACCTTGGTAAAAGACGAGAAACAAAATCATTCTTACATGCAGGATTCACATTGGGTCAAACAAAAACAAAATTATTTTTCAATAGAATAACACTTACCGGATTGTTTGTTTTTTGCCATAAAACCAGTAAATGGATGAATCCCAAAATGAAGTATGTAACCATGGTCTTCTATGCTTTTTACATATGCACTAAGAACCTATTAATATAAAGGATCTTTATGTTAGTAGAAATTAGAAGTAACTGGCATGTAGCTATCTGGAAACAATTTGCTTCAATTGGAAGGGAGGAACTTCGCTTGTATATAATAACGAAAAGAAAAACAGTGTAACATTATAGACAAAAATAACATATACCATTCCTTCTTGAATAACATCCAAGGTTAAGCTCTTGTGCAACAAAGAAAGCCGTAGAGAGAGCCAAATTCTTCGTTTCCCAACTTCCTTCTTATCATCATCAACTTGCAACACAATGCAAGAAACGAGTTGCCCAGGATGATAAATACTAGAAAGACTAACATGTTCCAAGTTGGGCTGTAGCAATCAATAAAATACGAAAATCACATAAGAAATCACACATATTAGTGATAAAGAGGGAAAGCACGAGAATTGAACTACACAGTACATACCAAGAGAAGGATACAAGAAAGCATTGACCTAGGAGCAAATTACCTTTCTCAATTCCTTATCGCCAATAGGATCAAATGCCTCTGGTGTACGCACCAGTCCTCGTAAACCTCCTGGTAGACTCACCACAACGTCCTTTTCATTTACTTCTGAAATTACTCCCCAGAGTTTCATTCCAGGTGCAATATTCTAATAATTACCAAAAATAGATAAATAAATTGGTGTGGTCCACTATAACTACTTCAGCAATTAGATGTAAATAGAGCTAATACTGCAAAGAGCAAAATATAAGAAAAAAAGTCTTAGTGCACCTACAGACAGACTAGCACCAGGCAACTTAAATATTCACAAGCATACATTATCTGACAAGGACCACACAAGATACAGAAGGGTAGAGAAAGGCGAGCAGAACTTGTTTCTTATGAGAGTTTATGGATGATCAAAGAATCACTTCTCAGTATACTGTGAGGCTATCATGAACTATGTTACACGACTTACACCATGTCTCATTTCCAATTCTCGGTATGTACATTAAGAGCCCAAAAAAGACGAAAGACATTTGACTGTACAGATCTAGTGGCTAGCAACATTCATATACTATCCTTAAGCATTTATGTGCTATTACTTCTGGCAAAAGCAACAAGAGGAGTGTAATGTAAAGGATCATATTGTTTTTAGCTACTTGCAAGGACGGATCAAATGAAAAACGAAATACGTACAAAATGAAAAGCAGGTAATTCCAAACAACCAGCAACCAAAAACGCAGAGTATAAAAATATTGGTAGCTATTACTATTCTCAATTATAGGGTTTAAGTAGATTACGATAAACTGAAATGACTAAAGTTTGTGAGCAGGTCCAATACTAAAAAGTTGAAATGACTATAATCAGTTTTGCAACATAGGTGGCAGGTATAGTACAAATTGAGATTTATGATGATATATATCCCAACCCTTGCATATATGTTACAATTGTTTTGTGTTTTGGGATCTGAACCTGTGATTACTTAGTAACTGGATCATAAAGCAAACTGCCAAGCCATGAGAATGTGCTTCCTCACTGCCTAAATTTATTGGTCACTCTTAAATTAGTCGAAAGAAAATCTCTCAAGTATAAGAGCTGGTTCATGAAGAAACATCGAAGTTTTCAGGTCATAAAAAAAGTGCCACATTAGTAACCTGACTTTCATAACAAATATGGGCAAACAGCAGCTGCACAAATAGCAGTACAGCAATACCCTTATGCATTCTTCAAACCCTTTTTATTAAACTTTAGCATAAATGTGAACTCATACACTTAGATAATAAGGATTCAAGGTTGCACGCAGTGAATACGCAAAGCTTGTATGCGGCGAATACCCTTAAACCATAACATTGTCTCTATAATAATTAGTTATATTTCAACTCTCTAGACACTAGTCAAGCAAGGTGACAGAATTTTGTACCTTAAATGTAATCTTGTTTGTGTACCGAGGTAACTTCCCCGTAATCCCATCTCCAAAAAGCGAGCCTGGATCATCCTCTGAAGATTGGGTCTTCCTGGAGACCTTCCTATCCTTCTTTTTTAAGAATCTATCCCCAACCTCAAATTCTCCATCCACTTCATTATGTATTTCCTCTAACTCTGCTCGACTCAATGAACTTCCCCCACCTTGAACATCAAATATAATTAATTAACCAATTAGTCAACTATACTTATATTAACATGTAGAATATATATTTTCCACATTATAAATTTGTATACAAAAAATAAAATTCAAAAAATTCAATGAAATATTTTTCTTTTTGCTAAGGCTCAAGTACAACAAATTATAAGCCCCTCATCTATGCCAAACACATTTCTGATTCGACATCAGAACCTCACACTTCTACTTCAGGTTCAAAAGTAGGCAAATACTCCCCTCTATCCATAAAAGATTGTCTCGTGTCTCAAATTTTAATGTTGCAATCCAATACTTACCAACTAAAAATGACTAACTTAATGTTATAACTCATGAAAATTAGTTTTCTAAACAAAATCTTGATTTCTTGTTGAGTTTAATAGTTTCAACTTATAACTCCCAAAAATAGAATTGTTCTTTAACTTTTTGTTGAATCTAATAGTTATCAACTAATAATGACTAAATTAATCTTATACCTCACAAAAAAGAGTTCTTTAAACAGAATAACCTACTTTATACATACTATGGAACACAATTATACTGTTTATGTATCAAAATTACACTAATGCTGCAATCTAATAGGTTTCAACCAAGAAATGATTGATTTAATGTTATAGCTCCAAAAAATTTATACTTCAAAAATCATCTGATTTTTTATCTACTAATGGAACAACCTATATAACATTTTTTACGATTGAAATTAAATTAACTCGGCAAAAAATTGAATTATACCTCTTGGAAAATCAGGCACATCTTCGAGCTGCTCAACATTGCTAATAACATCATCATTGTTGTCTGTATCTTTGCCTTTAGACTTTGGTTTAAATTGTTTTTTATTTGGTTTCAGATTATTCTTAGTTTTATTACTAACTTTGGAGGTATTCTTGGTCATTATTAACTGCAAACAAACCAATTTGTTTGATAAAATCAGGGGGAAAAAATAGGAGGAGGAGACAGGGTTTAGGGTTTTGGTTGAGGGAGAAGAAATGTTTTTTTAGGAGTTAATATTTGTATCATGCAGGTGGACCGTGTGGAGGCATTATTGGGTTGCTTTCGCATTGGGCTTACCTTTAGATTGAAGTGGTTGTTTCAAATATCAATTTCAAGTAATTCGGTCATTTTGTATCGAAATTTTTAACCTCAATTTAAAGACCCGTAATCTCCTTAATCATATGAATTTCATGAATGATTACACCATGATATAATCATATCTATTTGGATTTTTTTTTTTCGCAAATGGATTTGTAAAGATGTTATATCATTTTATACATTACATTTGGTTTTACATATAAATGATATATTTTCCTTGACTCTTATGCATGGACGAAATTAGGATGAAAAACTAGGGGGCAAGTTGAAAAAAAATTATTGGTTTAACTAATTATAAAATTATAAAACCTATGTTGAAAGTACTTTACGATCTTTAACTCTATTGTAACCATCGATTAAAATATTTTGTAGTTATTTTTTTTTTAATATAAATGACCAAATAATCTAAAAAAAATATTATCCATTTTGTTTCATATATATGTCTTGATATGGTTCAATTGTTCAATCGTAGTGTAAATATTAAAGGTGTTTGAACAAGTCGAACGAATTATCGATGAGAGGATAAATAGTACTCCCTCCGTCCCTAAAAGATTGTCACATTTTGACTTTTGTGGTCAATTACAATAAAATTTGATCATGAATTCTCATTAAACGATAAGAAATAATGTAGTCTTGTAGGACCTCGTTAGATTCGTCTCAATATATATTTTTGAAATATCAACTTATTATAATTTTTTCGCATGTAGAATAAGAGATATTTATGTTTTAAATCGTGTTTTATTGACCAACAAAAGTCAAATGTGACAATCATTTAGGGATGGAGGTAGTAATTTTTTTTTGACAAACTTAAATTACTAATTGTTCACAAACAATTAACAAATTTCTATTAGTTAAGCTTTGTAATATTGCTCCACGTTGTATTCTTAAAATATTAAAAACTAAAATGAAAACATTACATGCTAACAATTATTTACAAACAATAAATAAAATTGTACTACATAAAGTATAAACTTAGTCAAAGTTAGCCTAATGTGTTGTGTCGTATACTCAGTTGGTGTGTTTTATAATTATTCCCTTGTATTTTTCTTCAAGTTATTTCATAATTGAGAATCAATTCAATCTATTTGTCCGTTTAATTTGGGTGGGCAAGAAACTACTGAATTCGTAGCTGATCATCCTTTCATGTTTATCATTAGAGAAGAGAAGTCTGGGCTTCTGTTTTTGCTGGAACGGTGCTCAATCCCGTCGAGCAAGTTTGAGCAAGGTTCATTGTGCACTCGACAAGTAACAATTGTCGTCCTTGTTACAAACGTTTGAGCAAGGTTTACTATGGTCTTTTCAGGAATCAAATCTTCAACTCGTTTAAGAAACTTGTTTCTTATCATTGGAAATTAGGTGTTTCTTTGTGCTTTTCTTAATAAACATATAAGCCTTTTCTCTATAGAGTCAACTTTATGGGATTCTTTGAATTTCTATTATACTCCCTCCGTCCCTAAAAGATTGTCACATTTTGACTTTTAATGGTCAAATATCATAAAATTCGATTATGAATTCTCATTAAACGATAAGAAATAATATAGTCTTGTGAGACCTTGTTAGATTCGTCTCAATATATATTTTTGAAATATCAACTTTTTATAATTTTTTGACATATAGAATAAGAGATATTTATGTTTTAAATCGTGTTTTGTTGACCATGAAAAGTCAAAATATGACAATCATTTAGGGACGGAGGGAGTATTATATTCTCATTATATGAATTTAACAAAAAGCAGAACATGTTAACTTCTCCATTATCATACAATGCAATTATGAACATGGTTGCTGCTGGAAGTTCAAACGGTATTGATTCAACTTCTTCGATTTCTTGAATGTAAGAATATCGAAGAGCTTATTTCGGAGTCCTCAATGTTCTCAGAGATCACGAGGGAACATAATATCGAAGTTTGTTTTCGTTTATGAATAATGCAAAATATTAATCAAAAGAGTTGTCTGTAGTCATCGACGTGATTACATTTGCTAAGTAGATTCTTAAGTTTGCGTTGTCCATATGGAAGCCAGTTGAAGAAGTGATCTTGTAGAGGAACCATTTTCAGTTGTAACTCTTTGAGCAGCAACCTTGAGCTCTCTCATTCTACTCCTCACCTGTTTACCTTCCTCACTTTCCATCAAACTCTTCACAACATCTGCAATTTCAGACCTCTCCACCAATCCATTTTCGCTTTCTTTAGGCCTTAATGCCACCTTTAAACTCTCATTTAGCATTGCTGAGTTAGTCCTTTGTTCTGCATACAATGGCCAAGCAATCAAAGGCACTCCACTACTCACTGCTTCAAGCGTAGAATTCCATCCGCAATGTGACAAAAACCCACCAGTCGAACTATGGCTAAGAATCCGCGCCTGAGGTGCCCAATCTTTCACCACAAAACCACGCCCTTTAACTCGATCCAAGAATCCTTCTGGCAGAAAGCTTAGAGCATCTCCTGTTTGTTCATCAAGATAAGCACTATTAGCATCTCCATCATTCGGTTTCTTCACGACCCACAGAAATTTGTGCTCACTTAGCTCCAATCCAATAGCCAACTCAAGAAACTGGGCATTTGAAAGAGTCCCACCACTTCCAAATGAGACATACAAAACAGAGGCAGTTTCTTGATTATTCAACCAATCTATGCATTCTGCATAAACATAATCATTATCTGAACTACTTTGAACTAAAGGTCCAACTGGATACAATTTCATACCACCACTTTCTTGAATAGCTCTCAATGGTCCTGGTTCTAATTCCTCAAATGAATTTATTATTATACCATCAGCTGATGGATATTTCTGCACTAATCCAAGAACCCATTTGTATGCTTCAGCTTTCTTGTTCTGCAAAGGATTTAGGATATCTATGCCTCTTATTGGCATGCAACCTGGAAGCTCAATGAGGTTAGGATAATCTCTATATTCACATGGAATCTTATCGTGTAATTCATTCATGTGAAGAAATACAGACAAGTTGATCGCAGCAGTCGGATAGAAAATATACTTAGGCAGATTTAGTTCTTCCGCGATATCAAACGCCTCTGTTGCAAAAAGATCAACAACTAACGCAACCAACTTCTTGGACATCAACAATGACTCCAGAACATCTTTGAGAGCAGGCAGAGATCGAGACATGGTGAGACGTGTCTCGGTCTCAACAACGTTACAATCTTGTGGTATGTCGTCTATGTTAATAGGTGGAAGCGCTATGTATGATATGGTTGGTGGGAGTGATTTGAGGAATGATTCAAGAGATTGAGACATAGGGGATTTCCCAGGGATGATTAAAGTGAAGGAGAATTTGTCGGGTTGAAGTTGAAGTAGGCGTTTGGCGAATTCGAGAATCGGAATGAGATGTCCCATTCCTGGAGTAGGATATATAGCTATGTGGTATGATGTTTCTTGATCCATGATATTGAGAATGTAGAGAAGAATGTTAGAGTTTAATGTAGTTTTGTTGGCTGTGTTTGCTTGGAGTTATGAAAGAAACTATTGAATGTAAGGGCTTTTATAGCTAGTCCTAATGATATAGTGGAGTTGTTCAGTGTTTGTTTTTGTTGCACGTTTTATTTAAAGTGTATATGATTATATTGAGAGCCCTCCTTTTTTGACTTGTAAATTTGTTTATTGGTAATGTGATCGATCTGTATGCATGTTACTGATTGATTCGTATCACATCTGACAGGAGTGGATCGTCTGTAGAAGTTTCATAGATGGGGTGTGTAAATGTTTTGGACAAATTGAAACCGAATTGCGTCTTGTTTAAAACAATCGCAAACCTAATGCAATAACCATTCAATCCGTTGTTATTGAAAGGATGGATCGAGTCATACATATCCAATTATCCGCACGGATCACCATCTATGTTTGATACTTCATATTTTGATTACTCATGTTTTATGTCATACTTCGTCACCCATGAAAAAGTTGAATCTTTCAGCATAATAGTATATTTCATCGTTGATAACTTAGTATCAAAGTTTTTTTTCTTTTTGTCAAATGATACTTAAAGTAAATCCTACTCTAATCGGGGAGAGGGAAATCTACGATAACAACGGGAGCAGAGACATCTGTTTTTATTAGGATGCTTTGCCAGTACAAGAACCCTGGACCTCCTATGTGAAGGCTAGGTCGATAACCATGAGTTAACTTAATATCAAAGTTCACTTAGCGATACGCTAGTCATATTACATATGGTTATTGTAATTTGAAGGGGTAAATATATAATTCTTTAATTAATAAAATCTAAAAAATAATACAAAATTGAACCCCTGGACAAAACCAGGGGTTTACGCAAGTAAATCTAATAAAATCTAAGAAATATATAATTCTTAGCCATATGCCTATATCGAATTTTTACACGAAGATATTCAATGGCCTAGCGAAGTGAGTGAATGATACTTTTTAAAACATAAGTGAGTGCACGAGGACATTTAAAAATTAAAGAGCCAAATGGATCCATGATGAAAGATACAATTTGGTGTTTACGCAAGTGAGAATCATGTGATGGGTCATGGGCATATTCGATTGGGGGCCCTAGGAGAAGTTTTGGGCTTCATGCTTGGCACAAAATACACATTTTATTACTGAGTCTGAAATCATCATGTCCCAATAGGCAATAGGTCAATATGATTGTCCGATTATTACAATGTCTTAGCTCGTTTTGTAAGAAGATACACTTGCAGTTGAAGACAATAACTCCTAGTACCTGCTTAAACCAAACATTGAAGGTTTAGGTAACCAAACCATTGAAGGTTTAGGTATGTATAGTTTACTGTAGCTTAATTCTGATATGTTTGATAAATGATTTTTATGGGGTAAATAATTTGCAAGAGTGGCTAGATTGATTTGGATCAAAACTATCTTGTTAATAGTGAAGTATGCTAAAAATTCTATTTATTGATGTGTTTCTCATCAAATAGATACAATATCAAATTCGCAATGTGAAAAGTCAACTATCAAAATTCAAATTGAAATTAACGAGAGACTACTTTGAAAATCAAATGTCAGGAATCATGGAGGGCGGGACCAGTTTAAATGGATAGCTCCTCCACTAGATGGATGTAGGTAGGTTATTAAGATCATTAACTGTGTTATAGAGTCTTACATTGCGTGGAAACAGTTATATTTGATGTTTTACTGCTTTACACTTCGTATTTACTCATCGTTAGGGGAGTGATTTCTATGACCGTTTCAGACAGGCGACAGCAGTGGAGTAGGTGTTTTTTTATGGTTAGCTGTATAATCAAGATAGTTATTGCAGTTCTTCACGTGTTCAGGGATTAGAAGACGAATATCTCTCTACTTGTAGCGTGCGTATCTGCTTAATCTATGAATTCTATTCTCCCTGGATTTCCATATCTTTGCACTCAACCTTATTGCCATTCTCGTCCTATATCTAGCTACCTTTCGTTTGGTAGCTTCATCATATCACGTCTTCCTTTCTGACAACTTTTTCCATTGTTTAAACAGTCGTGCAATGATCAGCTTTCAGCTAGTTCTTCAAATCTTTCAAATGAAGGAACAATTCCAGTCTTACATTTTGAAGGTTTTGTTGGAAAAGATTGTCATTCGTCGAAAATAACACAACGAATTCTGAAGAGGAGCACATTCGAAAACTACTAAAATAATCTCAACTGGTTCCGAGGAATTTATAGACAGAGTCGTTGAGTTTACATCCTATGACCAATTGCTTGTAGTTTATGATTGGTCTTTTTCCCAGCTTGCATCAAAGAGAAGTGCGATAAGGTTAAGCGTGGTAGGCAAACTAATATATATGCCAGAGAAATGGGCACCTTTTGATACTGTGTTTCTCTATTTCCTCCCAGCTTTGCCATTCAAACTATCTGAAGTGTTCAGGAAACTAGTCAAGTATTGTTTACCAGGTACTTCGAAGAAAATTTAACTTGTTATTGAATCCCAGTCCCATTATGCAAGTGGAATTATTCCACATGTCCTCAGAATGTTGAACCTAATTTGCACTGCTTGATGCTATCGTACAGCCAAAATGTCGACGGCTCCCTGCATGTATTGCAATTTCGTAGAAGTATTGTTATCTACACCTTCTTACGTTTCTACTTTGTTCTGGTGATGCCTTTTAGAAGGAGCTCGAGTTGTGATCAGTCATGTTCAAGGCCATAAGTGGTTGAACAACAACAGAAGGACTACAGTGTTGTCGTCATTTCCAACTTGCCTGACCAGACAACATTAGTGAATGCAGCAGCAGACATTCATTGAAAATGGTTGCGTTTGTAGATGACCCTGATTTCTCCTTAGCTGTTTTAATGTTAGAGGCGAAATTATTGCTCGCCTTCCGATTATCCCATGCGAGAAACTACATTAGACTCTT
Organism: Echium plantagineum; assembly: GCA_003412495.2. Classification (NCBI taxonomy): domain Eukaryota; kingdom Viridiplantae; phylum Streptophyta; class Magnoliopsida; order Boraginales; family Boraginaceae; genus Echium; species Echium plantagineum. The sequence continues at coordinate 6,000,745 of CM016566.1, read as the reverse complement.
GTTCAAAAGCAGGGTTTATTGCTCGTACCATTCTATACACGGTCTTTGACAGTTCTGCATCAAAATTCAAAACCAGATGATCTTTTAAGCACAAACGGAATCATAGGCGTATGTGCTAAGGTACATGGTTGATAATAGAAATGGAGAATAACAAGGAAAGTTATATACCAATATGAATTGAGTCATACCATACAGGCATTATGAGGCATACATGATTATTTGAGTTTAAATTTGTAAAACACATGACATATACCAAAAGAGGTTCATTGAGAACGATTTGGGACCACTTACATTAAAGCCAAAGCATAGTTCATCAAGGTTAGTACAAGTCCCACCATTGCGAGGAACTAATTGCAGTCTTCTTCATCTGTATGTGGGCCTATTTCAACATGTGTGGCTCCAACTCTCAAATCTCAATCAGGTTATTCACATTTAAGCCCCGGAAAAATCATAAAAGGAAAAACTAAACTTAAAGAGTTAATCGAATGACTTAGTAGAAAAAGTTCTTACTAGTGATCAGAAGGTTCTGAGTCCGAAATTCACCTCTGCTAAATGTTAAAATAGAATAATAATAAAAAAAACTTATGAATTAAATCCATTAGATGCATGTCCAAATGTTTCGTAATTGTTTCTATTAATTAAGATGAGATACTTATGTTTATGTTTTTATACCGTGAAATACTGACTTTCGGGATTCGAATATGTGACTAAGTCAAACTATAACACCTCTTAGTGCTTGTTTTTACTCAAGTTAAGTTGACAATAAACGAGGAAGAACATATTTTGTTAAAATTTACAAAAATACAAATAAATGAAATAATGAGTCATGACTAATTTTGTTAGATCAACATCAAAAATCAAAGAAGTGGACCTCTTGGTAGTGATTGAAGTAATTGAGGGGTTAACATTATTCATGTGAACGTCCTTCACTTTCAACTACTCCCCAAAATAAAATTAGATATATACCTATATACTTCCTCCTCCTCAATCTTTAAAAAAACTTAACATGACCTTTTTCCAAATATAATTCATCTATACAATATTTAATTTAACCTGAACTTTAACTTACTGAATTTTTAATAATTAGTTTAATTAGTATGTAGGTTAAACAATTAATGATATATTTATGGATTAAATTGAGATGATGATGATAGTATAGTATATATCATGGGTGGTCGAAATGCTGTCTGATTTGAAACTTGTGCAAGAATTTCCCCACTTGACCTCTCTCTGTCTGCTCACACAGCCACAAAACAATTTCTAGCTAACAATAATTCATGAAAATGATAGAACATGTTCATTTATAATCTATGCTTTGTGTTTAGTTACATTCAAATTGTTACGTGGCTACTCAACTATCTTAGATTGATCAGTTGAGTTCAATTATTATCACATTCAATTAACAAGACATACACCAATCAAAATGACAACGAATTCAATGGCTTAATTTATGGGACTCTTTTTTTATTTATTTACTTATAAATATCATTTATAATATTTTTATTTTTGTATGATTATTAGTATTAGCTATAAAAGTTAAGCGTACGATGATGAGGTTCCCACCACGTATGAATAATGATATACTAGTTGGTTTACATTTAGTGATGACCCAACTAAGACAAGAGTGTTTTTAAGGATTCAACATCAAATCTTTCTTAGAATCCAAGGAAAGCGATTGAGATTACACCGACACTTGTTTTAATTTCTGCTTAGTATATTACCTTGCAATTTACTCCCTAATACATACATATTCTTCAATTATGGAGTATATACTTTTCTCCATTTTTAACCAATAACTACATATATTAGTAATCAAGACGATTAACATCATCATGATTCACGAGCATAATATATGCAAGTTGCATTTTGAGTCCAGAGAATAATTGTGTGTGAAAATGGTCCTAATAATTGACACAAATGGTGTTTAGTCACTAATTTAGTTTTGACATTAAAAATGGACGGAAAATTGTGGTTATATATAGCTGAATTTTGGGGCAAAATGGAGTATTTAGTAATTACTTTAGGGGAAAATGCAATTACAACTTAACTTGGGGAGAAAATTAAAATTTAAACACTTGAAAACTTTGAGACCCTCAAAGCTAACTAAGGGTCCCTACAATTCATCCCCTGTTATGGGGATTGATGTCGGAGGTTAACGCAGAATGTACCTCAGTGATCATGGATAACCACACGAAGAGGCGAGGGGCCACCACAACACCAAGGCTCTTTACCACCGAGTTATGCTCCAAGGACAAAAATTTGAACACTTAATATCTAAGCAGGGGAGGGGGATTTTGGAGGAAAACTGGTAAATGTTAAATGTCCAAATTTTGGGTTTGTTCCCAAATTAAGTTGTACTCGCATGTTAACCTAAAGTATTGACTAAATATTTGATTTTGCCTCATGCCTCAAAATTCAGCTAAAATCATGATATTCCGTCAATATCTTATGCCAAAACTAAATTGAAGACTAATTGTACGTCTGTATTATTCGTATCAATTATTGAGACCATTTTCACGAACCAACTATATATTAAAATTAAAGTGGAATTTGTACATATTATATAATACCATTTTAACAATTTTCCAATAATTATTTTCCCTATCCAAAACTTTCTCAATTATTACGTTCCAAATAAAAGGCCATAATAGTACTTTCGCTCTTAACAAAATACTATAATGTGTATACCAACTCAACATGAAACCCTACTTAAAGTACTTATATTATTGTTCAATAATTTCGGAATTAAATAGATGATATTTTGTGGGTTTGAACATTATTATAATAGTTACATAACAATTAACGTACTATTCGTATTTATTATTACGATCTGTTACTAGATAAGAAATGCGATAGACATATTTTACTGTATTAGTTTCGAGTGATAAGCAATTCGAACCAAATACAATAATATGGGAGGAAATTATCGATACGATTTTATAAAAGGATTAAGGTTGTCATTTGGTTTTGTAAACTCCCAAAAAATTACAAATTAGTACTTTAAATTGAACAAGAGTTGTGATCTAGTCCGAAAAATTGATAGAGCTGTTAAACTTAACGGTAATTATGTAATTGGAATCTATTTTCGTTAGCAGAACTTCACTTATTTTTATAACAATTCGTTTAGTTTTTGGACAGTTGCTACTTTTGTCCAATTTTAAGGACGAATTTGGAAATTTTGAATTATTGAGAATTAAATAATGACAATCTCGATCCAATTTCAAAAATCATTTCGACAATTTACCCATTATATTGATGTTACATTATTGAAAAGAGACTTATCTTAGTTAGCTTTCACACACATATACTATACACAAAGTATAAAAATAATAGTGTCGACAGTGACGAAGGATATTGCAAAACTAAAAAGAAAGTCATCTGATGATGATATTGCAATTGCAATTGATGAAAGGGGTAATAAATGCAACATCTGAAAAGATGCCTTAAACCTAAGTGGTCCAAAGAGTTGAGTTCCAGACAACAACGACTGATCATATATACCCATCAAGCTTTTAAAGAGTTCAAACAATAACTCTCTTGTCATCACATATTCACATTCACAGTTAAGGAGGAGACTCATGTTATAAGATAGATAGAATAGATAAATAGATAATAGATGAATGGATAGAACATCATGGTCATCCACACTTAATCATATTACTTAATTGGGCACAATTTAACATATGCGAATTGCTTTGTTATATATAAAAAAATCATTAATGTATAATAATAATCGATATTGGATCTTATAAATTATAAAATATTTTAAAGTACATTGTAAATAAAATATTTTAATTACGGACAAAAATTAGGTTGATTGAATAAGGTAGTATTTTTTTAGTTGTAGAAATTGAAATGCTAATTAGTGTGTAATTATTTCTTATATAAAAATTGTTAATTAAGTGAAATTGAGAGATTGTCATTGTGGCTTTTTAGAGCCTAGGCATTATATATAGTATAGATTACGGAGGAGTAGTATTTGGTGCATGTCAAATTTTCTTTTGTAAATTGGTAATAGGGCAAATGGCACCGTCGATCACTCAGTTTATCTAAAATTTTCACTTCGATCACCCTAATTTAGTTTTGCCTATTCGATAACTGAACCACGTACTTTTGCTAAAAAGTAGTCATCACTCGGCGTTTTTTTTTGAAGTTTTGGGTCATTTTTCTTTTAGCTAGGACAGTTTAGTCTTTTTACTATTAATCATCATCTTCCTCCATCCATCTCCTTTCTCCAACTCGTTTCCCCATTTTCAAGTCCATTTTATGTTTCAATTTAAACTTTAGATTTCTTTTTCGATTTTTTTCTTAATTTTTTTTTTGATTTTTTTCTTGATTTATTTTCCATTTTTTTCGATTTCTTTTTCCATTTTTTCTTGATTTATATTTGGATTTTTTATGGATTTATTTTGCGATTTTTTTTCTAGATTTTTTTCGATTTCTTTTCCTATTATTTTTCGATTTTTTTTTCAATTTCAATTTTTTCTCGATTTCTTTTTTGATCTTTTTTTCGATTACCTTTTCAAAAAAAATCGAAAGAAATTGAAAAAATCGAGAAAAAAAATCGAAAAAGAGATCAAGAAAAAATCGAACAAGAAAATAAAAATAAATCAAGAAAAAACCGAAAAAGAAATAGAAAAGAAAAAATCGAAAAAGAAATAATAAAAAACCGAAAAAGAAATCGGGAAAAAAATGGAAAAAGAAATCGAGAAAAAGTCGAAAAATAAATCTAGAAAGAAATCGAAAACAAAATGGAAAAAGAAATAGAGAACAAAATGGAAAAAGAAATCGAGAAAAAAATGGAAAAAGAAATCGAAAAAAATTAAGAAAAAAAATGGGAAAAAAATCGAAATTGAAATCGAGAAAATATCAAAAAATAAATTAAGAAAAAATTGAAAGATAAATCGAAAGTTTAAATTGAAAAAAAAAAGTAATAAAAAATTAGTTTAAATTGGAACATAAAATGGAGTTGAAAAACAGGGAAACAAGTTGGAGAAAGGAGATGGAGGAAGGAAGATGATGACTGATAGTGAAAAGACTAAACTATCATAGCAAAAAACTTATAAAAATGGTCCGAAACTTCAAAAAACGCTGAGTGACTATTTTTTTAACAAAAGTATGAGGTTCAGTTATCGAATATAGGCAAAACTCAGTTAGGATGATCAAAGTGAAAATTTTATATAAATCGAATGGACGATGATGCCATTTGCCCTTAATAAATATTATGAAAATATGAATACAATAATATTGCGAATAACAAATATAGTATGAGACAATTGATTCCATCCAAAATTGAACTCAAAACTTTTTAATTGAGCACTTGAGTCAAATGATACCACCAAATTATTGAATTATTGGCTAATGCTTGTCAAAATATAACCATTTTGACACCTATCATCACTATATCTTAGCTTTCCTATTACGAAACTTGTGGGCACTCATCATCGCCACTTGCGTTTAGCTTTGTATACTTTTCATCGCACATTTTCCTTCATTTTCGTTGGAATTGGTCTCCCAAAATATCTAGACTTGTGAAGGACAAACGAAAATTACATTCTTAGGACTTGATTTGGGGTAGGCCTATTATTGAACTTACACATTGGTTCATTAAAATCGGCTTGTTTGCTCGTTCACTTTGAATTTCGAACTGGTTATGATTCATTTTTATAATACATAAATCGTTCGCACTCGCTTGTTAATCGCTCCCTAAAACCGTTTATAATATTCATTTTATTAAAATATAGCTTAATTCGAACATGTAACTATTTGGTCATAATTCGTTGCAAATCGCTTGTGAATCGTTTGCCTGCTCATTAATCATTCGTTAAAACCGTTTATAATATTCATTTTTGTATAAAAGTATATATATCAAACATAGCCTAGCTATTCGATTACAAAGCGGATTACGATAGAAACGATATATTGGGATCTGAGCGAGCGATTTTTATTTCGAAACGATTAAGAATTAAACATTCAACCCGGTTCATTAATGAATCGATTTACAAGTGAACCGGTTTGATTAACGGTCCGAATTGGTTTGAGCCAAAACTGGCTCGGACTAGCTCTTTAACAACACTAATTTCAGGGACTAAAGATTATATATTGTAACTTCATTAGTACTCCCTCCAATACAAAAGAGTGCCTTTAGAATTTTTACACAATATAAAAAGACATTAAAATATTTTCACAATGATCTCTATACTCTCATTTAACTATATAAACATTCGTGAGTCACTAATGCAATAAACTCAAATATTGGTTTAGTTTATTAGTTTTAGTTAATGATGCAACCTCACCCCCCTCCCCATCCTAAGATGTGATGATTTAAATTTTAATGGTCGACGTCAATATTGTGAGTTAAGTTGTCTTTTACATGTGGTATAATATTCAATAAAGAACATGTCAAAACTTATTAGCAACATATTTTAGGGCAAAAAATATGGATCATCATTTATTATGTTTTATCTTGAGTTTATGTTACTCATATGTTTTCAGTGTCTCAATTCGATCACTCATAAACAAAAACGTGAATTGTTCAATACAATCATATATTTCATCGTGAATATCGTCGTGAACTTAGCCATATACTAATCACATGATTTTTGAAGGGGTAAATATAAAATTTCTTAATTAGCATAAACTAAAAAATAATACAAAAATTAACCCCCGGATGACACCATATGAATTTCATGTAACGAAATTGACGAAATAACAGACGACTAAGTAAGTGAATGAAGACTTTTAAAACAAATAGGAAATGATCTGCCTTTTGTCCTATTTTTTATCCGCTGTGTTATTAACAAAATAATATTTTTGTTGAAATCAATTACTCTATAATTTTAATTAATTTTGATCGTTCAAAGTTAATCTCAACAATATTTTTAAGGATAATGAAGGTGTATTAATAACTAAAAGGCAATTAATTATATAATGATGTGCTCATATATACGAGAAAAGTGAGATAAGATTGTCATTTAGTGCTCAAAAATTCAGAAGTTGTGCCGATGGCTCAATAGCCTAGTGGCATCCGGCCCAACCTTTCATGTAAGAGGTCAAGGGTTCGAACCTTGTTGGAGACATACTTGTCTCATATTATACTCTAACTTTCTATTAGTTAGCAATTTCTGTATTCATGTTTGTAATATCATTGTACTCACAATTCATCGCTAATTATCAAAAAAAAAAAAAATTCAGAAGTTGTAAATTAGTCCACGATATTGAACAAAAGTTACGACTTACCAAAAATTGGCAGAGGTGTTAAACTTAACACTAGTTGTGCAATTGACTTTCACTAAAGATTTCGTTAAATCTTATAGCTCCGTCAATTTTTTGACTAAATTGTAACTTTTTTTGAATTCGAAAGTTGATTTATAACAGTAAACTTTCGAGGACTAAATGACAACCTTAATTCACTTTAAGGAAACAATTGGTAATTTAGGCTCTATATAGCAAAGAACCCTGCAAGCATCTAGGATTCTAGGGACATATAACAAGTTTTCAGAAAATAGAGAAGGATGAGAGATGGAAGTAGTTGTTAGAAGTTAGAATATGGAAATTGAATAAGAGATATAAAGATAAACTTTGGCATGAAAGAAATCTACTCCACATATGGAAAAGTATGTTGTCAAGGAACATTACAAAGATGAAGTTGAGAGAGGTCCCCAAGACAAGAGTTCGTAAAAATTATGTCACGTTCCATCCACTTATTAGCTTCTCAAACAGAACAATAAGATGGTGACCCAATCGTTGTCCAAATAACACCTTAAACCGACGTCTTTGCAACTTGCAAAAACAAGGAAAAGGCATATCACATATTTAATGTATGTTTAATACACACGGTCAATCGAATAGTCTAGTGGAAAATGTTTTTGACAGTGACCAGTAGGTTTTGGATTCGGAACTCACCGCATCGCGAGTTTACAAAAAAATGTTTAATATACACACGTTTTATTTCATATGACAACATACTTAATATATTAATTGACTATTAAAAGGATACTTATAATTTATTGAGGATGGTGACACTTCTGGTTGCCATCCATATAGTACTATACATGTGCATAAAGGGGAACATATTCGAATTATGTTTGTGAAAATAAGCAATGATTCCCTCAATTCCTAGGTGATGATTCCTTAAAATATAATTACTCATTACTAGCTAGCATTATCTCATTCTATATAGTAATAAATTTTGTTAAATATCGTTCTTTGAATAAAATTTCTTTTGTCACCCTAATTTTGATTACTTGCTTCATCTATTATTGTCGTAGAACTTTTTTGGTACCTAATGAAAGTTCCTTGCGAAGATCAAATGCAAAACTACATTCATTTTCTTATACAAAAAATGAGTTTAAGTTTTAATGAAAAATTGTCCCAAAATTTAACCTCTCATCACGTATTTGTATGAGGACTAATTTGTAACCTTTTTCATTTTTGAAGACTAACTGCAATGATGTCACTATTGAGGACTTACGTGCAACTTGATAAAACTATTGAATACTATTTCATCAATACACTCTATTTTCAAACACAAGTTTGAGGTAATTGATTAGGATTTTTATTTAGGGTACATTATTCATCTAGTTTTAGTTTACCATTGTAAATAAAATGTAAAATTGCTTGTGTTTATTGATTGAATGATAACAAATATATACAATTATTATAATAGAAAATAATATTCTAGACAATGTATATACTACCATAAATAGAAATATACATGTGAAGCTATTGTAAATTATAGTATCTTATATATCGACATATAATAATTGCTATTAATAATTCAACAACAATAATAGCTAAAAGTCAATATTAGAATAGTCTTCGAACTGTCCTTGTATACTTCAAAGAAATAGACACAAGCCATAAAAAATTATAGTATCACGGCAATTAATAAAAGATGGAGGGAACTACCTTGAATATTCAATTTATATTAATGTGACTTAATTCCTTGCTTAGAAATCAAATTGGTGACCACAAACCTAACAACTTAATAATTTCTCCTTATGTGACCGAGCTACCTATTAGCTAGCTAGCCAGGGCTTTGATCTTAATTATCAATAATAATGATGATACGCGTTTTTCATTGTTTCTTCGTCGATTATTGTTTTTGTTTATATATATGTATAGCTATAATTTATATGGGTAGATGAGAGATAATTGCACCAATTGTCTCAAGTTACACAGTTACACGTTAGTCTCTAAAAACGGTCAAAAACTTGCACTATAGTCCCCACTTTAAATTTTTCATTAACATTTCAGGTTTAGGTGTTAAAATAAAAATAAAAATATAATTTTAAGACGTAAAGTTGATTTTTTGCCCCAATTAGTGCTAAAATGAAACTCTACAACCCTAATTGGGGTGAAGAAGAAAGGGAGTTTTGGCGGGAGGGGTTGTGGAATTTCATTTTGGCACTAATTGGGGCAAAAAAAAAAATCAATTTTAAGTGTTTAAAATCATATTTTTACCCCAATTTTAACTACTAAACCTGAAATGTTAACGTAAAACTTGACGTGAAGACTAAAGTGCAACTTTTTGCGACTTTCGGGGACTAACGTACAACTGTGTAACTATTGGAGACCAAAGTTCTATTCGATCATATAATTAGGAACTATTTCAGCAATTTACTCTACAAATTTAGCCATAACTTTTTCATTAACCACATCGATCAAACTTGAAGGATCGGAGTAAAAATCTCAGTGCATGTTGGTATCGGCCAAAAGTATTAGTAGTTTGTGCATCATAATTACTCCCTCCGTCCCTAAATGATTGTCACATTTTGACTTTTGTTAGTCAAACATAACAAAATTTAATCATTAATTCTCGTTAAATGGTAAGAAATAATATAGTCTTGTAGGACCTTGTTAGATTCGTCTCAATATATATTTTTGAAATATCAACTTTTATAGTCTTTTCTCCTGTAGAATAATAGATATTTACATTTTAAATCGTGTTTTATTGACCGTCAAAAGTCAAAATGTGACAATCTTTTAGGGATGGAGGTAGTATAATTGAAGGTTCGTTTAATTTCTGACATTCACTAATAATACAAGGATACAATAGCAACGTGGTTGAAGGGAGAACAAGAAGTTTTCCAGTTAATGAAGACATAAGTGATACAGATTAATTAAACTGATTGGCCTGGTCGATATATATATATTATATGGTCCCCTCAGAGGCTCTTGCAGTATCTACTACTTTGAACAAGACTTTAATGGCTAAGACATACATGAATGAAGGGTTGTTGTTCTTAGGGTTAAGATGAGCCAATGTAAGTTGATTTTTCAAGTCTTGTTGGGTGAAGTAATAATAATAATGGTCCCCCATTTCATGAATTGGTGCTATATGTTTACAAAGTCTACTGGATATATACCCCATGATATTTATAAAATATGTACTTTTTTCAAGCGCTAATAACCATAATAATTACTATAAATTAGTCGTTTGTGGAGTTAATTGATGAAATGGTCCCAGTAAGTGGGGATTTGGTGTACTTTGGTCCCCGAAAGTGGCACTGTTGTGAAAATGATTCCTGAAAGTGTGTCAAATGGTGCAATTTAGTCCCTATTCCGTTACATCCTTCAAATTTTAGCGTGAATAGTGCTTTTGGGGCTAAAATCAAATTTTTTATAACTTAATAGCCCCATTTGGGGCCTAAACTGTAAATAACAAAAAGTTATAGGTAAAGGTAACTTTCTCCATTTCCAATTCGATTTTTATGGGATTCGATGTTATTTACATTTGAGGCCCCAAATGGGGCTATATATTAAGTTATACAAAATTTCGATTTTGCCCCCAAAATCACTATTCACGCTAAAATCTGACGGATGTAACGAGATAGGGAGTAAATTGCACCATTTGACACACTTTCAGGGACCATTTCCACAACAGTGCCACTTTCGGGGACCAAAGTGCACTAGGCCCCCACTTATGGGGACCATTTCAGCAATTAACTCTCGTTTGTGCACATTTCAGTTTGTGTGAATTTATTCTTTTTATACGTGGAAATTGCTTATATGGTCCCAGAAAGTGGGTCAATGTTGTCATTTGGTCCTTGAAAGTTCAACCGTTGCAATTTAATCCCCGAAATTGAACAAAAGTTACAATTGTCCAAAAAATCTAAGTGAGCCGTTTAACTTAATGGTATTCGAATATAAAAGAGAACATGGATAGTTATATATGAAGCAAACGCGGAACTTCATAAAAAACATGGGATTTTAAAAGTTGTAATGTTGACGGATTATATATTAGATAGTTTTACTTAATTAGTCCTCCTAACATAAAATTAAATTGGACGCAAGAGCATGAAAAAGTTGAGGAAAGATGGTGACTATACTTGAAATGGCAATAAAAAGTGGAATTAATAATGATGGCAACAATTGGGGTCTAGGAATAATTTGTAAAAAGATTTGAGGCAAGTGCATGTGCAAAGCAAATTGTGCCAGCTCTCCACTAAAGATCGATTGAGGACTCCTCCTTAAAATTGCACATCATTAAATTTCCATTTCAGAAAACAAATGAACATATTTAGGTATGCCCAGAACTTGAATATACTTCCTACATACCATATATAGAGCAAATAAATCTGCCCGTCAAACAGGAGAAAAAGTCAAGTAATATACAAGACAAAAACTCTGAATTATGCAACTGTACGTACTCTACTGAATTTCTCACAAATAGAGGAGAAATTAATTTCATGCTACAAATATAAATGGTACGCTCATTTAAGACGTCCCTGCTGGGCTAGTTCATCGCCCAACAGAGGAGGTGAGTCCGGGATGTGTCTCTAGCAGCTCGGAACTCCACCTCAAGAGTGCCCAGAGTAGGCTGGGTAATTACCCACAAGCAGATCCCCCCTTGAACAAATGAAGAGTTACTCATGCACCTGTCGTGGATCGAACTCACACACTTGTGGAGAAGCACACTCTTATAATAGAACCCCTTACCATTTGAGCTATGCCCCGTGAACTTCATACCACAAATATGAGATTATATATATATATATTGCTACTTCAAATAGCTAATATAGGATCGATGTATATAATAACTGATTTACATGCATATTTGTTGCCATTTAATCTCAAATGTCTAATTAATTTCTTACTTAACAACATCTCTAACAAACTTATTAGTAACCATCAACACCAAAAGCAAGAACGACCACAAATACGAAGGAGAGTTTTTCTTTTCTTTTCTCACTATTACATTTTATGAGATAATACAACGGTCAAGAAGTAGTTTAGCGGTGAAGGTTTGAACCTGAGCCTCTATCCTTAATCCTCACGAGTGAATGTATGTCTAACCACTATACTAAATCATTAATTGTCTCACAAGAGAGTAAATTGTTAAAATAGTTCTTGATAGTGCCAATAGGTTGCAGTTTAATCCGATAATGATACCATTGCTTGGAGTTGTGATAAAAGAGTTGCAGATTGATCCAAACTTAACTTCTCCTTTAATATTTAACGACTACATGCAATTATTGAGCAGTTTTGAGGCAAAAAACAAATTTTAAATGCTTCAACAATATTGTATAATTGGTGCCTAAAGAAAGTTTGCTAACCCCTTTTCATTTAATGGTAAAATTTTGTAAATCAGTATGAAGAGGTTTGTAAAGTTATTTTAGGCATCAATATGAAGTTCAAACATTTAAAATTTGTTTTATATTCCAAAAGTATTTATTAGTCGCGTATTTATTTTAATTATTAATGAAAAAGTTAAGTTTGAGACCAGTCTGCAACTTAATTGTCATTATCAAGAATCAAAATTGTAATAATTCTATTATTATTAAGAATAAAACTGCAATCTAATAACACTATCACGAACTACTTCAACAATCAAGACGAAGAGAGTTATTGAAGCTATGAAAGATAGACGATATATAATTGTTCCATACTTCACATCATGAGGTTCTATTTGTGTAGTTAATACTTCACATTATTTAGGCCCACAAACGTAGCATTGTCTGAGCAACTACGAAAAACAGCCATGAATGATAAAGAACTTGCACCAACTATTCGTACATGCAATGGTCCTAAGTCCTAACTCCTATAGCTATTAGCTACTATACTCCACTTTCAGATCCATAATGTACATCGAGGGCAAGAAAGAGTGTGACTCTAACGTTGGGACTTCTTTCAATCAATCATTTCAAACTAATAATTGGATTTATAGGTGAAAATAATAATTGAAACCATTTTCCACTCCAGAAAAAAATATATATATCCAAAAATTACTCAGGTCTACTCAATCTGTTAGACTTTCATCCATTTTTAGTAAAAACTGATCTGACTAAATTAACTTAGTCCTGATCAGCTGAGTCACATTTCACGATAACCTTTGATATCATGTGTAGGGTAAGAAATTGTCAGAACTCTTAGTTTGAGGGTCTCAAACTTCTAAACTAACGATGTCTAAATAAGAAAATTAACGAGTAATATAAGTCAAAAAGAGGAGAAAAAATATTTGTTACTCCACAACTACTTTTAATTGTTATTTTTAAGAGTTAACGGTTGATTAATCTCATATAATGGGACACAGTTGTATTATAGTCTTAAAGTATCGCAAGTGTTGTATTATAATCCTCGAAGTGACAAATTTTGCGATATGGTCCCCGAAAAGTAGGTATTAAATGTGTAACAATTATCACTTTCGAGGACTTTATTGCAATATTTATGCCACTTTTAGGGATTAATCTGCAACAATAATGTAACTATCTGGGACCAAGCTGCAACATCATTCCACTAATATTGACTAAATCGGCAATTATCTCGTCATTCTAACAAAGTACACGAGTCAATACAATTTTAACATATATTTTCTTCAATCTAAAATAATTGTCTTTCTCACATGTCAAGGTAGATAATTGACCTGCAATTATTCTTTTATTGTATTATTAAAAAACTTGAAAATTAATATTACGAAAGCATTGTAAGAGGTGAATCCAACTATCTAAATTGTATTTATTTTAGAGTAAAGAATAATTAGCAATTAATTGTCAAAACTCAATTAATTATTTTGGATTGGAGAAACTAAGCTCATAATTAATTAATTAATCAAAATTATTTAATGACATGGATATTTTATTTATATGAAAAATATTTATCAGTAGTCATTAGATATGTTACATATCCAAACTGATTTAAAAATTATTTAAAACGGGGAACATATAGTAAAAATATTGTGTATTGAAATCTTAGGATGACAACTGATTTGATAATTCAAATAAAATTGGGGTTAAATAGTCCATGATTTGGTCTCACATCCAAATTATGGAGTTAATGTTTTTATAAAATTGAGGACCGAATCTCAATCACATAACTAGTTATAGGACTAAATCCCAATAAATAATTTTGAAACAAAAATACAAATTAATCCCATGAGACCAAATTAACATTTGCCACCTAATTTTGTGGGAGTAGTTATTAAAAGTAAACGAAAACGAGATCAAGAGAATAATTGAACAAATTCTAGTCTAGAAAAAGCCAAATTAAATGGGGACTTGCATGAAGACGCTCATTTCCTTAAAAATTTGGACATGATGAGAACCCACAAATCAATTCAGTGTTATTTAGCCTAATTAGTTAATACCAACACAAAACCGTTACCAGGCATTATGAATAGTATACTTAATTAGCATGCGTATCCTATGTAGTTTCATATCTTTAATTAAGCTCACTAATTGCATGCATTTAATTCAATTAAGACATCTACTTATTGATGTTTAATCTTTCATTGTTCCTTTGAGGTTATTTGCTTCAATTAATCATTTTATAGAAGATATGTATATGCATGTACATACCATGCTATGAGTAATTGTTTGGAGGATCGTCTCGACCGATGATCAATAGGCTGGTGTCATATGATCCAATCATTCAATTAGGTAGTCTTGAGTTCACGTTTCGTTGGATACAATGGTCCCATGTTTATGCTTTCATCGCTAATATATACTCTAAAAAATTGTTTGGAGGGATGAATGTATGGAACTAAATTTTGCAAATTTGCCCATTTATTAAATCCATGCGAATCTTAGTAATTTTCAAATTTTATCTATCCCCCTTAAATTAATTACAGTCATGGATAAATTTGTTTTGTGTGTGGTTTTAATTCATCCCTTTTTTGCAAATCTTCGATTTTACATTGTTTCAAAATAGCAAAAGACAAATTTTGGATCAACAAAATTTATTGTGCTAACTTTGGGAATTGCTACATATAAACATTTATGAAATTATGGCCCATTATATGGCCTTAATTGATTCGTTGTTTTCTGATCGTTAAGGCAATGAATCGACTTTGTTTAGTTACAACATCTTCAAGTAGATAAACTCTTCTATCTCTTCTGTCTGTAGTTGTTATCCAATAAAAGATTTTAATGTGGACTTTATATTCCTTGTGAATATAAATTAAAAAAATAAAATAAAATGAAGTGTTCGTTTAAGTACACAGACTCGCACTTGAACAAGTCCGCCACTAGCAACTATATACTATTATTTTCCTAATGTTCATATATACAATTTATTATTGTGCATTCTTAAAAATAAAATCTTAAGTATTATCAAATTAATGTATTATTAGAGAAACTGAATTTTAATTTCATCGTACGGCATGATAAAGAATTTCATCTTTTAAGAATAAATATACTTCATACATCATATGTCGAAAAATATGAGCGTTTTTCATTTAAAACATTTTAAGAAAAGAATATGTATCTTTGTATCACAAGTTTGACACGAAAATTGATACGACTAATCTAATAGCCAATACAATGCATCCCAATAATTCCATACTCTTACTTGTGACAGAACAATTTGAAGTAAACAAGAAAATGTATACATATGGAAACAGATGAATGTCTATAATCCAGTGTACTCTATAGATAAACCAAAATTTGTTTCCATATGGGAACTCAACTCAAAGTTGGTTCATTTCATTTTCCAATTATCAAATATACTCATCAGTCTTCATGGCCCCACATTAGCTTCTTCTCACTTCTCAACTCCATATACAAAGCATCTCCATCTTCTTTACATTTGCGGTTTGCCTCCCCCAACTCTCTCAACCCCCCCCCCCCCCCCCCCCCCCCCTCTACTACATCAATTTTCATGGAGAAAATCGATCAAGAAACTAGAGAAACACATGATTTCATGAACGTGGAATCATTCTCTCAACTACCCTTCATTCGTCCCACGCCTTCCGTCAAAGAAAAGGGCATTAGGCTCTTCGGCAAAGAATTTGTTGCCGATTCAAGAGACACTAACAACAACAACAACACGAATAATGGTAGTGAAGATATCAAAGAAAACAACGAAAACGGCGAAATGAACAAGCCGAAATTCGAATGCCATTATTGTTGTAGACACTTCCCAACTTCTCAAGCACTTGGAGGCCACCAAAATGCACACAAAAGAGAGCGTCAAAATGCAAAACGTGGACATTTACAAATCCCTCATGGGGGCTATCCTGAAGCTCATGTCTACGGCTTCATGAACTACCACCACCGCCTCGGCTCAGCTCCACCCACTCATCCAACGCCTTTCCAACCATGGAACCACCACTCCACAAGATTCCACGGAGGAGCAAATGGAGGTGGCTACACTTATCCTCAGGCGACGCCGATAAATGGAAGCCCTTTATGGAGAATCACACAAGGACATTCAGTAAGTAGTCCAGTTCATCATGTTCCAATGTTTTTTCCCTCAGGTGAATTCAAGTCATCCATGGCTAGTACCAATAATCATATATCTTCAATAGCTTCATCACAAAATCTTGTACCTAAAATTGAATCTAGATCAGCTAACACTCAAGATCAAGTCAGTTTGGATCTATGTCTGTAACAACTTGCTTCTATTTAGTTTACATAATAATTTAATTCCAACTATTAATATCTCTAGTTATTACAAGATGATGATTGATGAGACAATATAATAGAAATCTTCTTTTTTTCTTTTCTTGTTCAGCATTATTATGCAAATGAAAAAAGGTATATTTATATATACCTTAATTTAGGTCCAACATAGTTACATAGAGACAAATTCTTGCCAATTTCTTGTTGTTTGTTTAAACTATTGCTCCATATATGTATGTAATTTAACGTGCTCGTTGCCATAAATATATATGTTAGTATCTTGACAAAAAATATTAACAAATAAATCATGTGATTTTAAGGTATATATAATCAAATTTCAAGAAAGGGTATTAGTTAAGTAAAAAGTTATAGTTCATTGAACTTTATCTTCTCATTAGTAATAAAAAATGCATACTATACCATTTTATAATATATTTTCATTTTTTGGGGTACAATTTAGGCCGGTAATATGGATCAGTTTTTCAAAAAATAAAATTCATTAATGTTAATTATCTAAGTTATTTTTGTATTTTAGCTCATATATATCAGTTTGTTTAACAAATACTATAATAGTAAACGGACTTTATAAATATATCGTAACTTGTCCATTAATTCAAAGAGATCGATGAATGTTCTCTAATCAGTGTCATTAAGTTTAAGAAATGATTGTTGATTGAAAATGATATGCATAAAATAATGGAAATTAAATTCGACATAGATGTTTAGACGTTAATGAAACGATAAGTGAATAAGAGAGACATTATTGAAAAAATAAATAAATAGGGACCATAAGTACATAACAAGTCTTTTGAAATACATGCATTTGTAGCTATCAGTCATAAACTGATGTGCAGAAGCACTGTAATAATATTGATGAATATTGTTTGAGGTGAAAAGATGAATTTATATGAAGAAGTAGATGATAAAATTAAATATATAAAGATGATACTATATTTATATAGGACATTAATTAATTAAGGTGGCAAATTGAAGACCACTTGTTGAATAATGTGGAAATATGATATAAATTCACATATGTTTCTTCCTCAGCAACCAGACATATATGGTCCCCTACATACCTTCTTGGAATAAATGTCTTCATTTCACTCGTTTTTCCAGCCATCTTCTCATTCAAGTTTTATCAAATAAATCTACTTCAAAAAATTTGATTCTGATGATCAAATTTAATTTCTACATATATATCATAATAAATTAAATAGGATCTTACTTTTATGTCCACCTTAATTGTTCATTACTACTTGTTACTGATCAGTAAATAGATTTCCTTTGAAAATCCAACCTTGTACATTTGAAGCGATAAAGATGTTATTTGAGACATTTCTTTTATTTCGACACTTAATTTTATGAGAACTCAATTACAGACTTCAATTAAAGTTTCATATTAAAGTAATTTAATTATATGTTGATAAAATTATACATATCGAGTAATACATATGCACGGTTTTTGCTTATTATTAGATTACTAAAATCTCAATTGTACAAAACTTCAACATGTTAATAACGAACTTTTTTTAAAGTTTAAGTGTAAATATCACATGTAATATATATTTAAATAAATAAAAAATCTCATTTTCATGTAAATTTTGGAGAACTTTTCGACAAAAATAAATGGTACTCGCTCCATCTTTTAGTTGACTTTTTAGATATTTGTTTTGTTTTCTTGGTTGACGTTACATTTCCAAGATCATCATATTCGATGGGTCTTTCCTCTTAATTTACTATATAATGTATCCAAAGTGCAATAACTATAATATCAATACATGACAACTAAAAAACACGAAAGGAGTAAAATGACAACTAAAAAACACGAAGGGAGTAAAACGAAAGAAATTTTCATTCATAATATTTGGTCGTTGGCGAAGTAATTAATAGTGCAAACTGGCTTTATTGGAACTAAGTACACACCAGCCTCTAGTAACGAGCTCTGTAATAAATTTCCTCCCTCCCCAACCCATAATTAATTGTTAGATAAATTATTAAGGACAAATCAGAGACGACGGTAATTATTTGTGGAGGAGACAACCAACGTTTTTACTTGTGCAACATTTGCACATGCATGCAGGTTATCATGCAGTACTCATCAGGACAGTTTATGAAAGTCAATTGAAATAATTTAACAGAGAAGCAGGCAAATTAATTACAAAGTACCAAGTACACGATTACTTTCATCGATTAGGAATACCAAATTTCGAGTTTATTTACTGAATTGAATGACATTATTCATGTTCCAATAATTGTTCAAGTGATTATCAAAGTACAATAATATATGCATGCCACTAAGACTAAGTACTCATGAGATTGTCCGATTGGTTAATATGTTTCGTTTTATAAATTTGACATCAAATATTTTTTAAGGTATAATACTAGTAATAATTTATGAAAATTATGTTAAAGAAAGTATTTCCGTTCCACTAACATCTTATTACTCCCTACATTTTTAAATTGTCATTTTAATTGTGAGCTTAATTTTTTTTGTTTATAAATAATTTTGGCAATAATAATTTGTAATTTTATATTTTTAACGTACTTTTACTTACTTTTTCTATTGAAATTATTAACTATATATCCAATAATATAATGACAATTAATAGTCATTTTATATTTTCAATGTCATTTTTTACTACTTTAACTTTTTATTAATATAATCTATGTAAAACTGACTAAAACGACCAACTGAAAAAAACGGAGGGAGTATGATTTAACAATTCTTGGGAGTACAAAATCAGTTTCTGTGTGCCTGAAATAGCAGACAGTGAGAAAATAGCAAATATAAATGTAGTTAGATGCAAACTCTGAACAACTAAAATGCATTGAAAGGGTAATAACAATGTTGTGGTATCTGCACTATAAACGAAGAACAGTGACCAAACGTACTTCCACTACATCTGCACTCTGCTCCATACTCCATACAGTTAATGCATAACAAAATAACCCAATACAATGACAAAGGCAATGAATACTCGTATTGTAGCGCCTTTTTGCGTCGTCCAACCAAAAATATGGAGCAGTGACTCGTTACACCCCCCTTCAACAATAAATACCGCAGATAATGTATACCATGTGGCAAAATCAATGTGTTTTATTAGTTTAATTAGCTTCCCTATGAGTTTCATTCAAAGCCTACTTCCAACAGACTTCGCCATGAATAACGTACGCGGAAGACATCTACCATTATTCATAATACTGAGGACATATTATGGCTTGTTCTAATTTCTTGCATTAACTGATGTACTTATGATAATCGAGTAAACAAGAACATTTATGATTCAGTATATGTAGATCAAAGTTCAAGATGAACAGTCTGAACATCTTTTGACCAACTCTAAGTGATACAAAGTGAAGCCAATTGGTTGACTTTGGTGAACTAATTTCACTCTTTCAATGTACAAACAGAAAACATGTGCACAGTAATAATAATCCTACTTGCATATCGAGCTATATACAGATTATGAAGTCCCGATACGTTCTGAGTAATGACAGAAAATTTGAACTGCTAGGCAGAAAGTCTGTATGTGTTCACATATCCCTTACCTGTTTGAGCTCTTTTATTGCTGAATCTAACACTCTACAAGTCTCTATGACTAATTACCTCTAGGTGCCAAATTATGAATAGAATTTGACAGACAGACAGATAACAAGTGTAGAGTTCCCAAAACATTTTCTTCCAAGTACTCATGTCTCGAGTTAACAAGTTTGTTCAGACAATTAACGAATACACGAGATTCTATATTACATAGGTATGGACACTAACACAAGATAAATATAGCACTCGTTGCAAAACTGAGGAAAATAGATAAGGTTCCCTTCGCACCTGTGACTGATCATCTGAGTTTTTGGCACTGAACACGGGAAGTATGGGCATCTTCAATATGTCTAGTAAGCAATGAAATGCCATAATGTGAAGCACTTGACGCAGCATAATAAGATGTCACTGTGAGCTGGGTAAACTTTGGGAGAGCATACCCTGTGAGTCAACAACCAAATTGAATAAAGTAAAATTAATACCAGAAAATAGAGGTAACATAATGAAGGTTGTAGGCCCAGCCTCTAGCATAAAGGACTACTGAGAACAAAGGTTTTATCGGTTATCTCTGTTTTGTGTTCTGATGCACTGAAATTTTCATTGTTTAGATAAAATGTTGCAGGAAACTTATAAGATTGCCTACACCAATGAATATTAGTAAAACTATAAACATAATGCTAACACATTTCAAAGAAGGAAATAGGAGATTACATATACAGCAATATGAGTTGCAAGTGTTTCAGTACATACTAACTACTACTATTACATTATACGTTTGTATCTAGAATACTCACAAAAATATCTTCGTAAATAAGAAAGGAACCGACGACAAACATATACGAACAAATGTTAGTGATACAAGTCATCTTAAGCAAGGAAAAATATCACCATGCATTAAAAATGAAATAAGTCATCTAGTGATATGACGTATACCTCCAAATGCAGCACTAGCAGCAGTGTACATTAGGAACGGAGGAACCTGAGAGGAAGGCAACGAAATAGAATGAATCAAGAAATAAGATGAATTGAGGGAAAATACAAGCAACGTGAACTAGTTAAGAAGTAAAGCCTACCCCAACCACAAAAGGAAGCCACTTCGGGCCCTTCACATGTTTCTGAATATAAGGCAGTCCTGAAGTGATACATAATGTTTAGTCAATGTGAGCATATATTTTAAAACAGGCCAGTGAAAATCAAACACAAAATTTTTATTCTACCTGAATTAAAGCCATGAATTGCACTTAGGAGACCACCAATTCCAGAACCAGCCTGTGTCCGAAATGAACAATCAATAGTCGAATAGGAAAAGTAGCAATGACGTCAAAATTTATTGCTTTTTATTTCACAATAGATGAGCAATCAGTCACAACAAAATAATATACTCCAAAAATGTAAAAGTCGAAAGTTCTTTGTCGTAGCGATAGCACCATAGATCGAGTTACCTCGGCAAAGACCATTATAAGACAACTTGAATCCTCTTTGTTCATATAACTCTCAGGACCCTTTCTATAATTTGTTTTTTGTTGACATATACTACGATCAAGACATACTCTACTGTTGAGACTCTATAAACTAATCCAAAAATACCAACTAAGTAAGTAAGCAAACCATGAATTGGCAAAAGTAACAAGTTTTTAACTTGCCTAGGATACAACTATGGCCTTATATTTACATGTTAACAGCAATGTTTACAATTGTAATCCAATATCACAATAGAAGTTCAACATTAACCTAAGATCAAAATCATAAAAGCTAAAAAGCTTTATAAGTACAATAACAGCAAGCCTAGGAAATTAACCAGTATTCATCATCAAGACTTACAACAGCCGTAGCATCATGAAGAACTTTGGTGATAGTCCATTCACTCATTTCCTACAAAGTCAGTAACAACAGATAAAAATTCCAAGAACTACGTATTAAGTAAATACAATTCTACCTCCATCCCAAAAAGATTTTCAATTTTGATCGTCAAACCTAACAAATTATATAGCTCTAAATAACACACATAACCTTAATTAAAATCAAAATAATCACCTTAATAGTGAATTCACAAAAATATACATAACATAATACTCCCCATGCCATGACATATTTCAGTGTGATTTTCTCAATGGGCAAAATTAAACAACTTTGCAGGCTTAATTGACAAACGTAGCTCATATTTTGAATCAAAACCATCATTTTACTAGTAAATTACATTAAAATTGCAAGGACCTACAATATTTATCAAACAATATTATACAACACAATAACTGATTTTAAATTTTATATAGTCAACTATAATAATTTAAAATTAAAAATCTTCATGGGAATTAAATAGCAGAAAAATACTTGAGTTCAAAATTTAAAAAGTCTACCATAAAATTCGAATTGTAGACCTTTCATGTGATTTAAATAGCATAAAAATCCTCGAATTCAATATTTAAAAAGTCAATAATCAGAATTGAAATTGTATAATCTCATGAGAATTAAATAGCATAAAAATACTTGAGTGCAAATTTCATTAAGTCAATTATCAAAATTCAAAATTGGACAGTAGTTTTGTGATGAAACACATAATAATAATAATAATAATAATAATAATAATAATAATAATAATAATAATAGGGTTTAAGCATACATCAGTAGGGCTTAAGAGGGACAAGCAGCGAGGGCATCGGGCCGAGCCGAGGCCCGGTTTGATAGTCGGGTCGTGATGGAGATTGCCACGTCGCAGCTTCTCTTCATAAACTTCTCTGGTTCCCATTTTTCTGATTAATTATTGATTCAGATTCAATTCAATCGTTTGAAGTCGATCAATTTCTTGTCAACGATTTTGACCACAATTTAGCATGGAAATTGGTGGCCCACGTAGTTTTACCATTGGTTGGATTGGACACGTGTAGAAATTGAGCCCATCCAATATTTGATGGGCTCACTGCTGAGTTCTAAGTTCTAACTAGGTCGAACCAAAATGAATAAGAATTGGGCCAATTAGAGGTTGCCAGAACTTTACTCATTTTGATCACATCATACATTTACAAACCCAAACAAAGAAAATACAGTACTTTTTTTATGGATAAATTATATGGAAAATTTATGGTAACTCTCGCTACTGACCGAAAGGTGGTCTTAGATTGAAAATTTAATCCATCGTTAATTTATAAAAGAAAAAAAAATTATAGGAACAACTAACAAGAAACAATTTTATTTGCTTCTTTACATGATAATTCGGGTACTACTATAACAAACAAAAAATGATAGTACCCAACTAACAAGTTTGTTCAAATTATTTTTAAATTAAATTACATCTTTTTTATAAGTTCGTAAAATTTATTGATCTTTTATTGATGGAAGATCGTATAATTTATTAATTTATATGGTTATGGATAAAATAAATGCATTTTGGCGTTTGATCCTTAAACTATCACTATCTCTTTCATGTGCTCTCACACTATTTATCTTATATGAAACACCTTAGCCATTTATTTCCATTTTTTTTCATTTTAAACAATAAAGTAATAATTTTACCATTCTCATTATTCCAAAGAATAAACACACATCTTAAAATATTTTGTATAGTTGAAATTAAACCCCACATTCTTAGTGATATGTTTGTTTGGGGAAAATCGAGGGGAATGGATGAGAATTTATTTATTTTATTATGTTTCAAACCTAACTTATTTCTACCATAAAGGAAACTCTTCCCATTAATTCATCCTCATACCTCTCAATTTCGTTTCCCCCAAATCACAGGAAAATGGAGGTGAATAACATATTTATTTATATTTTTCCTCACTCTTCTTATTCGCTCGCTCAAAATTATGGTGCCCGAACAATAATAAATTTTATTTCCTTGATTCCCTCTAATTCTTTCTAAAGATTTTTTTTTTCTTCCCTTGATTCATTCCGTTCCAAACACGCTAGGGATAGTGATAAGGTGGGGTGTGTTGATGGAGAAATGGTTAGGGTAGTGATGTTTTCGTTTCGGTTTCGATCGGTTCTTCCCGAGTTTTTTTGTGTGAACCCATCCTATCGATTTTTTAACTACATGAACCGATTCAGTTGAAAATTATTTCTTATATGTGAATGGAGACAACGTTAAATTGGATATATTTTCGTAATATGTTTAGAAAGATATTTGAGAATTTTTAAAGTTGTATAATAATAAATGGAATGATAGATTTGTATTATGTTTAGAAACATATTTTAGATATTTGATAAGTTGTTTAGATAGAATATTAGCACGGGTTTTCTCTGATTTTGGGCTCGTATATTTTTTTTGGGCCATGACTTGATATCACTTTAACGAGCTGTCCAATATCATCAATTAGATATCCAATTTCTTCACTTTAATCAATAATTGCCTGAAACTCAGATAAGACGCCAACAAGTGCAAATTATATCTCATCAACATACAATTAATATAGATTAATATCCAATTAGGCTCTTAAAATACGATGTAATGATCACTTATCAATGTTTCATCTGAATTATTAGTACTATATTGGTTTCATCCAACATGGAATGAAAGTATGCTCAATAAACTATATTTGTGTATTATAAATGATGAGAATAATTAACTAAACTTGTTAAGTTTTATTAACTATAATAGATGATTAAATAGTTTATAAATATTTAATCCAATTAAATATCACAAACTATCAAAACTCATTATTTGATTAGAAAATTGAACGGTTTGATTAAGTTAATGAGTTGGAGAGCTTATTGGGCTAAAGTCGGATTGGTGGTTCACCAATTAACCTTTTATAAATAGAAGAGTCATAAGCTCTCAATTTTTTCTTTCATTATTTTGTTCTTGTTCCAGTAAGCACAAGAACCTTGAAGCGTCGAACATCTATATATATTTTCAACACATATTTTCCACTGCAATATGAGCACTATTTACATATTATAGATTAAAACCGGTTGCTTTAGAGATACTGATAGTGGACATTTTAATGTAGTAATCATTAAAAGTGTTTATAGAAACCAACACATAGTAATTTCAGTTTAAAAAGTAATTTTAATAATCTACACTATATTTAATTGGGGAAAGGGAATTAATTGTTTTTTAGTGAAGCCCATGTTCAATAATTTTTTTAATTGTAGGAGAAGTTATAAATCTACACTATATTTAATTGGGGAAGGGTGAATTATTTTTTGAGTGAAACACCATGTTCTAGAATTTACTTAATTGTAGGAGAAGTTATAAATACAATTTAGTTCAAAATCACTTCTATATAAATTAGTTTAAATATATTTAGATAAATATTTTTACATGATAAAATATTAACGATTATTTTTTATAATTATTAATTTTGAATCTTTTGTTTTATTATTATTATTATTATGATGCATACGCATAGATTGTGCTCAAAAGATTAGCGAAAAGTGAATGAGAAGCCGACCTAAACGTGATACATAATTCAATAGAGAAATAGCAATAGTTTTGGGCAAACGGCTAAAAAGCCAAAAGAAATTGAACAATATTTACCACCAGTGTATAAATTGGTTGGCATAATCTGTGTCTCTCTCGTGTGAGTAAAACCCTAACATTACAAATCAATTGCTCCTCTTCCCCCTCGATGAACAATCAAACCGTTCACCTCTCTGTTTAATTCATACATAATATCTCCCAAATTCGATTATTACTATTCATATGCCTATTTGTTTTTTCAATTCAACAATTTCATCATAATTCACTCACTTCTCGAAGATTTTTTCATTTTTAAATTTTCAAATTTCATCTGATTTTGATCGACAGTTGTGATTTTGACAGATTTGATTATTTTAATTTCGCATTTGGGTCAAAATTCCAACAGAAGTCATGAAAGGTGGTGATTAACACCGGATTCAGGCGATGGCGGATCCACCACGTGTCCACCAATGATTGGTCCTGAAAAATCTGAATACCATATACATCGTTTTATACTGTGGTAGGATTAATAGTAGGATTAGGGTTCGTCAAATAAAGTGATAAAAATTGAATCTTCGAGGATGTTGACTGTGTTAAGAGTTCATTTGCCATCTGATATTCCGATCGTCGGTTGTGAGCTTTCTCCGTATGTATTGTTGAAGCGCCCTAACAAGACTGTTGGTACCGAGGATGTCCCCGAGTTGGCACCCTTAGATGGCCATTTCTTGAGATACAAGTGGTTAGAATTTTTTTATTCCAGTCAATTTGTTGATTATGATCGCCTGTTGTAACTCAAGTGTTCCAATTATGATAATGAATTATTGGATAATGTAGATGATATCGGCCTGAGATCACCTGTGCCGACTTATGTCTTAGTTCCTTACATGTGCAGAAGTGCTTATTGATTATTAAAGATAGTAAAAAAACTAGTGCTTTTATGTTATTCATTCATGCATCATTACTTAAAGCGACCACAATATAGGCTTAGCTGGTCTCGTTTGAGCACCTATGCATTTGATGACACTGTTCGTGATTCAACATGATCTTTTCTAACTGTTAATTGTTATTGTGCATGTAATTTCTTGCTGCTGGTCTTGTTTAGTAGTTCATTTTCGGGTTAAAACTTCTATGGAGTCATTTGTATGATGTTTCCTAGTGTCGAAGTTTTTTCTCTTGATTGTCAAATGTTAATGTCTTAAAAAAGAACTCTCTGCATTTTATAATGCCTGGCCTTGATAACTTTGTGATTAGTTAGTGCACTGCACTTCTCCATTAAATCTATTCTATTTCTTCTTAGTAGTTAATTCACTAATTTTAGCTCAAGTCTATCAGTTCATATGAAATGTTCTCCAGTCGTTAAGTTGATGTCTGTAACTTATTAATCCAGTTGTTATACAATTGTATACTATAACTACCATTATGTGTGTTGTAGTCTTATAGATTACAGATGATAAAGTAAGTCATGGATACCAACTATTGTTTACGTATGCAGGTACCGCATACAAAGTGATAGGAAGGTTGCCATATGCAGTATACATCCATCCGAGCAAGCTACATTACAGTGCATTGGCTGTGTTAAGGCCAAAATACCTGTCGCGAAGAGCTATCATTGCTCGACTAAATGTTTCTCAGATGCATGGCATCATCACCGTGTGCTACATGAGCAGGCCGCCAGTGCTGTGCTTGAAAATGGAAATGAAGAGGAAGAAATATATGGTCGTTTCAACAGCACCGGATCTAGTGCTAGTTTGAGTTCATTGCAGTCAGGCACCAACTTATCCAATGGCACCAAACTGTTTTATCCTACAGCTGTTACTCAAAGAAATGGTGAAACATGGTTTGAAGTTGGACACTCCAAAACTTACACTCCAACTGCTGATGATATTGGTCATGTCTTAAAGTTTGAGTGCGTTGTTGTAAATGCAGAAACAAAATTACCAGTGGGCAATGTGAACTCACTATTGACATCTCGCGTGATTCCTGCCCCATCTCCAACTCCTCGTCGCTTAATTTCAGTCAGTGGAGTAGATGCTCATGAGTTGGAGGCTAGAGTTCCATCTGCTTTAACGTTTTCTGTGCTTTCTTATAACATTTTATCAGAATCACATGCCACCAATGATTTATACGGTTATTGTCCATCTTGGGCTCTTTCTTGGCCGTATCGTCGTCAGAACCTTTTACGGGAAATTGTTGGTTACCACGCGGACATCATCTGTCTTCAAGAGGTGCATAATTTTCAATATACCTTCTCGTCTGTCATATTTGTTCAGCTAGAGAGAACTTTATGTTCACTGTAGGTGTCATATGAATAAACTGACATGATTGTACAACATGGTGGTGGTCATCTTACAGGTGCAAAAGGACCATTTTGAAGAATTTTTTGAACCGGAGCTGGACAAGCACGGTTATGAAGCTTTATTCAGGCGGAAATCAACTGAGGTTGGACTATGAATACTTAAATTTGTGCCAGTGGAGTGTTTGAATGCACATTCGATTAATGATTACAAGAACTTATGCAGGGTTTTGGTGGTAATAATAACACAATTGATGGTTGTGCTACCTTTTTCCGTAAAGATAAATTCTCTGTTGTGAAGAAATATGAGGTATGTAAGTTCTGCTATTTTTGTGCTGCTTCTTTTTAACGTTTATGTGTGTTGATCTTCTTCATGCACATTTAGGTTGAGTTCAATAAAGCTGCACAGTCCTTGACAGAGGCTACACTTTCAGCTACCCAGAAGAAATCTGCCCTCACACGATTGGTTAAGGTTTGTAGTTTGATGTTGGTATTTGCTAAATTTGTACTTTCTTTTAGTGCTGACTTCTTACATAATTCACTCTATGTATAGGATAACGTCGCACTAATACTTGTGTTAGAAGCAAAGTTCGGTTACCAAGGTAGTGATAATCTTGGGAAACGTCAGCTTGTTTGTGTGGTGAGTAATCAATACTGATTGTATTGTATGTTTGAATCACTTTTTTTTGGTATGTAATCATTCCTGATTGATCCACTCAGCTCTGATATTGTTCTTAAATGTTTCTCTGCCTTAAATGACCATTTTTATAATATCTGTTCATACAATGTCTAAAGAGGATTCTCCTTTGCTGCTGCTGCTGCTGTCGTGCAGTTTTTTTCAGTAAAAATTCGTGTTCAGTCAGTTTGCTCTGTGGTTACAGGCAAATACTCATGTACATGTTCCTCAGGAGTTGAAGGATGTCAAGCTCTGGCAGGTGTTTATTTGGTTTAACTGCATAGTTGAGCTCTCTCACATTCCCATTGATTTCTCTTGTTTCTTTCACTCTGATATATATATTTTATTTTAGGTTAATACACTAGTGAAGGGATTGGAAAAAATAGCTGCTAGTGCTGACATCCCAATGTTAGTTTGTGGAGATTTCAACTCAGTTCCTGGAAGGTATGTCGGTTTGTTATTTGATTGCTGGTAGTGGTGATGAAAATAAATTGCACCTTAGTTGAAACTTGCTACTCAAGGCTACCAGAAAAATTACTCGTAACTTTAAGATTAGTTGACTTTTACTAAATGCAGTGCTCCGCATGCACTTCTTGCAATGGGGAGGGTTGACCCAATGCATCCAGATATGGCAATTGATCCTCTTGGTATTCTGCAGCCTCTATCCAAGTTAGCACATCTGCTGCCATTGGTATTGTTCCCTTTTTTTCCTTCTTCTTCTAGACCATCCATTGATTAGTTAACTAAACGAGTATTAGTGTTAACCAAACAAGGGTCTCACTTCTGTTGTGATTAAGAACTCTTTTTCTTTTTGTTGGCATGTGTTAGTTACTAATATTTGATATTCCATGCAATTCTCTGAAGGTGAGTGCATATTCATCGTTTGCTAGAACTGTAGCTGGACCTGGCCGTGGCCTTGAACAACAAAGGAAGAGAATGGATCCTACTACAAATGAACCCCTGTTTACAAACTGCACCAGAGATTTCATTGGGACCCGGGATTACATATTCTATTCTGGTACTATCCTTATATATTGTCCTTTTTTTAAAAAAATCTTTTTTGTTGATGTGACTAGATTTGTACGACTGTAGTTGTTAATCCAGTTTATTAACAATAGTATTTTGTCCCTTTCAGCGGACTCTCTAACTGTTGAAGGTCTATTGGAGCTTTTGGACGAGGATAGCTTGAGAAAAGACACAGCTCTTCCATCTCCAGAGTGGTCGTCCGATCATATAGCTCTACTTGCAGAGTTTCGCTGCAAACCTAGAACTAGACGCTAACACCTGGTAAGGGATTTTCTCTGATGGAGCTTGTCATCTATTTGTTCGTTTTTTTAAATTTTTATTTGCCAAATAATTTATTATTTTTAAATTTTCTTGCTGCACTTTTATGATACTTTGGGAGATATAATCGTCTTACATGGCTACATCAGTTAGGTAAATTGTGTCAATTTTAGCCCCTTGTGGTTGGATCTTAAGAAATCTGCATGTTGAAATCAATTATTGTATTTTATGAAACTCGTCTCGGGAACCTGCAAGTTGATTAAATGAAGATGAATCAAATAATGGTAGAACCAAATTGTGTTGAACATTATTGTTTAGTCAGTCAGACTGTTCTAACCACTCCATGTTCACTACTGTGCAGGACTTCCCCGTTTAAATATGAATATAGAAGCAACACCCAGAAAGCTCGAAAGATAGCATGAATTGTATGTCGAAATTCCCTAGTTATTAAGCGAGCAACCTGTCAAGGATATCTTTCCTGCCCGTCATTGTATTATGATGACAAAGTTCGTTCTTTCTATAGCAGATTATGCTTATGTTTAATTAAATGATCTTGCTTTCAGTACCAATATTTTGAAAGTTCTAATAGATACTAGCTCATCAAATAATATCAAAGAGAATTCTTATCTTGTCTTGAAGTCCTGTTCTTTCTTTTCTTTTTGTAGTAATGCACATTTTTCTTGTTAATTAGCAGAGTAAGGCGTATCATTATCGAGTGAAGTGGCAAAAATTGTCTTGAAATATTGTTTACCAAACAAAACTACATTTTCCAATTACGTAGGATGTTGTTAAAATTTTGAGTTAATGGAGTAGCCTCGTGGAAAGGGCTCTTGCTAGCAATCAGAAGGTTTCGAGTTTGAAATTTACCTCATTGCTGATTTACAAAAAAGAGAAAAGAAAAAAATATCATAATTTCACTAGTAGGAGCTCTGAAGGGAGATGCTACTACTACTACTACAAGATAAGATGTCTTGTTAACTCTAGCAATGATGCAAAAGCCGAAGTTGAGCCAAAGAGGACATGCTCTCTTTTTTATGAGATCGGATTATGACATGAAAAACTTCAAAATTTTGGAAGCAATGGCTGTCAAAAAATCGACCCTTGTTATTATAGGAACTTGGACTCGAGATCTCGTCATTCCGAGTAATATCTCGTGGCAATAGGCTAATCCTAGTGGTCGAAACCAAACATGTTGGAGATATAAACAAGTTGAAGCCGAACATGTTGGAGATATAAACTAGTGTAAACTAAGTTGGTTTCGTGTTGAGAAGTGGCTGAAGAGCTTTAACAACAATAGTCATGTTTGGTCTGAAATCTGCTTCGTATTGGACGCATAATGCTGCAACTGCTGCCATCTGCATAAGGTCGAAATATATAATCTTTAGTTTTCTAATCCAAGTCTTAACTGATCTACGGAACCGAAAGAAAAATTGCAGCAGAGCTGCAATGGAACATCTGCTGCAATGGAACATGTGCATTAAGTAAGTGAGAAACAAAACGGGAAAAGGCAACGCCAAAGCACAGAGCCTCGATGACCCATAGGCGACCTCATGGTAGAAGGCTTCAGATATATGCTTTGGTAAGAAAAAGCCGAGACAATCTGCACTAGGCCGACACTGATTGCAGCAAATAGGATCGACAAATACCTTAGCAACAGCTTTTGGTGGGTAATCAGTAGTTAGCTTGGGATCAATACATTGCTTCACTTTATCTTCACTCAATCTTGGAGTTGCCTGCACAAGTAGGAACATATGGATGTAATAGAGAAATATAACTAATAACTGTAATGAGCTAAGAGAACATTAAAATGATACTAACCCATGTTACCAAACTTTGTTGTCCCTTAGGCATTGTGTGATCTACAGGTTTTCTTCCAGTTAGAAGTTCGAGAAGAACAACTCCGAAACTGTAAACATCACTTTTTTGTGTTATCTGTCCTGTCATGGCATACCTAATTCATGAAAAGATACATCAGTAACAAATGATTCGCCCTTCAATACTAACAGATTCATGGTTCGGGGGAAAGTTAATTATGGCTTACTCTGGAGCATGGTAACCAAATGTTCCCAGAACCCTAGTCGAATGCAGCCTAGCTGCAGAATCAGAAGATTGGTTCCCTAAGTTGAATTCAGCAATCTTTGAAAGGAAGTCATCAAAAAGTAGAACATTGCTGGATCTCACATCCCGGTGAACGATAGGAGGCTGACATTTCTCATGGAGGTACTCAAGGCCTCTCGCTGCTCCATATGCAATCTTAACCCTCTCTCCCCATGCCAAAGCTGGTCCTGGTTCAGCTCCCTGTACACCTTTTCGGCCTAAAACGAAGAAAAGAAGTAAACACTTGGTTGCCCGCTAGCAAACAGGTAGCCAGAAACACTATTGGTTGGACAATACCATGTAGGACATCATGCAAAGTACCCATGGATGCATATTCATAAGCTAAGATCCGGTTATCTCCCTCCAGGCAATAGCCCACCAGGTCAACAAAATGATCGTTTTTAAGTCTTGAGACTGTCGATAACTGCATCATCCAACATAGCTAACTTTTAATGAAGACATTTCTTCAGGCAAATTTTAGCAAGGAATCAACGACTAACGACACTTACCTGAGCAGTAAAATCTGAATCCTGGTCTGTATTAGTAGTATCGAACTTTTTTATAGCAATAGACTTCCCATTGCTTAACTTTCCTAAATATACGCGGCCATATGATCCCTCGCCTATCAGTGTATCTTGTCCGAAATTTCTTGTCATTTTGCTTAGCTCACTGAATGACATCGCTGGTGTTTCAATTGGTAGAACTTTATTGCCACCATTTCTTGGAGGGCCATTACTTCTTGGTTCTCCCCTATCATATCCTGTAATATAAGGTAAACAATTAAATTCAAGGCATCGAGAAATGTCTATCGCCAACTTACAAAAGGCGCCTTCCACATGCTAAACATATGTTTTTAATTCTAAGTAGGCATAAACAAATACAGTTGTTCAATGCCTTGGACTCTTGGAGTTGGAGAATACTCGAAATTGAGGGCTCAAGGGTGTGTGTTCTTGTATACAAAATCAAAGGGAAAATCGAATGCCATAACAAAATGACCATATTGGTGTGTGAAATACGTACCTCCACCACCACCACCACCACCATATGGATCAGTTGATCGTGTAGGGGCTGCGTTGGCATACTGGTTTACGAGGGGGGCAGTGTTCTGTTCCTCATTTGAACCTCCACAACACCACATCGCTCAATTTTCAAAAGCTTTAAAGATCTCCCAAGTTATCTCTTAGTAGTACTATCACATGTAATATTCAAATGATACACCAAATTTATTCAACTATACCCTGCAACAAATTAAACTATAGCGATGTAAATTATGTAAATATCTAATGCCATAACACAATGATATAATCATATAAAATGCAAAAAATCAAGAAAAAAACATCGTTACACTTCTGAATCCTTTGTGCGAGTTCTTCGTTTTATCATCCTCATGCAATAAAATAAATTTAGAATTTCGACCATTAAACGATATAACAAATCTCCACTATTTCTCAATCTATGAATGTAGCTTGCCAATATGATATCCAAAACATCAAAATGGTGATCTAATGATACACATGATTATATAAATAAATAAAAATAGATCTATAATATAATCTACATGTCTTTTATGATCGAATTGCATAATTAAAAAGTTAAATAAGCTAGACCATGAAATAATTATTGCCTGAGAACAAAAAATGAAAACAACATAATGATATAGAAAACATACCTTTGATAACAAAAAGAAGAACATAGATTAACTGAAAAAAACTAGTAAAAAACGATGAGATTTGGCCTGAGGAAGGAATGAAGGCAGGCAAAGAATTTTGTTATTATTTTGACCACCAAACATCCCAACGTGCCGGCCTTAATGTTGCATGAGATATATAGGTGATGAAATGTGACACATACTACATACACTTATATATACTCCACAATTTGATCACAACCTAAATTATCAAATATCACGATTCATCATATCTATACACTGCTTTTATATTTTTAAATTGATATACCTTATATAGTTACTAATTTATTATCATTAAATTAATAACTTAAGGAGTTGTTAGTCAATTCCACGGATTTTAAATTTTTGTATAAATTATAGGATTTGCGGCAGCGACAATCATACGTACTTCTTACTATTATATGTTATTAATCGACCGTGTATGTTTTAAAAAGTGTTAGTTGATCACCTGTATTTTTACAAAAATTTAAATTATCGCCAATTTTATTAACGTACCGCTAAGTGTTTCATGTGAATTAATCTTCACTTTAGGGGGCATTTTAGAAACTTAATTTAACCTAGATATGGTAATGTTTGAAAATCATAGCAAAAATGTGCACCCTATTATTTAAACTTGTGACTGTTTTTTTTCTTTTGCTTTTTGTAAATTAGCGATAAGAGTATGAATATAATAGTACTACAAATAATGAATACAAAAATTGTTAAATAATAAATAGTTGGAATGAAAATATGAGACACATTGTCTCCAACGAGAATTGAACCCAAGATCTCCTAATTGGAAACTTGGGTCAGATACCACCAGGTTATTGAATCATCGACCAAACTTGTAACTTTTGAAGAGCATGGACTTGAATAATGGGGGCGCACATTTTTCTATGCTTTTCAAACATTAAAAAAATCGTATATGGTCTTCTTAAAATGCCCTCTCAAAGAAGGCACATGTAACTCACATGACACACGTAGCCGTACTTCAATATAATTGGTGATGGATTGAACTTTTTTAAAACACAGGCGATCTACTGTAATATTTTAAAACATAAGTGGTCGACTCGTAACATATAGTAAACTTGAATGATTATATTATGTTTAAACGTAAACGAAATACATTGTGTGTAAATAATAAGTGGAACGACATTAAAAGTTGCTAATAAAATTTGAATTTGTTGTAGACAAAAGAATTATTATATCCATTGTAGTTTTTGGACAAATCTGGCATATAAACGACATGTATACTTAATAGTATACACTATAAAATTCATCCTAGCAGTTGGTCACTTGGTTGCGAGAAATTCAGATGAATTCACTTATGAGGAAAGAAGATTCCCTCCCCCTCCTACTAAAGTCATTCCCGGTTCGGCTTACGTCCTTCCTCAACAGGAAGAATAAAAGAGCAGCTAACGATGAAGAAATTAGAGACCTCGAGACAATGATTAATCAATATGGCTATAGTAATAGAATGAGTAAGGACCATCTAATGAACCACCCAAGTGAAAATGAAGCATATTTATAGGTTCATAGTGTGAACAATGTTGATGATGAAGTTGAAGTTGAAGGTGATACATTCATTTTGAACCTGCTATCGAAAGTGAGCACTTTTAGCATCTAAAACTTCGATTATAAAATACTTCTGATTATTGAAGAGAAGTATTTGTTTGGATGAGATGAAATCAGATTGCCAAACCAATGTGGCACATGGCACTACTATTATTAACAAAAAAAAAGAGATGAACCTCTTCTAACATGACAAATTCTAATATGTTAAGACAACATTAAACACAACAATTCACTAATTTTGAATAGATTCTATTTAGCTGCTTCTAAGAACCCTCGAGTTTCCAGGATGTTTGGAAGAGCTTCAGGGTATCACAATTCATAAAATGTCTATTGTTACAGAGAACGAAACAAGTACAAACTCTCTTCTTACAGAGAAAGAAACAAGAACAAGAAAACGAGATGCCAACCCGTTACACCTGCAAATTTCAACAATAGGGAAAACTATATCAGCACGGAGCATATGACCAACTGTTAAAACAACAGAAAAGATTACTATACAAAGAACATTAGTTGACTCGTGTTTCTTTAGAATACCTAGTCATGTTCACCATGGGTGCTGGAACTTTTATATCGGGTTGAGTGGGGTCAAATAATGTCTCGTATGCAATCAAATAATTCTGATACCTTATTCAGATAGGTAATGTGAATAGATATGTAATGATTTTAAGTTTTTTAACTGGGAACTTAGACCACACTCATATGGTACTTGCATATATATAATGCTTGATGCATTTAAAACTTGGTTGTGGGTTTGGGTAGCTTAGCACACTAATAACTTACAGCAAATTGAGTATCCTGACGAAGCAAGTGCCTGCATGTTGGCAAGTGTATCTAGGAGGATATAAGGAACTTCAAGTTGCAATGAGATTTTGACAACTGATTCATTTCTGGAAGCTTGATCAATGAAGTCTCCTTCTCCTAGGTGCACGTGAATCTCCACTATCGACATCTGAAACTCGTGATTCATTTCTTCTCCTGGAGGATAAAGTGGATAGTGACACATTAGAGTCTATTTCAACAGCAGTATCAACTGTATGGCTTTCGGAGTGTATGACTGCTGCAATGCTTGAAACTGAATCTCTATCGTCAACATGCTGGGGTGGATCCAGTTCCCTTTCTACTGGATGGTGACGGAAATAAGGTTCTACCAACCTTTCAACAGAGCTCAAAGCGGACGTAAGATTAGCAATGCTGGCAGCTCTAAGTGAAGTTGATCTACGCTGAAGCAGGGATGCCAATCGACGCCCATGTCCAACCTGTGCATTGGTAGGCATGCTATCTGTCAAGTCAAGGACATCTTCTGATTGGATAGTCAATGGGTGATCTCTGAGCAATCCCCTAGAAGTATGAATCCGTCTAATCAACGAGTTCTCAGGTGATACACGAGGACCTTCACCAGTATGAGGTGCTGGAATCAAATCAGTTGTCAAATCAAATCGACTTCCAAGTTGTTGAATCATCTCCTCCATCGGGATAGGAAACTGAGTCCTCCTAATTGCTTGCCTCCAGCTCTCAGCCCTTCGAGCTGGTGGCCTATTGGGGATCTTCACACCTAAATCTTCTTCCAACTCTCTTGTACTACTTCCCCGGCCATATATTGGTGTCACATTTTTCAGTGTGACTTCACCCTTACATACAGGACATTCTCTGGCATCTGAATGAATATGTAACCACCTAAAGAGACAAGGCCAACAAAACAAGTGACCACAGCATGTCACAACAGGGTCCTTGGCCATTTCCAAGCAAATATTACAATCGAAAAAACTAATATCCTCACCATTATCCTTTTCAAGAACATCTTTCTTTCCTGAGGCCTCGTCTTCTAAATGCCCATTATTTTTTTCACATGTTTTGATCCCGTCATTTGTCCTATTTTCAGATGCAACACTACCCTCACCAGTATGTAACCCACTTCCTCCGCTATTAATTACTTCCATTGCTATATTCCTAGTTTCAGGGGAGACCTCAACATGTCTCCAAACAGAGCGCCACCTTTGCCTCCGCGGCCTAACAACATTCCGAATGTTAAAATTGGACACATTCAGCCAATCTTCCAAGTTCACGCCATCGTCCACAAGAGGGTTTTCCATAAGTCCACCATCGCCATTCGGTTGATCAACTGGCCCCAAATTAAGATCCAGATTCATCATATTTTGAGCTTCATTTTCATCAGCCATTGCCAATTGATATCCTTCCCCGAATCAGAAAACGTAAAACCTTCGCGCAGAAAGTCCCAGGTTTTCTAACCCTTAACAAACCAAACCCGTTAATTTATCACTTCCGCCAATTTAATCCAAACCCTAAAAGTCATCCAAAAGCATCAATATGCCAGCCTACAAAATTAAACCACATCCCTAATAGTTCAGTTTTAAGACAATAATCAACACCCAGATAAAATTACATTTAATCAATTTAAAATCATAAATTTACTCAAAACACTGAAAAAATCTAAAGCATCCTAATCTTTTGTATTGAAACCTTACCTTCCAATCATATTGTTTGTTCAACAAACTTAACTTAAATCAATTGAAAAGTTCACTTGATTGAAACTTCGTGACATGAAAACAAACATCATATTACCCACATAACAAATTATAAAAAGGATAAAAATCAAATCTCAATTCCTCTAAAACAAACCCATTTAAGATTACACTAAATGGCATAAGTATAATGACGCTCACACTAAGATAATGGTGAAGAAAAATAGTAACCTTTGGATTAAAAAATGGACCTTTTAGCAAATTATTTACCAAATAACAAATTATAAAAATCAAATCTTGATTTCTCTAGTACAACCCTATGTCAATAAATACAAAAATGCTCACATAAAGAGAATGATGGGGGAGAGTAATAATCTTTGGATAAAAATTGGATCTTTAAGCAAATTATTACTCAAACAACAATTTAGATGAAAATAATAAAATATCACAACTTAATTTCTCTAACACAACCCATTTACAATAGCACCAAATTGCATAAATACAAAATGGTTAAACAGATAAAAATGAGAGAAAATTAACAATCTTCGAATAAAAATCCGATCTTTAAGCAAACTATCACCGAAAAGCTATAACAAAGGATAAAAATCAAATCTTTTAGCAAATTTTCACCCAAATAACAAAATAGAAAATCTAATACAACCCCATTTTCACCCACATAAAATTGGAAGAAAAATAAATTGAGTAAAAAAAGTAACAACCTTTGTATAAAAATTGGATCTTTTAGCAAACTTTGCTATTCTTTTTCATTTTTTTGTGTCTTGTTTGTGTTGTAGCTACACAAAACATGAAGCTCAAAATTGGGGGGTGTATAGATGGGGATGAGCTAAAAAATGCAAAAAAAGGAAATGATTTAGAGT
The DNA here is from genome assembly GCA_003412495.2 of Echium plantagineum. Taxonomy (NCBI): domain Eukaryota; kingdom Viridiplantae; phylum Streptophyta; class Magnoliopsida; order Boraginales; family Boraginaceae; genus Echium; species Echium plantagineum. The sequence continues at coordinate 5,962,013 of CM016566.1, read as the reverse complement.
TGTGAAAGAAGATAGGAAAAGGATCTATGAATAAAAAAGAAAGAAGAAAGGGTTGAGATTAAGGTGCTATAGAGATGACAAGATGAGGAGGGATAATGGATGATTAGCTGTGGAGGTGGCCAGCTGGGGGAAATTTTTATTTGTGCATGTTTACATTATTGGTTATTTGCTTCCCATGTAAATTCATTTTTACCTCCACCAAAAATAGTGTTGATTAATGAATCATCAATGTGGTCATTAGATGTAACTAATAGAAGATGGAAATGTTGTAGGGTTGTGTACTTTTGTCCAAGTTATTAGCAAAAATGGAATGGCGCGTTTATTCGATCATTATATATATGTGTGTCATAATGTTCATAATTCCGTTACACATATTTTAAAATAAACTTTTAAATTATACAACTTTCAAAAAGTATCGCAGTTGGTAGTTCCGTTGAGTTGTCTATTAAATTTGATTTCTTTGACGAAATTGAAGGAATAAAATTGTTCAATACTAATTTTAAAGTAATTTATTAATTTCTCAAAAAGTAACTAGATTCTTTTTTGTTTTTGTTGATTTTTTGTTTGTCATTTTTTTTAATTGTTTATTATTTCGAATATGTGGAAACATAAACCTTTTATCATAATTTTTTGCTACGATAAAAAAAATTACCTAAAAATGATTTTTGGTCAATTTAACCCATGCCAAATTGTCAAAAACAAGTTGAATTTAACGCCCAATACAAAGGAAGTACCACGTGGAATATTGAAACATGTATGATCAGAAAAGGTCATTTTGAAATGTGTATGATTGAATGGTGACGATTTTGAGATATGTATGATCACAAGTGTCATTAACCCAACATAAAATTCGAAATAAGGTGATTCAAGAAAAAGTAGCCAAGATATGAATACTCATATATGCCCAATAAATACACGAGTAAGAATATATGAAGTTATAATATTCACAAATAGACATAAAAATAATTGTTAATCAAACATATTTTATTCATATAATAATTCACTTGATAAAATAAAGTATTATTTGATTTAAAATATTGGATATATGAACCTTATAAGTTATAATTATCTTTCATCTACCATTTCTCTCTCAAACTCTTATACATACATGAAAGTTGACACATTCAAATAATGTTTTTTAGTAGTAAAATGACTATCTTAACCTCTATTTGTAAATGTATTATTTTAAGAAAGTTTGAGGTCGGAGTAAAATAGTAATTCATTCCCCAAAATATTACTTTGGGTGTGTTTTTAGTGTTTCCCCATTTCTTTGTAAGAAAGTTTATTGATTTCCATCTACCAATTATTGACATTTCTTTCTCAAGGGTATTAATAAAGTTTGACAATGTGATTTTGTGGAGATAAGTATATATTTACCATTCAATTATATTGAAAATTGTAGATTTAGACATAGTTGTAGAATTAAACCTATCCAGAAGATATACACTCCAAATTATTTTGTGATTCAACCTTTCTCCATCTCCCCCATCTGCTCTGCTTTTGTTGAATTTGTCTATTCTTCATCCACCATCACAATCCACCTCCTCTAAACATACATCAAATTAGGTAATCTATTTTCCCCTTTGCATCTTGTTGCAATTTTGTTTATTATCAAATTACCCAATTAATTTTAGATATATAATACATATATATGTATGTATGTATGTATGTATGTATGTGGATATATGTAGATAGATAGATACTAAGTTAGTGCTGAATATTCAAGAATCTGAAAAATGTAAGCTTTATGCGTATTTGCAGATACCCATCAGTCTATGAGCTGAAATAGTTATAACTATTTGATAAAATTAGGTAATCTGCGATAAGGGTTGGTGGGTTTCTCTCATTCTAGCATTTTTGTTTTAGAAGGGATGACTTTGGTAGCTAAATAGTGATTTGTTGGCTGTGGATCACTTGTGAAGTCAACTAGGAAAACACTGTTAGGTATTTGGGGAAGTTATGAACAAAATAGTTTAGGAAAAGGGTAAAGAAAGTGAGGTATCTCTCGTATTATACCGGGGAAATCTAGATTCGTGTTGTGTAAAGCTGTCCGTTTTATGGTGGTAAGGTGAAATTGTTTTAAGATTGCGTAATTTAATCCAATACGGAGCTGGATGGAACGCTGTATTTATATAGAGGATCGAACTTAGTGTGATAAGGGTTAGTTTGGCATTACAAATTTTCTCAGGGGGGCACTTGTTGTATTTCTAAGGAGGAATGGTAATCTATATATAGATGGTCTGACAAAAGTCTGTTACTTAATGGTGAAGAAGATCTGAGTGGTAATATAGTGGTAATATATTGTTGTATTTCTAAGGAGGAATGGTAATCTATATATAGATGGTCTGACAAAAGTCTGTTACTTAATGGTGAAGAAGATCTGAGTGGTAATATATTACATAGATTATGAAACACTCTATTGATTATGGTCTATTAAAGTGCTGGAATGTGTGTGCTTTCAAGCTATATCACCGTTAAAGTATAAGATGCTTTAGCTTAAGTTCCACGGATCTCTGTAGTTTTGCAGAAAAGTTATTGGCATCCATATATAAGCAATCTGGAGTATTTTGGTAAGTGATGCTGACGAGGGCATTAGACTTTCGGTTAATCATTTGTATATGCGTTTTCCCTTGCTCGAATATTGTTTATTCATTCATTTGTGCTCACCAGCAGGAAATCTCACATCTATCTTTTATATTTGCAATAGGTATATGCTGCACGATTTTCATCCATGTTGCATAGAATCACACATTTTCATATACTCCCCTTCTTTTGGAGAATTGATATGAGGTCCCATGGGTTTGGCCATGTCAATATAAAGAATGTGTTATTTGTTTTTCTTACAGGGTGCAGACCAATATGACACCTGTTTGCCCATTTGTCAAAGCTACTATTCCTGATGATCCATCTGTTAAGAAAAACAATGAAACCCAAAGCAAACCTGTTTGTCCTTTTTCCAAAGCGGCCCGCTCTGATGATCAAAACTCAGACAAGCAGTCCGAGAGCGATTACAAACAGGAGCCTGGTGAGCGGGCAAGTATTCCTGCTAAGTGCCCCCTTGGATATGATTCCCAGACATTCAAATTGGGACCTCTCAGTTGCATGATATGTCATGCCCTACTTTTTGAATGTAGTAAATGTGCACCTTGTTCGCATGTCTTCTGCAAGTGAGTCGATCTTAATAGAATGATTTCTTTATTACTGCATACCTTGTGCATAATGAGTATATGTTAAGCGCCTTCGTTCTTATGTTTATTTGCTAACTGGATGGGCCATGCATTTCTAGATTTCTTCCGACATTGACATTGTTTTAATAAACAGGGCTTGCATATCCCGCTTCAATGATTGCCCATTATGTGGTGCTGACATTGAAAAAATTGAAGATAACCCAGATCTTCAGAAAGTTGTTGATCGTTTCATTGATGGTCATGCAAGAATCAAGAGGTCTCAAAGTGATTCTCCCCAAGAAGAAGCAGGTGAGAGTAAAACGGTGATATACGAGGATGTATCTCTCGAGCGAGGCTCATTCTTGGTGCAACAAGCCATGAGGGTGAGTACAAAAAAAAAAATTATGCAAAAACTAGATATATGTTTTAATTCATTTGGCTTTACATGTCCAATTTGCTTTTCCCCTGACCGGGATTCCTCTAAATACGTGTAATTGTGTTTTCACTTATAGGCATTTCGTGCCAGTAACTTAGAGAGCGCAAAATCTAGACTGAGTTTGTGCGCAGAAGACATCAGGGAACAATTAAAAATAATGGGGAATACCACTGAGTTGTGCTCACAGCTTGGTGCTGTTCTGGGTATGCTAGGGGACTGCTGGTGAGTTCTTTTGTTGACATGGACAGATTGACTTTAAAGTTCTGGATTATTTATTCTCTTGATGCTAAACTGTTAAGTAGTTTTTTGTCAATCTCCAAATTAAAAAGTTTTACGACCACAAGCTAAATATATGACCGCTGCTTGCTTGAGCTATTATTTGGTCAAATTAGATAGTTTTAAGATATTGAAGAGAATCAGATGTCAAACAAAATTTAAAGAAGTGAGCATTTGTTCTTTATCAGAGTTATAATAGCGCCTTCTATATTGCAGCCGAGCTGCTGGTGATGTTCGTTCTGCTGTTACCTACTTCGAGGAGAGTGTTGGTTTTCTTGTGAAAGTTGCTAAAGATGATCCAGAGGTAATAATCTTTGACTGAATATTTGCATTTGAATTAAGTGTTTTCTCCCTATTTATTGATTTCTAAGTTGGTATACTTTCTGATCGAGTTATATCGAGATACGAAATATCTGTTTATACATGTCACTGCGTCATATGCAGGTAACACATACCCTTTCTGTCTCTCTAAATAAAATTGGAGATCTCAAATACTATGGTGAAGACTTGGAAGCTGCTAGGTCTTATTATCTCCAGGCTTTAGATGTCCGTAAGGATGCCATGAAGAATCAAGCTGTTCCATCTCAGGTGAGTAAAGGTGGTATGATTTTTTAAGATTGCTGCTGCATATACTTTTGAAATATTATGTTTTTGTATACTCATGAATTGTGATGCGTTCACTTCATCTTGGAAATGTAGTAGATGATTGTCTTTAGGCAATCAAATTTCAAAACTACAAATTTGAAGCTTCCCCTGAGAACAACTTGTTTCATTTTCTAAAGTGAAATTTGTAGCGACTCTTGTGATTTAACCCCCTCTCTTGTGTAACTGCTAACACTCCACTTGATTCTATTCTCGGATGTCAATATTACCTCAAGGGAAGTTTACTGGCATAACAATCTGGTTGCGAGATACAGCATATATACATGTGCATGCTGAGCGGATAGGCTTAAAATTAGTTGTTCTTTTTCTTCATAAACATACCCTCAAGTGTAGTCATACATGTGTGAATTTGACGAATTGATCCCTGTTTTTCCAGTTCTCATATCTCAGAAAGGCGTCTTTTCACTTGGCAATAAGATATAATGACTTCATATAACCATCATTGGTTACACGTATTAGACAGTATATTTTGTCATACCACTTCTTGTTTTCCTTCCTCATGAGCAATCTCTGGGAATGTCTCCCATATTTCATCTACAAGGCTGCTTATAAACCCAAAAAGTAACTGTTCATCATTAGTGATGACTTGTTAGTGTGCTTTCATAGTTATTAGAATCTCGATGGTTCAGGTTAACTCAAGCTGATTTTCCTAGGTTCTTGATGTAGCCGTGTCCCTAGCAAAAGTAGCCGATGTAGACAGGAATTTGGGCAATGAGGACACAGCTCTTGATCGATTCCAGGAAGCCATAAAATTAATGGAAGCTTTGAAACTAACATCAGAAGAAAGTGGCTTAGAGCCAAAGGTAATTTTTTTCTCTCCCCACCTTGCGTTGCTGGTACCAGTACCACTTATATCTTGGTTATATTTGTTTGACACTGTTCCTACCTGCAGCGCGTATCCGTCCTGGAATTTCTTAATGGTCAACTCTCCAACAAACAGGCCTAATCCAGGAAGTATTGGTCAATGAAAGATTGTCCTCTATAATACTGTGAGCTTAGTGGTATGTTTTGAATGCTTAGGTGAAATAGAATGCATTTCTCTTGTAAATCCCAAATAATAAATAAGATGTTAAGTTCTGTAGATCTAGATAAACACAAGATCTTCTGATTTTGTGCAGAATAATGTGTACTTCGATAAATGTTGGAAGTTGGAACATATTAGCAAAACGGCAAAGATATTGCGCATTTCACTTTCCACTCGTTACCGGAAAAATGGTTTTCATATGAACTTATCATTCTTGCAATTATGAAAAATTATCGAATATCGATATGAGGTAAGGTAGATAGGGCATTACTGTAGTTCTTGATTACAAATGCATTCAGATCTCACAAGCATCTAAACACCAACGTTTTACAATAAGATTTTTCATATTTGGCATATATAGAAGTCCAATGTGGTAAACTCAAGCCGAGTCGAGTCAGGTCCAATATTTTGAGCAAGCTCGAGGTTTGGAATACATGCAATTGAGCCAAGCAGGTATCAAGCTTGACTTGAGCTGTCTTTAGTTGAAAATTCAAGCTTGACATCTAACAAGGTAAGTCAACTACAACTAGCCAATGACTAGATCAGAAATACAAAATACACAAATGGACAATTAAAAAACATCATTATAGTAAGTCAACTATATTGAGACACCCAAGTTATAGTTAGATGATCCCCTTCTACAAGCAGCAGATTAATCCTCCTCCTGAAACCTCTGCATCCGAGAGCTACAAAGTGAAGAGTCATGAAGCAAATCCTCCACTTTAGCCATGAAAACCACCCCCTCGTTCACAAAAACCAAGTCCAAAAACTCGACGGAGGGCTATTCCCCGTGTGTCACTGTTGCAACAAACAGGTTTCTTCAGGGCCTGCTTATCGCTGCGAACAATGTCAATACTTCTTGCACAAGACTTGTGCAGAATTACCCTCAGAAATAACTCATCCAATGCACTCTTACCATAAACTCCGCCTTTTAGCCAAATCGCCTTACAATATTGGTATAGGCAGTTGCAATGCCTGTTCAAAAGAGATGTCTGGTTTCGTATATCATTGCTCCACTTGTAATTTTGATCTTGATGCTCATTGTGCTTTATTTGAACGAAGCGAGAAGTATAAACATATCAGTCATGATCATCCTTTGACTTACCATCCAAGGCTTTCCCAGATTAAATGTGATGCTTGTGGAGTTGAAAGCCAAGAAGGGTCATTTCAGTGCCTTGAATGTCCGCTTCGGATTGATGAAAAGTGTGCATATTTACCAACAAGTTTAAGGTTCTTGCATCATAGTCATCCACTAGAGCTTGCATTTCGCCTCCCGGTCGCATTTCCAGCTTATAATAATGTATGGTGCAGCGTGTGCAAAGGGAGGATTCACCCTAGTTATTGGGTTTATCATTGTCCGAGTTGCAAATACTTTCTTCATCTGAAGTGTGTGGTAACAGACACCTTGGAGATTGAAAACCAGAATTCCATTAAGGTGAGACATCTTTCTTTAGTCGTATGTTGTAAAATTGTCTTTTAGTAAATAGATCTTACAATATTATCCGATCAAGCAGAATTTAATCTGGTCATCTTAATAAGTTTAATTGAGCCGATAGTCGAGTTTTAACATCGATCATCTTGATTTGTAAGTTATTTAAAGAAGAAGAAGACGAAAAAGAAGAAGGAGTAGACGAAAAAGAAGAAGAAGAAGAAGAAGAAGAAGAAGAAGAAGAAGAAGAAGAAGAAATAGAAGAAGACGAAGAAGAAGAGGAAGAAGAAGAAGAAGAAGAAGAAGAAGAAGAAGAAGAAGAAGAAGAAGAAGAAAAGAAGAAGAAGAAGAAGAAGAAGAAGAAGAAGAAGAAGAAGAAGAAGAAGAAGAAGAGAGAAGAAGAAGAAGAAGAAGAAGAAGAAGACGAAGAGGAACAAGAAGAAGAAGAAGAAGAAGAAGAAGAGCCACCCGCTGATAAGAAATCGAATGGAGTACTAATGGAAGAACTTGAAAAGGAACTATCAAACATTATTGGGTTGGAGGATCTTAAGAAGCAACTTCGAACATGGGCAAAGGGGTTGCTTTTGGACTATAGAAGGCAACAACTTGGGATCAATGTTGGTGCAAGAAAACCACCTCATATGGGTTTCCTTGGCAATCCAGGAACAGGTGATCATACTTCACATTTCTCGATCGAGTTGTACAAACAATAATTGCATGTAGTAATTTGTCTAATACTTAGGCTGTTTGCTTCACAATACTTTTTTTTTCATAAATGGTACTTCTCTTTAGGTAAGACTACGGTGGCTAGAATTCTTGGCAGGTTACTTCACAATTTGGGAGTTCTCTCATCCGATAAGTTTGTTGAAGTGCAAAGAACTGATCTTGTAGCTGAATATATTGGACAAACAGGACCAAAAACTAAAGCTAAGGTACATTTGAATAATGGTCAATAGTCAAATAGATGAAGATGCAAAAATCATCATGTTTGATTAAAAATGCAGATTTTGTGCTTGCATCATCTTAACTAATAGCTTGTTGCGCTCGCGGCACTGATTTGCATTTACAGATAGATGAAGCTAAAGGGGGGATCCTATTTGTTGATGAAGCCTATCGACTAATAGTACCTACATCTTCAGGACACACACAAGATTTAGGCTTAGAAGCACTTGAAGAAATAATGTCTGTTATGGAAGGTGGAAAACTTTCAATTATTTTTGCAGGTTACAGAGAGCCAATGCAACGCGTGCTAGCTTCCAACGAAGGCTTCAGGAGAAGAATCAACTCATTGTTTATCTTCGACAACTATGGCTGTGAAGAACTTGCCCAGATTCTTGACAAGGAAATGACTAAAAAAGGCAGTAAATTTTTCGGGTTTAAATTGGATCCTTCGTGTAGCCTCAATGTCATTGCAGCGCTTATAAAGAATATGACAACCGAAGAACAACGTAGCAAGATGAATGCAGGTATTGTTGATCAAATGCTGACTAAAGCTAGAGAAAATTTGGACAGGAGGCTTCCGGTTGATTGTGCAGACAGAGATTTGTTGGTTACAATCACATTAAAGGATCTTGAAGTGTCCCTTGAATTGTTGAACAAAAACCAAGCTATTGGCTTTGAAGGTCTCAAATGATGCCCCTCAATTAGTTTCCTGCTGCTAGACAACTTTTTTCTATTCATTTGATGCATTGTCTACGAAAATTTGAAGAAATTATGGTACTGCTTCTTCTGTTTCCCGAGTAATTTGAATACATTGTATATTTATTACTATCTTCCTTTCAATCCCAACTTGTGATTTGTGATATCAAAGCTATGTTCATTTTGGAACATACACTTTAAGTGAACATACACTTTGTTATTAATAAAAATAATTCAACCGAAACTGAAGTCCTCAGTAGTTTTGTTGAATATACATTTGTTCTGTTATTGTCTGGCTGAAGTTTTCGATTGAAGGCATACATGATGACTACTATTAGTGAGTTTACTAGTTGAGTATGCTATGAGATGTTAATAAGTTAGGTTCTGTAGATCTAGATAAGCACAAAATCTGCTGATTATGTGCAGAATGATGTTTACTTCTTTAAATTGTTGGAATTATATGAGCAAAATCGCAAAGATATTGCCCATTTTACTTTCATTGGTTACCGGAAAAATGGTTTTTATTAGAAATTATCATTCTCACAATTATGAAAAATTATTGAATATTGATATATGGTAAGATTAATAGGGCCTTACTGTAGTTCTTGTTTACAAATGCCTCATACTTTTGTTGCTCAGATCTCACAAGCATCTAAACACCAACGTTTTACAATAAGATTTTTTCATATTTGGCATAACTAGAAGTCCAATTCGGTAAACGTAAGCCGAGTCGAGTCAGCTCCATTGTATGTTTGAGCAAGCTCGAGGTTTCGAATACATGCAATTGAGCCAAGCAGGTATCAAGCTTGACTTGAGCTGTCTTCTGTTAAAAATTCAAGCTTGACATGAGCTGTCCAACTTGAACAAACAAGGTAAGTCAACTACAACTAGCCAATGAGTAGATCAGAAATACAGAATACACAAATGGACAATTAAAAAACATTATTTTAGTAAGTCAACTATATTGAGACACCAAGTTATAGTTAGATGATCCCCTTCTACAAGCAGAAGATTAATCCTCCTCCTGAAACTTCTGCATCCGAGAGCTACAAAGTAAATAGGCATGAAGCAAATTCTCCATTTCAGCCATGAAAACCACCCCCTCGTTCTCAAGAACCAAGTCCAAAAACTCGACGGAGGGCTATTCCCCGTGTGTTACTGTTGCAACAAACAGGTATCTTCAGGGCCTGCTTATCGCTGCGAACAATGTCAGTACTTCATTCACAAAAATTGTGCAGAAATACCATTAGAAATAACTCATCCGATGCACTCCTATCATAAACTTCGCCTTTTGGCCAAATCGCCTTACAATGTTGGTATAGGCACCTGCAATGTTTGTACAAAAGAGATGTCTGGTTTCGTATATCATTGCTCCACTTGTAATTTTGATCTTGATGCTCATTGTGCTTTCCTTGAAAGAAGCAAGAAGTATAAGCATATCAGTCATGATCATCCTTTGACTTACCATCCAAGGCTTGCCCAGATTAAGTGTGATGCTTGTGGAGTTCAAAGCCAAGAAGGGTCATTTCAGTGCCTTGAATGTCCGCTTTGGATTCATGAAGACTGTGCATATTTACCAACAAGTTTAACCTTCTTGCATCACAGTCATCCACTCGAGCTTGCTTTTCGTCTGCCTGTAGCATTTCTAGCTTATAATGTATGTTGCAGTTGGTGCAAAGGGAGGATAGACCCTGGTTATTGGGTTTATCATTGTCAGAGTTGCAAATACTTTGTTCATCTCAGGTGTATAGAAACACGTAAATTGGGCTTGGAGATTGAAAACCAGAATTCGATTAAGGTGATACATCTTTCTTTAGTAGTATGTTCCAAAAGTAGCCTATTAGTGAATAGATCTGATACTATTATCTAATCTAACAGAAACTAATCTGGTCAACTTAATAAGTTTTATTGAGCCAACAGTCGATTTGCAAGTTTTAACATCGATCATCTTGATTTCTAAGTCATTCATCACCAAAAATATAGTTATAACATCACTCGAGATCATAACTGTTCTAGGCAATAGAATCAAGTAATGGTTCACAAGGTTCTGTGATGGGAAGTGGCAGTTCATGGCAGCAGCACGGAGGTAAGAAGTCGGATGCAGTACTAATGGAAGAACTTGAAAAGGAACTGTCAAACATCATTGGGTTGGAGGATCTTAAGCAGCAACTTCGAACATGGGCAAAGGGGTTGCTTTTGGACTACAGAAGGCAAAAACTTGGGATAAATGTTGGTGCAAGAAAACCACCTCATATGGGTTTCCTTGGCAATCCTGGAACAGGTGATGATACTTTACATTTCTCGATCGAGTTGTTGGAATAATAATTGCATGTAGTTGTTTGCTTTATAATGTGTTGTATATGTAAATGGTATTTCTCTTTAGGTAAGACTACGGTGGCTAGAATTCTTGGCAGGTTACTTCACAATTTGGGAGTTCTCTCATCCGATAAGTTTGTTGAAGTGCAAAGAACTGATCTTGTAGCTGAATATATTGGACAAACAGGACCAAAAACTAAAGCTAAGGTACATTTGAATAATGGTCAATAGTCATATAGATAAGATGCAAAAATTATTATGTTTGATTAAAAATGCAGATTTTGTGATTGCATCATCTTAACTAACACCTTGTTGTGCTCGTGGCACTGATTTGCATTTACAGATAGATGAAGCTGAAGGGGGAATCCTGTTTGTCGATGAAGCCTATCGACTAATAGTACCTACATCTTCAGGACACACACAAGATTTAGGCTTAGAAGCACTTGAAGAAATAATGTCTGTCATGGAAGGTGGAAAACTCTCAATTATTTTTGCAGGTTACAGAGAGCCAATGCAACGCGTGCTAGCTTCCAACGAAGGCTTCAGGAGAAGAATCAACACTTTGTTTATCTTCGACAACTATAGCTGTGAAGAACTTGCCAAGATTCTTGACAAGGAAATGACTAAAAAAGGCAGCAAATTTTTCGGGTTTAAATTGGATCAATCGTGTAGCCTTAATGTCATTGCAGCACTTATAAAGAGAATGACAACTGAAGAACAACGTAACAAGATGAACGCAGGCATGGTTGATCAAATGCTGACTAAAGCTAGAGAAAATTTGGACAGGAGGCTTCCGGTTGATTGTGCAGACAGAAATTTGTTGGTTACAATCACATTAAAGGATCTTGAAGTGTCCCTTGAATTGTTGAACAAAAACCAAGCTATTGGCTTTGAAGGTCTCAAATGATGCCCCTCAATTAGTTTTCTGCTGCTAAATAACTTCACTCATTTGATGCATTGTCTATGAAAATTTGAAGAAATTATGGTACTGCTTCTTCTGTTTCCTCAGTAATTTGAATACATTGTATATTTGTTAGGATCTTCCTTTCAATTCCAACTTGTGATTTTGTGATATCTTAAGCTATATATGTTCATTTTGGAACATACACTTTATTATTGATAAAACAATTCAACCCAAACTCAAGTCCTCAGTAGTTTTGTTGACTATACTTGTTCTGTTATTGTCTGAATGAAGTGTTTGGTTAAAGGCATCCATGGGGAGTTCAGTTGTTGATATGTTGTGAGATTATATCAACTGTCAATGACTTTTAGTTGGGATTTAGATAGATTGGTTTAGCTCAATTTTCGACATGAGAAGTACTTATAAACTTTATCTTACAGTTAATCTCTCTATTTTTTTAAGCTATTGTTTGAAATAATGTAATTATGTTGGATCTTGTTAGATTCGTATCAATTTATATTTTTGAAATATCAATTCTTTATAACTTTTACACTTGTAAAATTAGAAATATTTTCGTTTTAAATCGTGTCTCGTTGACAGTGAAAAATTTAAACTATCATAAAAATAACAGAGAGAGTACATGATGTATTGGTATAGGCGGCGCCGGTAGTTGCAATGCCTGTTCAAAAAAGAGGTTAGGTTCCATATGTGAATGCTTCATCTGTACTTTCAAGTTTCAACCCTGACGCTCGTTGTGCTTGCTTTGAATGAAGCAAGAAGTATAAGCATATCGGTCATGATCATCCTTTCACTTACTATCCAAGGCCTACCCTGATTCATTGTTGTTGTAATGAAAGCGAATTAACTAAATATTGGATGCGAATCTTAAATAAAGAATTATGTAAAACACAGGTAATAAAGAAGAAAATAACGTGTTAGGACTATTTCACGAGCTGCAAACCACAATCATTTAATATAATGAGAAGAATTGATTACATAATTGATCAAACTATGATGACATACGAATAGAATTATTAGTCCCTAATCCTAAAATAGGATTATAAGACGAATTTCTAATTTATCTATTTAGTTTCTTATGTGTCGTATCTATTGTCTAAACCACAATGAGGAGTACTCTGTTTATAGCTTCATTAACGCAGCTAAGAGGAATTACTCTTTAAAAAAAAAAATCTCACATTAATCACCTAACTAATGTAATTAATTGTTCATCAAGAAAGAACTCTAATAGGTAATAACTTGAATCTGCCTCACCTACCTATAGTGTTGTTACCAGTTCGAGAGTAGATATACTTTTTGGACCGGTATTGTTCCGATAACTTATCGGGTGGATATCGGTCCGGACCAGTTCCGGGTATATCCAATGAAAAATATATACAATGAAAAAAATCTTTAAAAAAAATTCAAAATCAATAATATAACATCTAAAAATTAACATAAATATATACAATAAAAAAAATCTTAAAAAAAAAGTTCAAAATCAATAATATAACATCTAAAAATTAACATCGAATATGTTATTGGATACTTTTATCGTAACTTATCGGACGCCGGTTAATTTGTTTTGCCCATTCTCGGACCATTATCTTACTGGGTGGATAAATGGACCAAAAATTTCTAACCGAATACCAGACGAATCTCGGTTCTCCGAGTCCAATAACAACCCTAGCTACCTAATCTACCTAATGTAATTACTTCATCCTCAAGAAAAAGAACTCTAATAAATAGGTAATAACTTATATAGACGATATATATGCCTATTAAAGTAACCACAAGAAAAAATAACTCTAATAGAACTCTAACAGGTAATAACTTTTATATATATGCCTATTAAAGTCGGCATATTTAGAAATTGTGATGCTTGTGGTTGTGGAGTTGAAGGCCAAGAAGGGTGATTAGAGTGTCCGGTTTGGATTGATGAAAAGTGTGCATATTTAGGAACAAGTTTAACGTTTGCATGTCCAGCTTATAATAATGTATTGTGCAGAGTGTGCAAAGGGAGGAATCAATCTAATTATTGGGTTTTTTGTCCGAATTGCAAATACTTGTTTCATCTCAACACCAAGAACAAGAACCTCCTTGGATATTCAAAACCAGAATTCCATTCAGGTCAGACATCTTTTGTATTTTTCTTTAGTCGTATGTTGTAATATTTGTCTTTATAAATAGGTTTGATAATATTATCGTCCAATCGAGCCAACAGTCGAGTTTTAACATCGATCATCTTGATTTCTAAGTCATCTAAAGAAGAAGACGAAGACGAAGGAGAATTTGAATCTGGAAAGGAACTAATGAAAGGAGTAACGAAAGAATTTGAAAAGGAACTATCAAATATTATTGGGTTGAAGACTCTGAAGAAGCAACTTCGAACACGGGCTAAGTCGTTGTGTTTGGAAGAATATGGAGTACTTGAAAAGGAATTATTAAAAATGATTGAGTTGGAGGAGCTTAAGGAGCAACTTCAAACATGGGCAAAGAGGTTTCTTTTGCTAGAAGAAGAAAAAGACAAAGAAGAAGAAAAAGATCAGCCACACTTTGCTGGTAAGAAATCGGATAATGGAGTACTAATGGAAGGAACTTGAAGAGGAACTATCAAACATTATTGCGTTGGAGGATCTTAAGCAGCAACTTCGAACATGGGCGAAGGGGTTGCTTTTGGACTATAGAAGGCAACAACTTGGGATTAATGTTGGTGCAAGAAAACCACCTTTTATGGTTTTCCTTGGCAATCCTGGAACAGGTGATGATACGTCACATTTCTCGATCGAGTTGTAGAAGTAATAATTTGTCTAATACTTAGGTTGTTTGCTGGTACCTCTCTTTAGGTAAGACTATGGTGGCTAGAATTCTTGGCAGGTTACTTCACAATTTGGGACTTCTCTCATCCGACAAGGTTGTTGAAGTGCAAAGAACTGATCTTGTAGCTGAATATACGGGACAAACAGGAAAAAAAACTAAAGCTAAGGTACATTTGAATAATGATCAATAGTCAAATAGATCAAGATGCAAAAATTATCATGTTTGATTAAAGATGCACATTTGGTGTTTACATCATCTTATCATCTTAACCAATACCTTGTTGCACACGCTGCGCTGATTTGCCTTTCAGATAGATGAAGCGGAAGGAGGAACCCTATTTGTGGATGAAGCCTATCAACTAATAGTACCTACAGACAAAGACGATTACGGCTTAGAAGCACTTGAAGAAATAATGTCTGTCATGGATGGTGGAAAACTTTCAATTATATTCGCAGGTTACAGAGAGCCAATGCAGCGCGTGCTAGCTTCCAACGAAGGCTTCAGGAGAAGAATTGACACATTATTTATCTTCGACAACTATAGCTGTGAAGAACTTGCCAAGATTCTTGACAAGGAAATGACTAAAAAAGGCAGCAAATTTTCCGGGTTTAAATTGGAACCGTCGTGTAGCCTTAATGTCATTGCAGCGCTTATAAAGAAAATGACAACTGAAGAACAGCGTAACAAGATGAATGCAGGTATAGTTGATCAAATGCTGACTAAAGCTAGAGAAAATTTGGACAGGAGGCTTCCGGTTGATTGTGCAGATAGAAATTTGTTGGTTACAATCACATTAAAGGATCTTGAAGTGTCCCTTGAGTCGTTGAACAAAAACCAAGCTATTGGCTTTGATGGAATCAAATTTCCCTCAATTTCTTATTATATCTGAAATTCTAGTTCTTTAGTATTCATTACATGCATTGTGTATGAAAATTTTGAAAAAATGATGGTACCGCTTCTTTTGTTTCCTAAGTAATTTGGGTACATTGTATATTATTGTTATTCTCCTTCCAAACCCATCTTGTGATTTTGTGATATCTAAAGCTGTGTTCATTTTGGAACATACACTTCATTATTAATAAAAACAATCCAAACTGAAGTCTTCAGTTGTTTGTTGAATATATTTGTTCTGTTATTGTGGCTGAAGTGTTGGATTAGAGGCATACATGGGGAGTTCACTGGTTGAGTGTGTTAAAGAGATTACATCAACTGATAATAGTAACTTATAATTGGGATTTAGTTCGATTTCCGACATGATAAGTAGTTATAAACTAATCACTCAGCAATTCATGATGTCTAACTTTGTAGATAATTACGTGCGACACTTCATTAAAGATTGTGTTTTCTAGCTCTTCAATATAATGAGAAAAGTCAAAATGACTCGTTACACTACCAACGCTTCTTAACTATTGGTAGGTAGTCGCTACTCGCTAGTATTTGTACCTTACTTATTTGGTTAATTTAAAATAACTTATCTAATATCACACGCGTAAAATTACGTACTATCCAACTTCGTACCTATTTAGGAGAGGAACTTTTTGAAAGAGGTTGAGAGATATTGATGTCACTAAATGAACAATTAGCTGCCCTCTACCTTAGATTAATCAACGGCTATATCCACATTACAATAATAAAATCCTCTGTCTCCCTCAACGCTCCATCTCCTTGTTTATTCTTCGACAAACTCAACGGTACAATTTAATTTCCGACATAATAATCCAAGCAACCAAGCCTCTCATCATCAACTAATATATTATCTCTTTTTCTTCATCAACTCATCTCATTCTTGATTTTCAGTTTTCACAAAAATGGAAAATATCAATCCTAATCATCCTCCTACCCAACATGTTGCTACTATACAGCATGTAACAAAAGCCTCGTCTGATCAACTACTCAGCAAATTTGCTGAATTGGGTTCTGGATCAAACAAGAAATCAACATTTGGCAAGGAATTAACGTTAGCTAAGCGTCGAAAACAACGTGTTGATTATGCTCATGGAATTAGTATAACTGCTTTAGTTGAAAGAAAGTCATTGCTGCAGAATATGAATCCGATGGGGTCGAAAGCATTGGTTCGAAGATTTGGGATCGGTAAAGCTAAGATCAGAGTGAAGGAGTTGAAGAACACATCTTTAATTGGTACCATTGAAAAGGTAATGTCTAATGTCATAATGTTGAATTTTCGGACTGGTTTCAGACTATTACACATTAATTTTTGGACAATGTTATGTGCATTTAATTTGTAACGGAGACCGTGACAGCTACTCGTCGAGTCGACACTGGTATAGATGGGAGAATGTTATGTGCTTGAGTCTTACTACCTTTGCATGTTTTGTTGGTGATATTTTACAGACATGGAGAAAAACTATAGAAGGAGCTTCTAAGGTATTCATGGAGAAACATTACAACAAGCACAAACGTTTGATAAGTGATGTTTATTAGCTAATACTGCAGATCATTGAAGCTTGTGCCTCTTTTACAATTTACACAAGAGAAGAAGAAAGTTGCAGGATAATCAACACACAATTTTAGAATTGTTTTGCATTTGTTTATTAAGTTTTGAAGGGTCCTAGTTTCTCTGCCTAGCAATAGTGTAAAAAGTTTCAAGATTTTGGCAATATAGTTTTCTTATACAACTTGGTTATATATTTCTGAAGTATGAAGATCAAGAATATGTACAATGCAATTTCAAGTTCTTACACATGATGAATGATACTTCGATTGATACAATCGAAACATGACCTAGTCGAATCAATTAGCTTGATACTCGGTTTGATTCAAATGGATAATTTGAGGGAAAAAATCTACTTCCAATGGAGAATATTAAACTTGAGAGGTAGCTATTATTGATTGGAAGTTGGAACAAGGCTGTCTATGATGAATTTCAGACTTATGATCAAGGAGGTACCATGATTTCCAAACTGTCTTGAAATTCAACATAGATTTAGCATGGAATAGAGGAGTAGGTAGATGATCTTTTCCGTTTAATTTGACTAGTAGATAGATTATGTGCTTGATGAAGATTAAGTGGTATTAAGAAGTTCAATACGAAAAATCCAAATAATAAGATATGTAAACATACAAGACTCACCTACAAAATCAACGAAATGAAAGTTCTTGGACTTGCCTTCTTAGATGAAAGACCAGGAAACGAAATAAACAAAATAATGAGGTAAAAATACAATGAAAAACAGTAGTCTTCTCATTATACAAGTTGCACAAATCTATCTTTCTCGAGCCCTCCATGTAAAGGTCTAGAAGCATTTCCTGTGAACAATGGACGGGCCAGCTTCGTCGTACTCTGCCTTTGCAATCCACATCTGCAACAACAAAATTAAGTAATTCATCAAGATTTTGAATTGCGGCAAAAAAAGGATGTTGGACAGTTGGGAATAGAAACATTACCTGCTGGAATGTGCTCAGAGAGGCTAAAATGGAACCTCCGATCCACACACTGTACTTCCTCTCTGGTGGGGCAACCACCTTGATTTTCATGCTGCTTGGAGCTAGTGCTGTAATTTCCTTGCTCATCCTGTCAGCGATACCTGGGAACATGGTGGTTCCACCACTGAGAACAATATTCCCGTAGAGATCCTTTCTGATATCGACATCACACTTCATGATGGAGTTGTATGTGGTCTCGTGGATGCCAGCAGCTTCCATCCCTACCATTGAAGGTTGGAAGAGGACTTCAGGGCAGCGGAAACGCTCATTGCCAATGGTGATGACCTGGCCATCAGGAAGCTCATATGTTTTCTCCACAGATGAGCTGGTCTGTGATGTCTCGATCTCTTGCTCATAGTCGAGTGCAATATAGGAGAGCTTTTCCTTAACATCTCTTACTATTTCCCGCTCGGCAGTGGTGGTGAAAGAATAACCCCTCTCAGTCAGAATCTTCATCAAATGATCTGTGAGATCACGCCCTGCCAAATCTAGACGGAGGATTGCATGAGGGAGGGCATAACCTTCATAGATTGGTACTGTGTGACTGACACCATCCCCGGAGTCCATAACAATACCTGGAATTGACAAATATAAATCATAACCATGTAACTAAATCAGCAATAATAACAAATATGACCATAAGTTTTTTGGTGTTTCTTACCAGTTGTACGACCACTGGCATAAAGGGAGAGGACAGCTTGAATAGCAACGTACATTGCAGGAGTATTGAAGGTCTCAAACATGATTTGAGTCATTTTTTCACGATTAGCCTTGGGGTTAAGAGGGGCTTCTGTTAGCAGCACAGGGTGCTCTTCAGGAGCCACACGGAGTTCATTGTAGAAAGTATGATGCCAAATCTTCTCCATATCATCCCAGTTGCTAACAATTCCATGCTCAATGGGGTATTTTAGAGTCAATATACCTCTCTTTGATTGAGCTTCATCACCCACATAAGCATCCTTTTGACCCATGCCAACCATCACTCCAGTGTGTCGAGGGCGCCCCACAATGCTAGGGAAAACAGCTCTAGGAGCATCATCTCCAGCAAATCCAGCCTGAAAGTTCAATTATGAGAAATCAGCATCTACATATGGGATTATAACTCTTACATAATTCCACGTTCGTTCTAATTATTTAGTCCACTATCTGTTTCGTAAGATCTTGATATAATATAGAATGTGAGTAGCTAATGTCAATTAAGCACAAGTAGCAACTTATCCCAATTAGTTACCTTGACCATTCCTGTTCCATTGTCACAGACAAGGGGCTGGATTTCCTCACCGTCTGCCATTATTTACTGCATCATAGAGAAACGACGCAGTTTAGAAAATAAAATACAGCATTCTTGTTTCAACACATTATCTAACTTGCACTTGGTATGTTTAACGACCACTCGGATTTCTACTTCTCCATCAACCAATATATAAGTAGAATGGTAGAAATTGAACTCCTTCAAACTCCAAATCATAACATTAGTAATTAAGTAGTTTTCGAACTGAATACCCTTTCCAGGATCCTTCTACAGATCCTAGATCATGACTCAAACAGAGTATTACAAACTAATTTACACAAGATCAATAAACCGAAAGCACAAAGTCCAGTTGTATAATCGAAATAACAATCAACACTTGTTTTCAATTCAAAGAGATTACTAACAATCAATGGCAAATCACATTAACTAAATGAATCTTGAAAAACGCAGCATCATCTTAAACTCCGAACTAAACAAGAAAATCCTAGTTCAACCCTCAATTCTACACAGCAAACCCCATCAATAGACTTCAAACACAGATACGAAAATTTGAATCATGTATCGCGGAATTCATGGATAGTAATAATTGATGTAAACATGCAAAGCATGATGTATAATTTACCAAATAATAAGCTACTGCAATGGAGGATAGATAAAGGAGTTACAGAATCATCTATGCTAAAAAATGATCAACCCCAGTACCCCACAAAAAATACGTTAACGTGTTCTAATGCCTCTTAGAAGCTCCAACTATGCGGGATAACGAGGTTGAATAATACACGACCTTACCCTTACGGCTACATTTACAAAATTATAATCTGGAACTCCATCAAAAACTTAAAGAACAGGATGAAAATGTACCTTTAGGGAGTATTCTTGAGAGGGGCTTCTTTGTTTATTTATTTTTATGTGTGTAATGTATATAACAGAACGAGACACAGAAACAGAAACAGAAAGAAAAACAGAAAGAGAAACTGAAAGATGTGATGAAGAGATGTGGTCCGTTGGATGATAATATATAGTGGTTAATGGTTATGGCGATTGGTGAGTGGATCCCATGACAGTATCATCTACATGGTGTATTTAGCTGGCTCACTTTTCACCATTTTTATTGCAAATAATTTCAATTATTTAAGCTTTGTGGCAAACATGCCCATTCATAATTGTGCTGGTATACATCACTAAATATTCTTTCAATTTCATTTTAGTTGACGTATTTATTTTATTTTATAGTTTACGTATGTTATGAAAGATTGCAATAAATTATTGTTAGCGACAAATCTGATGATATTGAATTCATCTTTTTTAGAATGAGCAATAAACGGTAATTGATGATCAAAGTATGAAACGAAAAGCGAAACGTCAATATAAATGAATCGAAGGTAGTATTCCTAGTTTGATTTGGATATTATAGAGAGTTTTAATTGATTTGATTTATCTTATATAGTTTAGACAATGTACTAGTCATTATCTTCATGCTATAGGTCCAATGATTTTCTAATTAATGTGAATCAGATGTTTAATTGTATAATTGTATAATTTCATGAATGATCAATTTAACAAAATAATAGATAGATAATAAAAAATCAAAACAGGTAAAAAAATTAATAAATTTGATTTCCCAAAAAGAGTCTATAGAAAGGGTAGATGGGTCCATGAGAAAAGATGTCCCCACAAAATGCCATTTCTTAACTTTTAATCAGACTTTGTAGTTGCTTTGCCTAAAAATTAGGTATTCTTTTTTGTATTTGGTGATTAATTATTAGTGGGTTGGGTGATGGTAATGATAAGAAGGTGGGGTCTACTACCAACTTACTATTCTTCTTCTCAAAATCACAGACTGGATATTCATCATGTTGCCCTGTTTAGTGTTTTCCCCTTTATTTTTCTCACATGCCATTTCAAAGGCTTTTGTGTTCTATATGTTTCCCATAAACAAGTTCTTATTATATCATTCTAAAAATGAACGTTACCCTAGCGGTCCTGATATATCCTTGTGGGTGTGTATCCAAAGGTTTACGAATGATGTAAATCATTGGATATATCTTAACTGATAAGAGAACTAGAATTTATATGTCCATTACGTCATCAATTTTTTTTTTTAAGGAAACGAACCTAATTTTAATAATATCATGAGCCTACAACATGCAATGATTTGTCCCAAAATGAAGTCCTATAACGTGGCATGCATAAAGACTATGGAGCATTGAATTATAGGGGTGTCCATATTTTGAGTATACAATTATGCTAGCCAAATTAGTTTAGATTCCATTTGAATTGACAACGGACTGACTCTGGGAATGATCTCAGAGTTCGTATATTTAGATTTATGGTGTAAATTTTATGACTAATAGTTATTCTGATTTTATGGCTTGTTTATTTGGTTGGGAAAATGGAAAGAAAATATCTATTAATATGGATCAACCAACATATTAATGAGTATTACATTAAATCTATTGTGTCATTTTTATTATGGCTTTCACCATTTCTTGTATTAGTCTTTTTCTCTGTTTACTTTAACCATTAGGTGAGTTTTTATAAATCGGTATTGACCAAATAATACTCTCTCCCCTTTTTTAGTTGATATTTTGCCTTTTTTTAGTTGACGTTTTGTAATTCTAATGCAATGTTCAATAATTTTTTCTCTTAAGCAGCTATTTAACATATTAAATGTAAAAAGTCAATACATGTAGGTAACTTTTTATCATTCGTAAATCAAGGGTATCTGTTTTGACTCTTGATACAAGCAAGATCTTACCGTAAATGACAATCATTAAATTTATAATCAAATCATTAAATATATATTAATTTTTCTATATTTTTACTATAGATTGATTAGTCTACTTAAAAATAATATTTGAATTTTATACTATTCAAAGAAAAAATTGAAAGTTAAAGTTTAATTATACGGAGTATATTTCTACGGTCTTTCTAAAATGTGCCCTAAGGGCACATGTTAAGCACTTAATAGTAATACAATTTAACATTCATAAGCATATAAGGTAACATTCATAAGTATATAAGGTAACATTCAAATTTCAAATATAATTAAATGACAATTATGTTCCCTTATTAATTTCTTAACCTGTCCCCTAAGGGCAAATTTTAGAAAAACTCATATTTCTAATCTAATCATATTTATGGGCTCAACTATCTTGGGGCAATTCAAGGTGTCCAACTATATTGAGCCAAAATGAAGTAACCCCGCTTGGGACTTGGGAGTTCGGATCAATTGGCATAGAGGACGGACAACATATGGATCAACTACCTTAGGGTCTTATTGGGCTCAACCCTCTTAACTCGTTCTCCTATACTAATGGGCTTAACTCAATGATATATTTCCTCGGTTTTTTAGTTGACGTTTTAGACTATTTAATTTTATCCTAACGTTTTACATTTTCAAAACAATATTTGATGTCTCTTTTCTCTAAAGCTCTATTTCATGCATTCAAAGTGTAATAAGTATAATATCAAAACATGAATGTAATTGTTGATTGATTCATTAATTAGGGACAGACATACATATATGTAAAATGTTATTGTTTTCAATTGACATGAAAAGAGCTATAACGACAACTAAAAAAATAGAGAAAATATATGTTTCACTATGTTATATTTTTGTGTGATACTGTAACACTCGATTAAAATTGTGATATACTTTCTGTTTTTCTAGAAATGATTTAAAAAAAAACATTTTGCACGAATCGTGATACTAATAAAATATAATAGGGAGTATCACGTAAAGCGTAAGCAATGATTGATATATACTTTCCCTAGTTACAAATTAATTATTTGATCAATGAACAGAGTTGTTTTGCTTGGCTAAGTCTGGTTGATGAAAAGAGAAAAGGCAAAAGAAAAAGAGAGTAAGTTTAAAATGATGAATGAGTTAGTAGTGGAAGAGTAAATTTATGGTGTCACTATACAGAAGAAGTAGTTGAAAATGCTGAGAAGAAGAAATGTTTTGTTATCAGAGTTGGTATTCAGTTTTCTTTGTTTCTTGCATGTCTTCAGAGCAAATTGCTGAAATGGTCCCCGATAGTATGACTGAGTTGCACTTTGGTCCCCAATAGTTACACGGTTGCACGTTAGTCCCCGAAAGTGGCCAAAACGTTGCACTTTAGTCCCCACGTCAAGTTTTCCGTCAATATTTCAGGTTTGAGCGTTAAAATTGGGGTAAAAATATAATTTTTAATATTTAAAGTTGATTTTTTGCCCCAATTGGTGACAAAATGAAACTCCACAACCCCCTCCCGCTAAAACTCCCGTTCTTCCTCACCTCAATTAGGGTTGTGGATTTCATTTTGACACCATAGGGGCAAAAAATCAACTTTAAGTCTTAAAAATTATATTTTTACCCCAATTTTAACGTCTAAACCTGAAATGTTAACGGAAAACTTGACGTGGGGACTAAAGTGCAACTTTTTTATCACTTTCGAGGACTAATGTGCAACCGTGTAACTATTGGGGATCAAAATGCAACTCGGTCATACTATCGGGGACCATTTCAGCAATTTACTCCATGTCTTCACATTCTATGTCTTTCATGCACACATACTTAATTATCATGATTTCATTTCTTCATCAAAAACCATTTCTTCATAGTATTATTCTCTTTTTTATGTGACATCAAATTTCATATCCAATTAGAAGGTTTTGGAATGAAACGTTTTATTCGTTAAGTTTGCCAATGAAGTCATTGAGAATACAATTTTGACTTCAGAGCTGTAAATTCCTCCAACAATAATGTTTACCAAAGGTCAAAGTCAGCATATAATTAGAAAATTAAGACTAAAATTGAATGGTTCACATGTACTAAAATTTCAAAATTGTAACTTACATTTTGTGAATAATAGCCATTAATACAACTTTTGTAAAGATATGTGATCAAACAAAACAAATAAAATACGTATAATTAAAAAGTAACACGGTCACAAACACGTATCATCAAACGTGTCTTTAACATTTAATTAATAAGTATTAACAAGTAAATATTAATACCTTGGCTTCCCAGGTATATTTGAGAACAAACATACATAAGCCAGACGTCTTGAATAAAATAACTACTATACTTTATAGTATAGAATTCATAGTTAACATCACGAAAGTGATGTTACAGGACATATCATTCTCATTTAATGTAAAACTTGCCGCCTAAAAAATTGTTAAAGCAGACTAAGAATATAATACTGTTGCCTCGTTTTTATTAATGTTTTATTAAGTAATAGTTAATTTATTGATAATATTGGGTATGAATCAGGTTATCAAGTCTTAATAATAAGAATCATTCTTATTAATAAGTACATTCGTTAGTTAGATAATGCCGTAACTTAATTTGTTATTTGTATTATAATTTTTGTAATACCTATCATGCATATGCTCTATGTATCATTAATTTTTACGGCCTCGTCCGGAAATGATTGGTATATAATTTATGGTCAAATTTTAAAAAATTTAATCAAGAATTCTCGTTAAAATATAAAAAATAATGTAGTCATGTGGGATCTTGTTTGGTTCGTCTCAACATATATTTTTGAAATATCAACTTTTTATAATTTTTTCGCATGTAAAACAAGAGATATGTACGTATTAAATCGTGTTTTGTTGACCATGCAAGTCAAAATGTATCAATCGTTTAGGAATGGAGGGAGTATTATATTGTATAATGAAGTACTCGAAGATTTGAGAATCGAATTCACTAAACTATACTATAATTCAAAAATTGAATACAGATTAGAGTCAAATATTCTAATAAAAAAGGTTCTCCTTAAATAAAAGGAGACTAAGAAAAAAAGTGAATGCAAGAGTAGTATTTATTTATAGAGGGAGTCAAAAGAATGGGTGAATAATAATTACAACTCTCTTCAACAATTGGAATGTAGACTTTAGCCTTAAACATGACTTTTGAGTTACATATACAAAGTCTTACGTGTATAACACGGCTAACTTGAAATTATTAAAGTCGTTAACTTAATCATTGTTAATATATAGAAGAATGATAGGTCGATGGTATATAAATATCGTATATATTATATATATATTATCTGCACAATTTGTTTATTGAAGCTATATATTATATCAAAGATTAAGAACAAATGGGATTGACTTATTATTAACAAACCTTTAAAGACCCATGAAGGGGACGTCAATATTTTCTAGAAAATAAACTCCCTCTTATCATATACTCGTTATGTTCCATTTTAATTTATCTTTTAACTATTCGTACACAAATTTAGAAAAATTAATAAAGTATTCGGAAAGTAAATTGATAATGTAGTTCTGTATTATGACAACTAATTATTGGAATTATAAATTGGTTAGTTGATAACTTACTAATAAAACATAGATATATATTAAAAATTAAAACTTCTACTTTTCTATACTAAAAATACAAGTATTTTGAAAAAAAAATTAAGGCTACAAATTAGACAACTAAAAGAAACAAAGAGTATAGATATATAATCCTCATCTAATGTTATTAAATGGTTCAAATGATTCATTATTATTTATTTGTATAACTTACCTATTAATTATATAGAAATGGACTAAAATATTAATCTATAAGAAGAATATTTGGTAACATTAAATAAGGATATCGATGGAGAAAAGTGTCCAAAATAATTAATAGTGACATGTGAAATTATGAATAGGATTGCAGGCCTCACTTCCATTTGTTAAGCTCTTGTTGATCAGTAAATTAAGCAAATAATTTAAACTCCATAATCAATAGAATTAATATAGTGGGATTTACTATCCATAAGGGTGGTCAAATTAATCGAGTAGGTGAACTTTTGATTGCAATGTCATAAATTTAATTCTCCTTTCAATATGCACTTTAAGAATAGCGACTACGGATTCTCGTTTCAAAATAAAAAAATTTAAAAAATAAATTAGGATTTACCATTACATATTTTCACTTACACAACATTTCTGCCCACATACATAGTGCTTTTGAGCATTAGTGCTCTGCTATTTGTGAGTATAATGTTATATCCAAAACCTCAATCATGACCCTCGCATGATAATATAATCTAAGTCAATGGAACTAAAACCTTAGATTTATTTCATATATTAAGCTTAATTAATAATGTAATATATAAAATTATATGCATTCTATTATCTCTCAATACTTACAAAGCTCCATACATCAAACGCATTATCATGGAAATCAACATACATTTAGCTACAACAATAATCATGTTAATAAAACCACTAACTATACATATATATACAAAAAGGAAACCAAAAAAAATATGGAGAATATTATAATAAGGAACATTACTCAAATAGCATTAAACTATAGTCACACTATATATAAATTAAAGCAGTTAATTAACATATATGTCAAGCAATAAGTTGAGGTTCTCCATAACCATCCATATGAGCAGAAGCATCCAAGGGCAAGAATGGAAATTCATTAATATCAGCCATGAAACCAGCATCAAACTCAGTGAAATTACCCAAAAACCCCCCTCCAGAATTTGCCCCTCTCCATATTTCTTCCTCCCCTTTGATCCTTTCTCTCAACTCTTGTGAATTCAATCCATGTCTGAGCTCCATTTGATTGGGCGTCGCCTTTTCCTTTGGGGGAACAATAATCTTTCTTCTTTTGAGGGTTTTGCAAACTTCAGGAGGCTTTCCTGTAAGTCTTTGGACGAGCTCTCTGAAGTTTTCGACGTCGGTCTTGATGATCTCAGGGGCAAATATGTGAATTATGCGGATTTTGGGCTTGAGTTTTGATATTGTTTGGGAGTTTTTGTGGAGGTTTAAAGTTGTTGATGATGATGATGATTTAGTTGATGAGTTTTTGTGAGAAGGTTGTTTGTTTATTACCATGTCTGTCTCCATGTTCAACATTTTTTTGTTTTGTTTTGTTGAGAAGTGGTGGGAGAATGGAGAAGAAGTGGTTGGATGTTGTTATATATATAGAGACTAGAGAGGTCAGGTTGGAGATAGTATTTAAATGAAGATTGGTTATTGGATATGTGAAAGACTGAAAATTATTCTCAAGGAAGTTTCAAGTTTTCTGTTGGGGCAAAGATTTGATGTTTTAATTTGAATAAACTCCTATGATATACTCCTTCCGTCTCTAAATGAGTGATACAGTTTAACTTTTATGGTCAAAATTAAAAGAAATTGATTAAGAATTCTCATTGAAAGATAAGAAATAATATTGTTAGAGTAGTCTCAATATATATTTTTGAAATATTAACTTTTTATAATTTTATCGTATGTAGAAAAAAGATATTTACGTTTTAAAAATCGTGTTTTGTAAACCATGAAAATCAAAATGTATCAACCATTTAGGGATGGAGGAGTATCTCATTTTGTGATACAAATGCTTTGCTACTTAATTTAACTTTTTAATTTTAAATTCAAGATCTAGTTTAGATTAGAAAAAAAATTGTATGTGTAAATTTTTATTTATATGTCAAATATGATGATATTTATTACCAAAGATGATTACATAACCCACTTCGGAAAAAATCGAGTTTAAATAATAAGTTCAAAAAATTATATATGCTCCCTTTATCTTTAAATGATAGAAATATTTACTTTTATAGACAATCTAATAAAATTTCAAATTCAAATTACTAAGACCAAGAATGTAAAAAGAAGTTTCTATGTTGGGAAAAACACCCCTATCATCTCAATTCTCATGTTGTGATATTAAGTTTCGAGTTGTTAATGAGCAAAGCTCAATATGAAGAATATTTGCTCGGCTTGCTCATCGAACGAATCTTGTGCTCATATATCACCCGGCTTGACAAGCTTTGAAAGAGGCAAGCGCCTAGTTGCTTATTTATTTCAACTTCGGAATTCAATTGGCTTAATGAAATCGATTTTCTTAATCAATTAATCGAGCAATTACTATTTACTCCGTATTATTTAACTAGGCAAGCAGATCACTTTCTAACAAAATCTGTTTAATATTGTAAGAGATTTTTGGTGAAATGATCCTTGAAAGTGTGATCAAGTCGTCATTTAGTCCCTAATAATTGGAAAGTTGATGTCAAATAGTTGCAAAGTAGTCCAAAAAATAACTGCGCCGTTACACTTTGATACCGTTCACCTTATTTTTTGGTAAAGTTAAAATTTTACAAAGCTTGCACCAATTAATTTTGATTGAACTTAATTTCTTCATTTTAACTTTGATTTTGACGATTCAAAATACGTCGGAAAGCTCTTTTGAAGGCTACCGAATCTAAAGTGCGACTTGATTCAAAGCGAGGCCACTCAATTTAACTCGGCTCATTCAAATACACCTTAATCTGATCCGATGATCATCACAAGGTATCGGATGAATTAGAACGGATGAATCTTGCACTGACATATATCATATATGGAGATATAGAGTAGTCAACGAAGCCAATAAAATTCCCTAAATAATGGTCCCCATTTTCCCTATATGTTCTACAACTACTACTATTTATATATAGATTACTTGCTACGAGAAGAACTTGTTATAAAAATATAAATAAAATATGCATGTATTATATAAAACTCATTAAAGTATATATTATACCTAAAGATTAATAAGATGATGTTTTTTCTTAGGGCATATATCAACTGAAATGTGATGAACATAAAGGAAAAAAATTATTAACATATTTTATAATTTATTTTAGTATGATATCTAATTTCATAATATTATTTTAAGATTTTGAGCGTAATTATATAGTTGAATGAAAACGCGTAAGTTGAATAAACCCTTATGAATAGAGTGATGGGTTGCATGAATAAATAAGGTATGTTGCCGTATAATAGTTGGACATACGCGTTTTAGTTTTATGCTAACTATAAGTGGCCACCATATAATTTTATTCTATAAACAATGTATTTGTTTCTTATTATCATCCTGCATTCCTTTTATAATTTTTTATGCCACTTTGTTTTCTATAAGTTATTTTTTGTTAAAATTGATATCATCATTTTCATTTTAGGCTAATTAATACAATAGCTATTAACAATATGTAAATGCACAATACAACAAAAAGCTTTCATTTCTCTTCCTAAATTCTTTTCAACCGACAAAAGTTACAACTACGCGTGATATTTAATTGTAATGAAATTCTGAATTAAGCAATAGGTGACGACTAAGCTCCAAATGAATAACTTCTCTTGTTTCAAAAGTCTCTTGAATGAACATTATCTTCGCTTGAATATTACACTAAACTAGTAAATAATGGGAGCTAAGCTCCAAATGAACAAGTTGTCTTCTGTCATTCCAAATGAAGGCGATATGTTGGATGAACATCATCTTTGTTTGAATATTATTGCATCAAGTCTACATAACTGTTGAAACTACAGGACCATTAGACTAATGTGTTTAGTTTAGAAAGCACTAGTTTATGTCATTTATCAAGTTTTGGTCGTCCCTTCCAACAGAAAAAGTGCGTGGAGGATAATGGATATGGTGAAAAAAGATCATTTGAAATCAAATAGCACAATTCAAGAATGCCTCAACTGCAAGTAGACATTTGTCAGTTTACGTTTAGTGTCTAGTTTGGTCGCCGCCGGCTTTTGTACTTTATCATTTCATTTTCAGTTACACTTAACGAAACCAAACCAAACTTAACTTTCACCCAAAATAAATTGTCAAAAATTTCCTTTTGAAAAGAAAGAAAATAATCAAGAACCAAAAGGATCAACTTTTAAGAAAATAATATACTCCCTCCGTCCCTAAAAGATTGTCATATTTTGACTTTTGGTAGTCAACAAAACACGATTTAAAATATAAATATCTATTTTTTTACATGGGAAAAAATTATAAAAAGTTAATATTTCAAAAATATATATTGAGACGAATCTAACAAGGTACCACAAGACTATATTATTTCTTATTGTTTAATGGGAATTCATGATCACATTTTGTAATGTTTGACTAACAAAAGTCAAAATGTGACAATCTTTTAGGAACGGATGGAGTAGCAATTAAGGACAAAACCTCTAACCAAAATACAAAAATTATTGCTACTATTATTGTTGTTATCAAAACAAGCTCTAACATATATCCTTAACTTAACAATATACTTCTTCCGTTCTTTTTTACCTGTCGTTCTAGCCTTAAATTATTGTTTCTAAATACTTGTCATTCTAGTATAATTAATTATAACTTTATATTTTCAATGTACCTTTTAATTATTTTTTACTTTGAATTTATCAACCAACCAATTATATAGTTTCAATTTATTGTAATTTTATATTTCCAATGTACTTTTTGACTCTTTTACTTTTTCTTAATCTATGTGCAAATGATTATAATGACAAGTAAAAGAGAACGGAGAGAGCGCATTGTTATTTGGTGAATAGTATTATTTTCACTACTCTTTTCTTACAATACACATTTCATATACTAATATAATTAACACTGATGTTTTATGGGTTCGATATTATTTTTAAAAGAAAAAACCAACGTGAATTAAACAAGGAAAATACTACTATCTCCTTATTACTTGTACTGATGATAATCGTATCTACATTGTTATTTGTACTGATGATCATATCTCTAGATTGTTTTCTGTGCTAGAAAATAATGAGCACGTGGATATCAGAGATCCCAATCATCATCAAGATTTGCGGGCCCACATAACTACCAGTTCTTGAGCATCGGGCCCACTTGGCCCATCATACGAAAATTTAAAGGCTCACGAGGCTCGTGTGAGTGTACGACACGGCCCACATAAGCCCCCACGAGACTCAGATTCTGTTACGAATTATCATTATTGATCAACCAAGTAAAATTGTCATCTCATTTTGCAACGTGCAAGTAAGTGAGTAACATCATTTTGTAGTTTGTGGTGACTGGTGAGGATGATACGAATCGAACAATAATAAAAAATAAATACGGAGTATTTTAGTATTACTCCTCAAAATTTCCCTCCCTCCCTTAACCTCCCTTAACGAATTTCTAGATTAAGAGATGTTTGTGAAATAAAGAATTAGACAGTAAAATATTAAGAATATTTTGAATACGTAATCTTTGTGAAAGAACAAATGTCTTAATATTAGGGATAGAGGGAGTATAGTTGTAAGGATAACTGAGTTGGTGGAGTAAATGAGCTTGTGACTGTAAGGTTATAAGTTTGATTCCTTTTTTATCGAGTCTGTCACACAAGGCTGACGTGGTTTGCAGGCTTGTGTGTCAGGCGTCAGCCTTGTGTGACAGTCCTAAGTCTACTAAGATCGCACTCTATGAGTAATGGTTGTGGATACCTCGTTACAGGAATAGAGGAGTATTATTGTCTGTAAGGATGGTGGAGTTGGTGAAGTAGTAGGTAAGCTTGTAACTGCAAATTATGAGTTTGATTTCTCTACTAACGCTTTATTAGTCGAGTTCATTATATGAGTTTAGTATGGTTTCATTGACTAGCGTAATTTTTGTAGACTATATATTACATAACCCGAGATCCCCAAAGGGCAATCTTGGTATAGTATGATCACAAACTGTGAATCAAACTAAATCAAACCTCATACCACTATAGAATCAAACCTTATTCAACTATGGAGTCGATTTTGTGAATAATATCTCCAACAAATATTAAATGGTGGACAGATAATTATAGAAATCTGAGTCGCAGTTTTCAATTGAATTCAGTTTGTACTGTTTTGACGTGTTTGACATTACCGGACATTAAGGTGCACGATGAAGTGAGGAGATTTTCTTCCCTTTTAAAAATACAATTATGGTCCTTACAACAACTCAAACGCTCGTCGTTACAAGTAATAAATTCCTGTCATTTCAAGTAATTATCTAAGTTTTTAACTGGTAGAAATGTTAGCTTGTGTTAACCTATAATCTACACTTTTAATAAACTGAAAATTACCAAAATGAAAATTTGTAATTGACAAAACTTCATTAGTAAAAGAGAGCATGTGAAGTGTGAACTAAATCATGTTCACTGCTCAGTTTATGCTCATTGACAAATGACAAAGCAAAACTTCATTTCAGACATTGAACTTTCATCGCTACGACAAACCAACATTAAAAAGATAAGGGTACTGAATGGAGACATCTTCCCACTTTTTTCATCATCAAAATCTCAAAGCTTGTTCTTGTACCAAAACACGCCTTTCTTCTGGTCGGTTTCATCTGGCTCGACGTAAATGCACTCCTTCACTTCTCTGTACATTGCCTTGAAGACTGGCGTCCCATCGAACTGGTAGTACTCTCCTAATATCGGCTTGATTGCCTTTGTCGCCTCCATGGCATGGTAGTGTGGCATGGTTGAGAAAAGATGGTGCGCTACATGAGTGTCGGTGATGTTGTGGAAGACCTTGTTCAGGAAACCATAATCTCTGTCAACTGTGGCAAGAGCTCCCCTCAACCAGTCCCACTCGGTGGAATCATAGTGAGGCAGTGAAGGGTGAGTATGCTGCAAATATGTAATGAGAACAAGGTACCCATTCACGATAAGTAAAGGAACTCCATAATAACAGAAAACCCAAGAAAGACCTTTTGCAGCCACAAGACTGTACAATAAATAACTCATGCCCGTAATACCAGCATCAGAAATGAAGATCTGAAGACGTTCGCGGTCATTGTAGATTGGACTTTTGGGATCAAAGTGGCATGCAAAACGGTCATAAGGTCTCCCTGAGACATTAAACATCAAGTATAAAGGCCAGCCAAGAATAAGCTGAACAAGAAGGATGAGGATTCTGCCTGGGGGATTGTTGAGATACTTTAAAAACCAGGAGATGCTGGACTTCCTCTTAGGCACAAAAACTTCATCACGTTCAAGGGAACCTGTGTTAGAATGATGGCGGCGGTGACTGTACTTCCAAGAGAAGTATGGGACTAGGAGAGAAGAATGCAGGACTAGCCCAACAGTGTCATCGAGCCATTGGTAGTCACTGAAAGCATGGTGGCCACATTCGTGGGCTATAACCCAAACTCCAGTTAGCACGCAGCCTTGGCAGAACCAATACATAGGCCATGCAAGGTAAGAGAGCGGGTGAGGAAGGAGATTGATGTAATTAGAGGCAGCATGGTAAAGGAGAAAGGCTATAGTCAGGTCATAGACAACGTAAGAGAAAGAGTGCAAAACAGATCGCTGGAAACAATGGGGTGGGATGGCTTTCTTTATATCTCCAACTGTGAAAGGTGGCTTTTCGCAGGGAACACGTTGCAATACGTCAGATTTTGACTTCTTGCCCTTGGAGGGAACTGACATTCGGCCTCCAGCACCCATTGGTCCGAAACCTGCCAAAGAAACAAGAACATAAGCAGAATAAACTTATGTAAATAATCATATAAATCGAACGAGACCAATTTTTATAGTCTAAAGTATAAGATATAACTTTCAGAAATTTAATCCAAAGGAAGACAGACTGCAGCTAATAAGTGATGACAAACAACACCCTATATTTGATACATTTCCGATCCAAAACAATCTTATGCAGTTATCTCACTGACACTATAAGATTGAGTAAGTTGGTAAACAATCTTATGCAGTTATCTAGTTCGCTAAACCGAAAGCATGGATCCCTGGAGCACTGGAAAAAATATGCCGAACAAAAGAAATCTACAGTAAAATGCATGATAAACTACAAAGCAAGAGTGTGCTAACAAAATATCTGCCTATCATGATAAGAGTTCACATGGAAATGGTCATTGGAGACTTTTCTAAAAGTAAAGCTACTTTTAAAAATCATACCAAGGCCAATAGCATAAACAGCTGAGAATTTTACATAACTACTTTTCCTTTAGCTTGTGATAGTTTGTTACATGATGATTGATTAAACAAACAAATTAACAATGACTAAGCTAAGCAACCTCTCTTTAAAGCCTTAATTTGATTTGCAATTGCTAACAATCCAAGTGAATGAATTCGATCTTCAAATTTATGAACAAAACTTTAAAAAATATACATATGTAGATTGTCAAAACCTTAAGAAGTTACTCCTTTATTGCAAACCAAATGAGTACTCATGTATATACCAAAACTTGCATGCCTGGTCTGTCTTCACTAAACACAAACATCTCATGTATATATATTTCATCGGTGAGCAAAAAGTCAATAAAAAGGTAATCTTGTTTGGCAGACCATGTAGGTGACATTCATTTTCATGCCAGAAAAGCCAAGTGCAATTGCAGACAAAATAACATGCAGCATGTTGAGACACTTACATTGGAGATGATGACAAGATCCACTTTAACCGAAACAAAACAAACAGAGAGTTATTCCACGTCTACACACAAATTCATACTCCATCTTTCATTAGATTACAAATTTATGAATAGAGCAGATACAGATGCACGTTATTTTCATTACCCGAATTTCCTTGATTCTCAAGGAGAACAACAAGTTAGATCAAAAGTTAGGAATTGCATACCTACACTAATATACATCTGTATATAGCACTAACAGCAATAAAATTGGTTATAGATGGATAAAGACCAATCCCCTATCAATACATCCGGAAAGTTTAATCAACCAATTACCAACACATCGATGCTAAACGAATTGACCTATATGAAAATGATAATCCTACATCTCATTCATAATTTTTTTGTGTTTCATCAAAATGAAAAATCACCTTAAATGACAAATTTTTTACATATTACATCCAATAAACAAAAAGTCTTCAACTTTAGCTGACATAAGCACTTGGGTTGCATGAAGCAAGCCTAAAATTTGACTAACCAAAGCAATGAAGTTGTCAACTTTAGCTGAAAACATCACTTAGGTTGCATGAAGCAAGGCTAAAACATATAAACATTAACACTACATTAACAACGCCTCTCTCCCACCTAAACGGGATAAGGGGATCGGATATTCGGATAGTAGGCATCCTTATCAAGAATACTATTTTCGAATTGACCCAAGAAGTCTAAAACATATGAGCACACCCACAAATCACAAAACCTCTTTAATTCTGCAGATTAACAGCCATTGTGCTAAAATAATCAATCCATATAAAAACCATAATTTACATTAGATTTATAAGTTATTGGCATTAAACCATAAAGGACATCACCTTTAAGTGATCCAAAATCTTTCAAATTTTACAACCAAATGAATAAAGTTGTAAACTTTAGCTGAAAACAACACTTGGGTAGCAAAAATCTTGTCCAAAACATATACATACACCATAAAAATTTGAAAAGAAAACATTAAAAAATGGGCATTGAATTACCTGAAATAGGCTTTGTATAGGTATATGCAAGAGGTGGGTATTTGGTGGCGAAAATAGATGAAAATGTGGGATGCAAGAGGTGGGTATTTAAGCTATTTTCCCTCCGAATCTCAATCAGCTGCTTCTCCTTTTTTAACTTTTCTTTTGACCTTTCCTATACACCCACCCAATAGTGTTTTTTCAGAAGGGAAATCTCATTATCCTATTTGTTTGGAAGAAAAATACAGTAATTCTTTCATTTTCGCTATAGTCACTGACCTTAAGGGCACGCCAAACCTTGTTTTGAGTATGAGGAGGTAAATCGATATATCTCACATGTGAGACTCTGCCTCTTTACAGAATTCGAACCACCCTTTGCATATAGGTGAGATTTATAATTCAAGCTTTTTACTAACTGAATTATGTCTTCGGGTACATTTTCGCTATAGTCTTATATAAAAGACGATTACTTAAATGAGTTCTCTAAGGAAATATGTTTAAGTAACATATGTTTTTCGATTAGGTACGATTGGGACTATTTCTATAATTAATCAACTATTTAATCATAATTCATAGACATATTTAAGTTAATGATCATCTCGTAGATATTTATACTATCAATTAGTATTTGAGAGAAACTACAATCATAAATAAGATAATCATTTTAACTATTTGTTGAGTGTTCGAGTTTGAGACGCCTATGAATATCATACTTTTTTCGTGGGTTAGTGTTTACTTTGCTAGACGTGTAGTGGTAGGCTTGCTACTTGAGTACTTGGTAGTCCCACTTGAGTATGATGGCCTAATTTGCACCTCGG
Source organism: Echium plantagineum (assembly GCA_003412495.2). NCBI lineage: Eukaryota > Viridiplantae > Streptophyta > Magnoliopsida > Boraginales > Boraginaceae > Echium > Echium plantagineum. Next base: position 5,925,710 of record CM016566.1, on the reverse strand, counting down.
CCATACAAAATTTGGACCTTTTATAATTGAACATCGAACATGATATTTTCCTAAATGTCGGAAGTATAATTATGTGGTATGAATACAGTTGATTTAAGATAAAAATGATATAATTAAAAAGTTATATACTACGTATATGCTAAATTGTAAGTGTATTAATACATACGATAGTGAACGTTACTTAAATTGAAGCCTAATAGAAAGAAGCAATGAAGCATATGCTATATCCTCCATTGCTTCCTACGCCACTCGATTGTGATGTTACTAAAATACAAACTATGATTAAAGATACCGGAAGCAGGAGGCCGGGGATCCTTTTTCTCTTTTAAACTTTCGATGATCAAAAGTTAACTCGCATCTGATGGCTACATATTCAGAAAAATTAACTGAATAAGAACATTATTGAAAATATCAGTCTAAAATAGTTCCAATAACATTAATCACTTCAAAAGGAAAAAACCAATACTACTAGGAAAAATGCAAATAAAAGCTTTATAAGCGATTTTCACAACTACGAAACTAGCTAGCACAAGGAAAACACAGTAAACCGACAATTATAGAAGTCAACAGCAACACAAGCACATACAGCTAAACTGCGAAACGATGATTTTTACTCAATAACCACAAAGTTGTGTTAGCATGCTGCAGGAAACCAAAAACTACAGTGAGGGAAACACTACTAGAAGAAAATAAACTACTCAAACCCCTTGTTTCCGCAACTCGGCAGCACCATGTGCAAAATGGCACCTGTCCCCAAAAGTGCAAGAACCCTTAGCAAAGTTCTCGCACATTTTTGTCTTGAAATTGCTTCTGTTTCCAGGAGGGGGTGCACCCCCGGGCATGCCAGGCGTTCTTGCAGGGGCCCCACCCATAGAACGAAGGCTGGCAATGAGCTCTCGGACCATTGCACTTGCAAGATCGATCTGTTCAAACGTACCCTCTAGTTCGATGTTCTTAATATTAGGGTCGGATTCGTGATCCCTGATGGCTAATTTGGCTCCGGTTTGCCTACATATTTGCTTTGAGTTCACCCCACTCTTCCCAATGATCGCTCCAGCAAGGGATGCATCCACACTGATTTTAACAGTAGTTAAAACACCAAAACCACCAGCAGTTCCAGGAACAGCAGGTTCCATACGTCCAAAACGCCCAGGTCCAGGTCCCATGGCACGAGGGTCCTCACGAGGAGGGATAATCGCTTTGCCAAGTTCCCACTCACCGTGAGCGAAGTTGCATTTGTCACCGAACTTGCATCCCTCGGCAGTGTTGAATCTGTTGCAAATTTTCGTTTTCACAGCTGATGGAGCAGAGCCATTGGACATTGGGGGTGCAGCTGCAGTTCTAAGTCCTAGAGCTGGCGCCAAATTCATCATCTGTGCAACAGCATTATAACCACCAGGTACATAGTGAAGGAAATGGCAACTTTCACCGAATTGGCAGCCAGCAGTACTGCAGCAAGATGGCCAGTCAATTAGACAATAAACATTAACAGTTCTATGAGTGAAACCGGTTAGCAAATTACAGGAAACAACAACCAATCAAAAAGGTACATAGTAGCAAAAGTGGGCCAGAGGTTTAGTGGCAGTCTGGCAGATAAGAGGGAAAAGGAAAATAGGAATTTCAAGAGCATCCCTTACTAATTGTGAGAATCATTATAGATTGCAGGATAATGAAGAGAAGACCAAATTGAAATGGACAAAATTTTACTGATAGATGGCCAATAACCATGATGCTCATATGAAAAGACGGGTTGTATAAACCCTTCATAACAACATTATTTCCAGAGGGGCATTCACGAAGGTTTTCACTCCAAAGAGATGTTCAGGAATTAGGTCTCAGGGTTAAGTTGATGTAGTATATCCACATGCAATTACAAATAAAGCAATGTTTCACCTCATAACAAGTCCCAGCACAAAGACAAGACAATTTCACCAAGAGGTAGACCAGGCGTAACTTCACTCAAAAAGAACAATACACTCAGTCTCATGACTAGAGTATAGCAATCAGGAAGTGACAGACTAAATTATGTAACTGATGCAATTGCGCTCGGCTCCTAAAGAGCCACACAGCTAAAGCAGGCAAAAGCACTGTTATCATTATAGTAGAGCAGTCAATTGATAAAGCACAACTTATTATTACCTACATACACTGTATTTTACCTACGAAAAACACCTGAAGAAGACCTGCGAAATGCTAGGATTAAGATGAAATTTTTGGATTAACACAAAAAAATCAAATGCCTAAAGTAACAAGAGTACCTTATTGTTCCTAAGTCCCAACAACTGAATCTAACCCGAAAGTAGAAGTCCAGAAGTTGGAGAAATTCAAACCGCAAAATATTCAAAAAACACCGTTCAGACTTCCCATACCATATAATTGATTAAATTATCACATTGAATTACTTAATACTCAATTATACTCTTAAACTCAGATGCACAGAGTTATTGTGACGATTACATTAACAAAACCCACCAGCAGTTCCAAATAAGTTGAAGAAGAAACAGAGGATCACAACAACCAACCAACACATGGGACAATATATCTGATGATTGAAGTGACCCTGAAAGTTCTGTATGTTGCGTGACATTGGAGAATTACTAACCATATTCATCCACATTGGGATTTGGGAATAAAGATTAATGTTACAATTAGGTCGATAGATAAAGTAGCCAATGTCTTTCCCTAGACCCATTGCACTTCAAATTCAGAATTTACTTGACAAAAAGTACAATGCTAATGCACTCGTAGCTCAGATTGAGATACTCCTATATAAAAGAATCCGTTGTTCCCTCCCCCACGTGATCTTTTGTTTGGCAAGTGCAGATGAAAATTACGTTAATTCAATATAACATTACAAATAGATAATTTAAGTCCAAGATATTAACCTGAAAAACTTCGTGCATGGCTTCAATTTGGTTCCAATAGCACTTGAGTCCATTTCTGTTACAAAATATTAATCGCTTTTATCCCGTTAGAATTTTTTCGAACTTTTTTTAATCCATCTAAATATTAAGTCGCTAAAGCAACCAAATTTAGTAATACGGAACACATTACAATACCTTAATCCAAATCTAACCACCAAATTTACATTTATAAATCCAAAACCCTTTACCATATTTCTAAGGCTTTAACAATTTTTGTTTTTTATGTACAATTTTTAGTTTAAAAACAGTAAAAGAGCTTTTATTATTATTATTCAGCTACAAAACACATATAAAGTAAGAAAGTACATAAATTGAGATAAACAGTATCACAATTACACCCAAGTATGCACACATCAAATTAAAAAAAGCCCACAATCAAATCTTGAATCTTGATCCAAGTAGATAAAAATAAATAATACAGCTCAAATTTCAATAAGATAAAAATAAAAAACCTGTTTTGGATTTCTTAAAGCCCCCATTAGCATTAGCTTCGTCTCTGATTCTCTTCCTGGTATCCATATTCACTTAACACACAAATCGGAACCAACTAACCAAAAAACCAAAAGAAAAGAAGTTTAAATAATAATCAAAAAGTGTATTTTTGATCAAGGTGAAAGCTAAATATTCTAAAAGGGTAAAAGAAAAAAGGAAAATTAAATTAAAAAATGGTAGCAATAATGGAAGAGGAGCACGCTAGGGTTTTGGAAGAAAGAGGGAAAGGTTGAGAGTGAAGAATCTAGAGATTGAAAAGATTGGTTTTTTATTTTGTTTTTTCGTTTTTGTCTTTTGTATATTCAAAATAGAAAAGGAAATTTTGAGGGCGGTGTATGGACACGTGTGTTTATATGATTGGTTATTATTGTATGAGATCTGGATTTTATGTGAATTTGGGCAAGTCCACTATACACACACCAGAACAGTGTTTTTAGGAGTACAATGACTATTTGGCCCTTGAATTAACATCCTCAGTTACTACATTTCTAAATAGGGGGGGCATAAATGTAATTTCACACTCAAAAGTGCTACTGTTCTGGTGTGTGTATAAGACCATCCACAACAAGAAACACAATAAACTCCAAAAAACCCACTTTATTCAGTGCCACGTCAGCATTTAACCTACTTAAACCCCAAATAGAACTCAGTTTCCACAGCAAGGGTTTATTCAGGGTTTTATTCACTTTCTCTCCCTTCCACATCACCTCATCATATACCCCACTATTTATTTACTTATCTCATTATTTATACATATGTTATCGTTAAAATTATAATTTTTATATTTATTAATTTTTTAATATTATAGTTAATATTTAATTTATTTATAATTAATTAATTCATTACAATAAAAATTAATAATTGGATATTAGGAAGGATCCATGAAGAGAGTTCAAGATTGAAGAATTTTTTTTTTGTAAAGATGGATTAGACAAAGGTGTAAAAAAACTTATTTTTTTTTTGGTGTCCAAATGAAGCAAACTTGACCATTATTTATAGATCTCGAAAAATAAAAAATTTTGATATATTTTTTATTTTTTTATTTTAATGAATTATTGCTTAAATAACACATTTAATAAATAAGGGAAACAAAAAAAAATAGTGAAAAGCCACACGCGCCTGACGCAACCTGCAGGGGGCTGCGTGGCAGCTCCCCATTGGGTGCTTTTGCGCGCGGGGCCCACATTAAACCCCAATAAATCAGATTTATTGAATGAACCCCAACTAAATTGAACCCCAATTGATTCTTTGTTGCATGAGATAAACCCCACAAAAACCCCCCACAAAAACTCTTGCTGTGGGTGGTCTAACAGTTGAGTCACGTACTCATGTGCACAGCACAGCCACAAGTTGCAAATTGGGCTTTCACTATTGGACTCCAAAATTAATTATGTTAGAAAATTCGATTGGTTATGAAAGGATAGATATATAATATATTTCTCCTATAAAATTTTTAACACAAACATTTATCATCATGTTATTTTCATGCTTTAGAATTGCATATGAATGTTATTTTCGCTCGTTAAAAATGTATATGAATATTACTTCTATGTATTAGTAATTTATACGAGTATTCTTTTAAAAATCGAACGCACATTACAAGTTTCCATAACATAATAAAACGTTAGTTTCATTTCATGTGTTCAGTAAGGATATTTTGGACTGAATTTGTCGACGTGGAGAGTTTTGTTGGAAATATTGAATATGATTTTAATATTTTTTCTCGTCCGAAAAATATTATCAATTGTTCTTATTATCAACGTTAGTTTCATGTGTTCAGAGCCAAGTTGATTAAATTTTGTGGCTGGATTTCGGTTTTGATTTTGTGATTGGGTTTTCGAATTTTGGATTTCAGTTTCATGTCTTATTATCTTGTTTCCTAGTTAATATCATGATTGGGTCTTATTTGTAATAGTTGATTTTTAATAATTTAATTAAAACTAATTTTGGCCCCAACATTACCATCTAATAGCATTTTGGCCCAAAACGTTATGATTTAACTGATTTGTTAACTTTAGGGATCAAATGCTCACCCGTGTCACACTTTTAGGGAGTCCTCAACCCAAGTTCTCTTAACCTCCGAAATAGACTTCACCCATAAAACCCCACCACAAGTAGGGAGTCCTCAACCCAAGTTCTCTTAACCTTCCTCCCTCTATTATTAATAGAGATGTATATAGACTATATTGGTCATTTTTATGTAGGGAAACGTTTAACATATTTGTCCAATCTTCTTGTTTGTATAATAATGCAAACTCTTCTATTTCAACTTGATGTGATGCATCTTTATGACTTCTGAATATTTATTGAAATGCATGGCCTACATTCCTTGTCTATAGATACCAGACTTGTTTGTTGAGTAGATTTATTAAAACTTGAAAAAACTAAACTTTTGTTTACTTCAATTGAAACACCAGTTTATTCATGGCTAGCGTAGTAGTAGCCTCAAATGTTGTCAAAAGGTAATGCACTCTTTCTTCAGTATCGTCGTATTGAACGAGAGCGAGCCGTGGAAATAAGAACAATGAAAATAGCTTTTACCCTCTTTCTTTTGTGTTTGTCTTTTCGGTGGTGGGTTGCATTGATCTACGCTTCAGTAGGTTATATATACACTTGATGCGCATTTCTTGATTAGTAAATACGGAGTATTAATGTTTAGAATTGGCGAAAAATTTAAGTAAACTTTTGTGTGTAGGCTTGAAGGTAAGGTTGCGCTGATTACAGGCGCGGCAAGTGGTATTGGAGAAGCGGCCGCTAGGATGTTCACCAAACATGGAGCAACAGTCTTGATTGCAGATATAGATTTAGGCAGAGCACAACAAGTTTCTAAGGATTTGGGTCCTAACTCCTCTTTTACACATTGTGATGTAAGAAAAGAAGCAGATGTCGAAAATGCAGTTAACACAGCGATTTCAAGGCATGGAAAACTGGATGTTATGTTCAACAATGCTGGCATATCTGGCATAACATTTCCACCCAAATTGAGCATAATGGACAATGATTTATCTGAATTTAGGAATGTTATCGATGTTAACCTAATAGGTGTCTTCCTGGGTATCAAACATGCTGCCAGCGTCATGGTACCCGCTCGTTCAGGGAGTATAATTAATACTGCTAGTGTGGCTTCTATAACAGGTGGAGGAGCTCCTCATGCATACACAAGTTCAAAGCATGCAGTGTTGGGACTTACCAGGAATGTGGCAGTGGAGCTGGGACAGCACGGCATACGGGTGAACTGCATCTCGCCCTATTATACTCCTACGCCAATGTTGATGAAAGCCCTGAATTTGAGTGAAGAAAATCTGGGCAGTGTTTATTCCAACCTCCAAGGGGTTATTCTTCGAGCTGAAGATGTGGCTGAATCAGCTCTGTTTTTAGCAAGTGATGAATCGAAATACATCAGTGGGCACAACCTCGTTGTTGATGGCGGCGCCACTATTGTCAATGCAAAATTTTCAATGTTCAACCAGCCAGATCAACATTGAAAATGGAAAGTATTACAAATAAAGACTACATGAAGAATATGTCAGGCCTTAATTTCTGCATTTGAGTTTGTTTTTATCGATAACATTTTCAGCTTCAAAAGTGGTACACTATGAAGCGTTTATTATTCTATATCGTTCTTAAGTTAACGTATGTAACAGGCCATTTTGACATAATATGATTGCAATTTGCAACTAGATGGGTGAGATACACTTCTAAGGATAAAAAGAAATGGTTCCACAAGCAGAAAATATATACAACCGAGGTAAAGGAAGACTCAATGTCTCTAGTGGCATGTATCTTCAACCAATAAACTATTGGCAACCGAAGGCAGTCGATAAATATTAAAGTAAAACCTATCTAGATAGGAAGAATGCTACATTTACGCTCTAACAAACATGGCGAAATGAAACACAACTCAAGCTACCAATTTTAGCTTTCTCTTGCCTCTCCTTACAGCACCAGTCCTTACAGGTGAATCTGAATTTTCGGGAGAATCTTCGACCACTGTCTGCTCCTGCAGAACTAGACCACGGTTCCGACAAAGTTTTCTTATTGGGGTTGTAGGTGGCTGGGTTTGAGCAACTTCTGAAGAGGAACCTGCTTGGGAATCGTATAAATTGTCCGAGTCAATCCTATGAGGCATTAATTCCTCTCCATCCTCAACCGAAGTCAACATTAGCTGCAGAGTATTCAAACATTATCAGTTTCTGAAAACATATGAGCAAATGATGCGACATTCTATTAATAACATAACAACCAGGATAAGAACTCCAGAGAAGGATTAAATTTAACTTTTCAGGAGGCTGTATATTGAACTCATGAGCACAACATTGTTAGTATACAGCTTGCAGCTCAAACTATGATCAAACAAGAAAGAAGCCCTGTTTCTGACTAATTATCACAATCGACAAATGTGATAAATAAATAAATTGCAAATTCCGTTAAAAATTTCAACCAACAAACACATAAATGATTATGTGCAGATGACAGACGCTATTACCCATTTAAGGCAAGCCTTTTGGATGAACATCGAGGGAGGACATAGAAACATTTATACATGTTGATTCAATAGGAGCCAGACTCAAAGGTAGACAAGATACCTTCCAATCCGTGAAATCAAATCTAAAGACAAAATGGCTGAAAGAAACCTCTCCAGAAAGTACTGTATTTGCAGCAGGAGCATTTTTTGGCACTGGACAAAAAAAGAACTCTAAGAGCCAAGCGAAATATTATTAGAAGAAGCAGATATAAGTGCACGAAGTAGAAACTGACCCACAAAATGGCAGCCTTTCTCATCTACTTCTATTTCTGCCCGCCCATCTTTGACCAGGAAAGATAAAGCAAACAGATTTTCAACTGTTTGTGCAAAAGATTTCCTGTTTAATATCAGATTTTCAAGTCTTACGTTCCAATTTTTTCGTAAGATACCAAACATGGTTGCCATGTTCTTATCAGTGTCTGTTTTCTCCTCTGCAACACTGTCATCAAGCTGCAGGAAGAAGTAAGATGTCAACGAATTTAAGAGCATACTAGCTTCAGATATCAAAGGGATACCTAGTAAAAAAATAGAAAAATGTTTACACGTTACATATAAACAAACAAGAAACACCAACACCTCTGCTCTCCCTAGGATTCTAACAGATTCTCTCACTTCATCATATTCATCGAATCAACCACCTGTCCCAGTTATCTCGATCCATCACTAGAACAAATTTTTGCTTAGATATAGCTTTGCACATCAAAACTCCAAACAGTAAGTTGCTACTCCCAAGATAATTTCTGCCAATATTATAGTTATGTGGATACATATTAGTAGTGCTGTTAACGAACCGGGTTCGAGCGGGTAACGGGTTACCCGGCCGGGTTTTTATTTTACCGAGTCGGGTAATTACCCGGTTATAACGAGCCGGGTAGCAAATGTGTTACCCTCGTATCACTCGATAAGGACACGAGCGGGTACCGAGCCGGGTTTTTTTAGCCGGGTGACGAGCGGGTTCCGGGTTATCCCCAAATTTTTATTTAAAAATTTTATTTTTGGGGTTCTCTTCAAACATATTTAATTGTTAAATGCAAATTTGTGAATTCTTTTCAATACTAATTTTATATTGGTCACTTGAAATTTAATATGATTAAAGTATAACATATATTACATATAAATATACAATATAAAAAATAAACGAGCGGGTAATCGAGCGGACCGGGTTTTTCGATTCGGGTATCGAGTAAAAAAAATTACTCGAGTATCGCTCGATAAGGATACGAGCGGGTAACGGACCCGAGTTTTCCGAGTCGAGTAACGAGCGGGTTACGAGTTACCCGGTCCTTTAACAGCACTACATATTAGTACTACTTTAACCCTTTAGATTCAGATTAATTGTGCAGAAACTTCTAATTTAGATTCATAGTTCAACGATTCTGAAAGCTTGATTTCCCCTGATCTCCCATAGAAAAGGGCATCAGCAAGGGTCGCATCAATGGCACCAAAGGTTCTATATACCAAAACATGCCATAAAAGAGTCATAATATACAAAAAAAGCATGTACCTCCTCTGGGCGAGCTTTTTCTGACGCTTGCGTTCGCTTTTTATGAACAACAACCTTCCGCTGCTTTAGTTCAGTATCCAAAGGGCCAATCCTGAAAAAAGATCGCACCACAACTAATCAATCTAATTACACCAGAAACAAGGAACACCATATTGATAAAACATTATATATCTCATCTGAAGGCTGAGTAAACGCTTCTTTTACATTGTAAAACACCCAGAAGCAAATGGGAAGACATTAGAAACAGCACATCCAATATCTCTCCAGCGCACTGAATTCCTTTCCTCGTCAATATTGTTGCTTAGTCCACCTCGTTCCCCAAAATCTCTGAGTAGACAACTAATGAAATCTGAAGGTGTTATTCCATCACTGCTATGTGCCTTTACAGAGCTCACTAATGTAGTTGCTATATCTAAAAGAGCTTCAGCATCAGCAACTTGCTCTCTTGGCTTCTGAACTGTAAATAACATGAATAAGACATTAACAACGGCCGGTTATTATTGTTCTAGTATCACTACAAAACTATAGACAACTATCATATACTTTCTCTTGGAAGGAGTATGGACAGAGATTAAAAGAACATGCAACAAAATATAAGAAAATATGGCTTCCAATAAGCCATACGCAAATAAGCCATACGCATCAAAACAAGTTGAAGCAACATCAAAATAAACTTAGCCAAGATGTCTTCCAGTAAAAGAATACCTTGTTGATGCAATAATTCAACTTCTTTAAATATTGCATGAAATTTGTCAGAATCCGTCTTTGATATATCATCTCTTTCATCTGCACATTATAACGAAGAAAATAAATACATAGACCAAAATTAAATGATGCAAACTCGTTAATAGTCATACCCACCAATGATCCAAAACCAAACAGTACATTATCCAGGCATATACTTCCAGAAAAACTTAACCCGAAAGCATTTTGATCACTATTTGAAAAATATGTCAGTTGTCTAAAAAATTAATTACTGTAGAACATGAGAGCAAACAAATACAGTTCAATAGTTAAAACTAATTCAAGGCCGGTTAGTCATTTTATGGAAAGAGTAATTAAATCAAGGGATCCACATTCAAGATATCAATAGCATATACACGAGTGGTATGTTTTGTAATGATGTAAAATTCAATCGCAGGCATGATAAGTTGTTTATCGAGCAAAAATTTCCCCAATTGAGCAAATAACTAAAATGCAGCACCATGTTAATGTAAGTATATAAAATAGTCCAATTTGGTTTTTCAATCATCAAAACAAACAGACTTTAACTTAATTGACACACATAACTTTGAATTGAATCAAATTCAACATGCTAACATTAAAGTGCATTAAAATACTAGTATTGGATATAGTTTCACCAATAATACCACATATTCTAGGAGAAATTTGGCTAAATAACCATATTTTGCCGAGTGCACACGGAGCTTGGTGGTTATTTTGTTGTTTATTTCATTGACTATGGTTATTTAGCCAAATTTCTGCATATTCTAGTTGACACGAACTTTGAGTTGAATCAAATTTATATCTTACAATTAAAGTAAATCAAAATTACTAACACTCGATATACTTTCCCCAAATAGATAACTTTCACTATAACTGAAATTAGCATGTTGAATTGCTAACATTAACACAATAGAATAAAAACCAACTATGGAACTTCAAAATTGTTCAATCTTTTCTGCTCAACGTGAGTAATAAAAACAAATTGCCTAAAAGTCCTTCAATATATACAAAGTTTAGCCTTCAATATATCTTTCGCTAAATATTAGACAGCCAACATAAAAAAAAACCAACAATCAAAATTCAAAATTGAACAATCATTTCAGGACGAATAGAGTAATCATAGCAAATTACCCGAAATTCGATTCTTCACATTGAGATAACGGGATCTAAGCACACGACGGTGAGAAACATCTCCATCTTCAGAATCCTCAGCATCTTCATTATTATTACTAGTATTATTATTAACGCAATTTCTTGAAACCCTGGATGATTTTATTGGAACTGTTTCACTAATATTCTCATTGTTTCTCCTCCTTCGTAACATGGCTTTGTAGATTATTGAGATTAAATTATTATAATAATTATCTTGTTATAAGAAATTATTAGAGGGAATTTAATTGATTTAATAAGGGCCAATATTTTTCGTACAGGGAAAATTGGAGGGAGAATCGTAAAACCCTAGAAAAAGTTGAATTTGGGAATTTTAGGCGGGCTTTTGTTCTTGGAGATTTATGGAAGTACGTTGACTTTTTTACACTGGTAACCTCTGCTCCAATTAGGAAGGTTTTCAATTCTATTCAAACATAAACAACTATTCGAGTCGAATTAAAATTTTATTGGTTGATAAAAAATGAGATTAGACTAAAATGATAAAAACAAAATCTAAACTGAAATAAGTTAATTGGTTGCAGTTTTAACATAAATTAAATTGAAAATCGATTGAATTGAACCGAGTGTATACATATTCTATTTAATTTTTTATATATTTGTGATTCTTTTAAAATTTCATTTGATTTTTAATTTTCTTAAGATTATTACACATAGTTTTAGTTAAAAAAATATATGCAAATGCTATAATATACCACTCCAAATCAAAAGTCTAAGTCCAAAATTATAATTTACTCATAATATAGACTACTTTCATTTTTGTATCCCATACATGTAATTAACATTTAACACTCTAAAAAACGACTCTAGTTTAGTGCAAAATTATGAATTACTACCCTTCCATATTAATAATAATGGTCACAATGGAATTAGTATTTATTTCAACCACGCACAATCTCTTTAGTTTTAACAAAAGCATCTAAAATATTAATCTCTGGTCGATAATGTACCATCTACCATACTTGACCAATATGATCATATAACTCTTTGATCGATAATGTACCATCTACCATACTTGACCAATATGATCATATAACTTATAATCAACAATGATTTTTAAAATAAAACTGGCTAGGATTATTGTGGTAATATGAAAAGGGACGTTTATATGTTTGCTTCTAAGGGCATACAACATCATCATTCACCCAAAATCTCATAATTTTTTTCTCGTATACCACTTAGTTAGATTTCAATTTTTAAAGAGACAATACAATAATATAAAATGTTACATTAGGCTACATTGAAGATGATTTTCTAGAGAGAATAGCTATTTCATATAAATGGCTCATGGTTACTTTCTCCAACAATTAATTTGAAGTTTGAACATGTTAAAACTTCATTGTATTATCTCTTCAATATAATATTTAAATGTAACAATGCGCCATTTAACATGTTCAAAATTTCAGATTGCGTTTAGTATAGTGGAATGGAATGGTATAGGAATGGAATAGACAAAGTAATGAAATAGACAAATAAAGGAAATGAATGGATTAATGAATTATATTACTTTGTTTGGTATGTGAGTAGTAATGTGATTGAATTATCACATTACCCCCCATTTTTCTAATTTGATTACCTAGTAGGAGGTAATCATCTATTACCCCCAATTTGGGCGGAATGGTTATTACCTCAAATGAGGTAATTCAATTAACTAGGGAATGCAATCAAAATTCATTGTTATCTACCAAACTAAGTAATACAAACTAATTTAATTCCATTCCTTCCTATCTCATTCCATTCCCGCATACCAAGCACAACCTCATTGTATTATCTCTTTAATGTAATATATTTTTCGAGTCCAAGTTCAAAAAGTTTGACCATAAATTCTCATTAGTTGATAAAAAAACAAAATAGTCATATGAGATGTTGTAAGATTCGTTTCAATCTATATTTTCAAAATATTAACTTTGTATAATTTTTACCGTAAAATTAGAGATATTATTATAAAGTCAAATGATCTTATAGAAAGTAATGGACGGGTGATATTTTTAGTATATAAAAGTATGATTTATTTTTATGATTATTTACTAATAAATAATTTTAAAAGCTCTCCCTCTTCCCCGAGAAACACTATACACGCATCCAAATAGTTTTTTTTTGGTATGAATTAGCGATGAGGTGAGTTTCGAACCCAGGACCTTTTTGGTCACTAGCAAGAGCCTTTTCCACTAGGCTATTCGATTGAAAGTGAAATTACCACTTATAATAGTTATTTCATTATTAAAAGTGCCCAAAAAATTAGTAAGTGTGTTATTCCAAGTTTGCCCTTCTTTTCAAATGAAATTTAATTGAATTTGACATTTAAGGGGGCAAATTAAAAGGATGGATAGTTCAGTCCCTGATTTGAAAAGATGAATAATTTAGGGGGCAAATCGAAAGCGTCTCAATAGTTTAGGGGCCAAAAAGAAAATAAGCCTATTAACAATCCAACTCTTCACCCCCCTCCCTCGGAACACACCACGTTCAGCCGTTCTTGCAAAATTTCACCTTGCACTCTCAACATTTGATTAATTTCATAGTACAAACGTCGTTATTTCTCCTCTTAAACCCCTTGCTCAGCCGCAAAAACCAACTCATAAGTCGATGGTTCACCTCATAAAATTTGAATCTTGATTTTTCTATCTCTTTCATCAAGATTCCAAGTGATGAAATCCAAGGTATACCAAAATTTTCTGTATTCTTTTGTATAAGGATTGAAATATTATATATGTTTGCTACATCCGTTTTTTTCTGTTTCTATTAATCTGCTGTGAATATGAAGAATATAGCATTCGCCATGTTGAAGAAACTTATAGTATTGAATGTTGTGAAAAGGGTTCCTTCAATCATTCAAGAAAATGATTTCACATCATTTAATTGTAGTTTAAGTTCATGCCACATTGCTCAAAAGCCTAGATTGTATAGGACAAAAAGGGATGTGACATCACATGATACTGAAACTGATGAATGGTTGGAAATGCCTCAAGATGCAGAGCAGCAAGCTCAGGCTGCTTTGCTGGAGTACTTGCATTCGACTCGAAGTTTGCCTTTTTTGGAAGCAGAAAATATGAGTAAAAACGCGCGGTATTTTTTAATGAAGTTGGTTAAAAGGGTTGGTGAGAAAAGGGTAAATGGTGATATAGGTAGTTTGTTGGCTCGGTTTCTGAGGTACCATCCGATTAATGAGTTCGAGCCTTTCTTCGAGAGCATGGGGTTGAAGCATTCTGAGTACTGTGATTTTCTTCCGAGGAATTTGATGTTCTTGACCGATGATCCGGCATTGCTGGAAAATTGTCATGTATTGTGTGATTATGGTGTTCCGAGGAATAGATTAGGTAGGATATACAAAGAGGTTGCTGAGGTTTTTCGATATGATTCTGGGGTTCTGAAATCGAAGCTCATTGATTACGAAAAAATTGGGCTAAGCAAATCTACTGTTTTAAAAATTGTTGTTTCAAGTCCTTACGTATTGATGAGGAACGGGAAGAAGGAATTTCTTAAGTTTTGTGAAGCGTTGAAGGCTCTCGGAATTGAGTGTGATTGGATTGGAGAGCATGTAAAGGAATGCAGTTCTTACTCGTGGAATCATATGCTTGAGCTGTTTTCTCTATTAACCAAGATTGGTTGCAATAATGAGGATCAAGGGCATTTGATCTCTCGGAATCCTGACATTTTATTTAAGGACTCTGGATATGTGGCATTTTCAGTTATTGGATTTGTTCTAAAATTTGGAGCCTCACCACATGAGATGCGTGCCCTATTCATGCATTTCCCTAATATTCCAGTAGAGGAGTTCATTCAGAATATGAGGAACTGCTATAATTTTTTAGTTGAAGTTGGTATGGATGTCCAAGAGATTGGGCTGATTGTCTGCCTCTACCCTGAAGTGCTTGGCTCCTGCAAACTAAAGAAACTCAACAGCTTGCTACAAAACTTATGTGTGGGGAAGAAACGGCTATGTAAAGTGATCAAGAATGATCCAGAGGTACTAATGAACTGGGTCTATGGAGTAAGAGTTAGCCGACTCCTTCATGAAGAGGATGAAAGATCGCAAATGCTAAAGACTCAGTTCTTATCAGGATTAGGCTTTGTTGAGGACTCCATTGAGATGAGCAGAGCCCTCAAATTATTTCGAGGCAATGGATTGGAATTACAAGAAAGATTTGATTGTTTGGTTCATGCTGGATTGAGTGCAGAAAATGCTGCTCAAGTGGTCAGAATGTGCCCTCCAATCCTTAACCAATCTAAAGTAGTACTTCATAAAAAGATTGATCATATTGTGAACAAGTTGAATTATCCAGTGTCTTGTTTAATTAAATATCCTTCATTTCTCAACTACACAATTCGAAGGGTCCATCACAGGCTCTGTATGTATAACTGGCTCAAAGACCATGGAAGAGTCCTTCCTAATTTGGCCTTGAGCTCTCTTTTATCAATCTCCGACACAATATTCAAGAAGAGATATGTTAATAACCATCCCGGGGGTCCTGAACATTGGGAAAAGCTGAAGAAGGATATCAACTCTACCTGAGGACTATCCTAATTAGATTTGGTATCCGAGGGTCCTGAACAAAGTTCGGCCACGTTTTTGAAGTTCTGACTTGATAACCATTTCATGAGTCAGCGGCCAGGGATAAGAATACAGATATACATGAGAAATAATCAGCACTATCATCGTCTATATTTTTTAAGGGGAAATTTGGAAGAAAGTTGGTTCCTCATTCATAAAAGAGAATAGAGACACACCTGCAGTAAGAAATGTGTGGGCATTTTTGCTGAATGGTCCTCTTTGGTCTCTTCTCTCTGATTTCATGTTGTAAGTTCTTATTATTGATACTTCATAAAGCTTTCTGATCTTCACCCTAGTGATGAAAATATACTTTTTCGTGCTAATGCTAAGTTGTATTGTTTAGCATTTCAGAAGACTGACTCAGTATGCAAGACTTCGATGTGCCTCGCATTCCTATCCTTGACTCTGATGCTTGATTGATTTAGTTTGTAATTGATATTAAGATTTGATTCATGTCATCTTATGGTACCCTCTCTTTATAGTAATTCTATTAGGACCCTGCTACCTAAATGTTCAGCTGCAAAGTCCTCTCTGATGTTTCAGGAAACTTACTCAACATTTGAAGGTCTGTAATTGGTAAAGTTTTAAACAAAGAACTATTATTTGAAAAAGATTAATCTGATGCTTGAACAGATTAAGTCAAATCACCTATCTATGAAAAGATAATCTCATTTGGTATTTTTCCTTCTTGGGGTTGCCATTACATCGAGGTTCCTGCAAGAAAATTAACATTACTGGCCTTTCTATTTGTATTTGCGGGGAGAACAGACTTTCAGTTGATTTCACAAATTGTCTAGTAGTTGTGTCAGATTCAATATTTTATTGCTTATTTACATGAAAAGGTATCCAGATTAGTACATGACACACATAACCATAGTTTCAGGCCTATATTTGAGTAATGAAACCCAGCCCCCAGGTATTACAAGCTTTGACAGACTTCAGCATATTGCAGCAATTGGCTATCATCAAATGCCTAAGAATGCGATGAAGCCTTGTGTTGGGATATAGTGTGCTAGTATTGACGTGGATGACGTCTCCTAGGACTGGAAAGAGATGACGGCTGCTGCATCGATTCTCTCAAGCTTGAGCTCTGCCCCCTTGTGTCTTCTTCACTTGCTTCACCTGGATGGTTTGCTGAAACATTACATGTAGCTGGAATCTCAAGCCGGCAAACTGGACATGAGTTGTGAAGTCTCAACCATGGTTCAATGCAATGAGAATGATATATGTGCTTGCATGGTAATTCTTTTACTTCTGCCCCAATTTGAAACTCGTCCATGCAAACACTGCATTCAGAACTATGGATTAAGTGAGATTGTTGAATTTTTACATTTGGAATTGCACTGATGGCGTGTTCAGGTGCTGGTGGAGGACCCGGTCTGTCATTTAGGGTAATTTCTTCTATTAGCTCGTCCAGTCCTGGACCAACGAAGTAATTGCGAGGATCAACCACTGGAGGCAATGATGTTTCCTCTGGATCTATATTATACATCCTACCATGATAATCTGACAGATGTCGAGGATTTTGCATTTGACTGTCCAAGAAGCTTCTCTCTCTCCCATCCGGAGCAGAAGCCTGCAACCTTCTTGCAGGATCCAGCATTAGCAAGAGCGTTTCCATTATTCGTGCTTGTGGTGAAGGATGAAATTCAGTAGTACCTAAATCAATTCCAGCGTTCCCCACATCAACTTCATCGAGGAACTCGCACTGACACCGGGGACAGGCAATATCAGACTGGTTACGATAAGCAACTCTGACAGTTCGATGGCACTCGTAGCACCAATAAAGGCGGTAGTTTCTCCTGGTGTTGGTTCGCGTTTGTGAGCTGGATTGGGGTGCAGACATGATCTTTTTACTTGACTATGCTAAAATGATTCAGATTTGATTGAAGATTGGTTTAAGCAGGCAGATTGCCGTGTATGACAGGAGAGGTAAAAGAATTGCTTTTTGGAGTTGAGAAAACGAACTCTTCGAGCCATCTCTTTGGTGCAGAATCTTTTTTTGAGTAAATTGACCACCAAGAAAAGCATATAAGCTATGTTGAATTGCATTTTATAAATGGAGTGCGACCATCACTTTGTGATATTCTTTACAACAATAGCTTAGTCTGCAAAAAATAGGTGATCAATATGTGGCTCCGAATATTCGGTTCATAAGAATCTTAGTCTCGCATAAAAGGGTTAATGGCATGGGTCATCACTTACCTAATATTACCAATTATCGAACATAATCAAGCGGGTCTAATTGAAGTTATCAAACAAAAGATAAAGAGCATCAATTATAAAAAAAGTTATTAATCAAAAATCGATTTATAGATGAAGTACGATGAAACCCTAAAGCCATAAATTGGGGCAAAAAATTGAGTTTAACAAATTTCTACCAATACCAAAAAATCAAATGGAGAAAATGAAAAAGTTTGTAGTTGTATAAATGGAGGAATGAAGAGCAGAAAATAAATGAAGGAAGTTAAGTTTGGGTTTACCTTCTTAGCATATGCCTTTGATTAGTTTTTGTATATATGGTTTGTGGGTTTGGAGAAGATGTGCTATTTCTGTGTTTGAAGATGGAATCGTGTTGAAGAAATAATGTCGGTCCTTCACATTTGTTTATTTTCTTTTTCTTAGTTGGTGCTGGGTTGACCTTTAATTTTCGAAAATGACATTAATAAGTTGTTTTGGATTAATTTTCAATTTTTAATATTTTTTGTCTTAATTTCGACATAAAAAGATAAAAAAAGTCCTTACTAAAATGACATATCGTCATCACGTGCGTTGACCGGTCGGAAAAAATGGCCGATATACCAATTGATAGGCATGTGCACAGTTCGGTTCGATTTTGGACAAAAAAAGAATCGAACCGATCTAATCGATTTGGTTCATGTCGGTTCCGGTTGGTTTTGGTTTTAAGCCTAAATTTGAGCCCACTTTCGGCCTTGAAATTTTCGTTCCTAGCTAATATTATTATTATTTTTGGATTCAATTTTTTTTTTGATAATTCAAGTAATACAAGAGTTTATACATATTAAACAAACCTAAAGAAATGAAAAACGACTCCAACACACCGAGCATGACAGAAACATACATAAAATTCAAATCTAAATGTGATTATTATTGTTTTATTTAAATGTAAGTCATAACTAAGGTCCAAAAATATATTTACTCTATATAATCTTGAGGACCTTCTTTTAAGACTAATTTCGAAATTTGTATACACATTCGTCATACAGTACAACTTCTTTAAATATATATATGTAACCATATATTATTAGTTTAAAATATATTCACTTATTTATTAATATTATATTATACTAATAATGAACAATGTTAAATCTTTTCGACAATTATCCTTTACCAAGATCAATTTTTTCTACATAAAATTAATCATCAGTTCAGTACAATATTATAATATGTTAATGTTTGCACTATTAACTTAAGTTGCTATTAATAGGTTCACTCGAGGTAGAGACATACATATTTTTGTCGGTTCAGTCTAACATATACTTTTACAAAATAATAAAATTAATTATTAAATATATAATTAAGAGTTATATTTATATTTTAATACATTTAAATGTTTTATACACGTACTCCAACAAAAAGCCTATTTGGAATATATAATTGTTAGATCCGCACCTAAATTCACTACCATAGTTGGCTATATGCCTATAAATAGTAGTGAAATGTCCAAAAAGAATGCAAAGCCCCCAAAATCTTGAAGAAAACCCAGAAATTCCCCCAAAACAGAGAATCATATCGCCTCTCACTCGTCAACTACCTTAACCCCCCCCCCCCAAGTTTGCATGTATACATGCTTACCTACAGTTTAGATACTATTCTTGATTCTTGCAACATTTTGCACACATGCATGTTGATTTTTACTGTTAATTATATTTTATTTTCGTGGTATATTGAATTGATTCGTTTCTTGATGTTTCATTTCAATTTCATTGTGTAGTTCTTTGTGAAACTATGTTTGATTGTTTCTTGAGTGAGTAAATAAATCATGCAGCTTTCGAACATATATGATTTGTACTGTTTATTGAACGTTATTCTAATTGTACATCGAATGTTCGATTTCGTGATGTTTCATTTTCGTTTTTGGTGAATGGTAATTAATTGTATTTGAAGATTGGGACTATTTTGATACATAACTTGATCGTTTATTCGATTTGGTTGTGTTTGTGTTTTCCGCTAAATTGATTTGCTTTTGGATGATAGTTTCTTGATTGTTTCTCTTGGTTTTTTTTCAGGTGAAACTTTCCAGTTTGTAGTTAGAGATGGCGAAGCAGAGCATTTTGCTCTTGTTCGTGGGGATTTTCTTCTGGGCATTTCTTGCTTTCCAAGTTTTGGGACACACTGATGAACTTGATGGTATGTTTTTTCATCTATTTTATGAATATAGTTTTACAGTAGTGTTTCAAAATTGTTTTAGTCATCTATTTTCTGAATATCTTGTAGTGTTCATTTATAAATCTTGGAAAATCTTGTATATTAGCAATTTGTTTGTTTCAAATGTAAATTGATTTGCAGGTTCTGTATATTAGCAGTTTCTTGTTAATTTAATTTTGTGGTGATCGAAATGGAGTTGAAGTAAGAGTAGTTTATCTAATCCAATTTTGCAGTTTTGGCTCTTCAAACTATCTACAGATCATTGAACAGCCCACCCCAACTTCATATGTGGAAATCAGAAGGCGGTAACCCATGCCAAGAATGTTGAATTGGTGTTGAATGTGAAGGATCATCAATTATCCACCTGTATAGTCTTATATCTTTCGATTAGGTTTATTGATGTTGTAGTTAGTTAGTGAGCTGATTCTGATATGATCTTGTTATATTAATGTTGTAGTATAATGCATGGGCCATGGGTTGAACCTGTCTGGAAATATTGGCTTTGACCTTGTTAATCTGGAAAATCTGAAGCAACTGTGAGTTACTACAATGAGATTCCTATGCTTGCTTTATTTGCATATGCGTTGAGTTGTTTGATGATTCTTATTCCATATCTGTGCTTTATATTCTCCATTGACTTGAGCTCAAACAACATTTTTGGTTCGATGCCGTCGACTTTACCTCTTAATCTCACTAACTTGTAAGGCAAACTTTTGCTTGATATACTGTAGACTGTAGCTTCTTCTTTGTTACTGGCTAGAACCTTGTTCCGTGGTGATATTGAGCTCCTATCAAGCTTCCTTAGGTTTGTGTTTCAATTGCAAAAGAAACTACTGCCCTACTGATTTTGGTGATTTCAGAAATTTAGCAGACAACAAATTCTCGCAGAGCATACCTCATTCTCTGTCTCTCCTGAAGCACCTAACGCGTTTGTAAGTGGCATGCATCTCAAAATTGACTCTGAACGTCAATGTGTATCTTACTAATGTGAAGTTTTTATGCAGAATTCTGAGCCACAACGAACTTTCTGGACCTCTTGAAGATGTTTTCAATGGGTTGGAAAATATACGAGAGATGTAACTTCCCTTTTGCTCTCCTTTTCTCGTGTTGATATATAGTCATTATTTAATGAACTTTTTCAATCATAAGATCTATCTTGAGGTGATTTTTTTTCTTTCAACAGGGATTTGTCCTATAACAGCTTCTCAGGTGATCTACCAAGGGCACTTGCATTTACGGCCAACCTTTCAAAGTTGTAAGTATCACCAATCGGATAGATTGTATTATTTAAAACTTCTTCCTTCTCAAGATTTTCAAGTGACAATGAACTCTTCCTGCAGGTTCTTGCAGAGCAATGAATTTACTGGACCACTCGACTTTGTAGCGGATCTTCCACTCATTGACTTGTAAGCTTGGTGTAGCTTTTAGAATGCTTCATTCCAATTTCTACTATATGTTTATAACCGACCAATATTTATTTCCAGGAACATAGAAGATAATCATTTCAGCGGCATAATGCCCCAGAACTTTCAAAAGATTAGGAACTTATGGTAAGCTGTGAACCATCCTGCATACAAGAATTGTAGAGAGAGTATGATCTTTATAAGTGACTCTACGAATTTTGGTGATAACTTACAGTTTGTAGAAGCTAGCAATTGAATCCATATTTCCCCTTTGTTGGCTTTTATTATTCAGGATTGGGGGCAACCATTTTGATATGGGGGCAAATTATACACCATGGCCTTTTCCATCTGATGTTGTGCCAGATGAGCAGAATATCCATAGTCTACCAACTACGGAGTCCAATTTCATTGCGAAGTATCCTTCTCATGACAGCGAAAAGGACAAGAAGAGGAGGATAGGCACTGCCGGGATCACTTGCACAGTTGGGGGTGTGTTGTTGACAAGTTGTGCTGCTCTCTTTGCTGTGATCAGGATTCAACGCTCTCATAAGAGTAAACTCAGAAGCTTAGAGAGCTGTGAAGATTCATTACAAGTCTGTACAGGTATTCTTTATTTATTTACAAGTCTGTACAGGTAAATACATTGGCAATCAACTAAATTCACTTATAATTCTTTAGCTGTTAGCTTCCTATATGACAAAGCACAGTCTCATAGAAATTCAACTGGTGTTCTTTATTTACTTTTGTAGATTACTCTTTTCTACCTTTGGAGGATATGCCTTATGTGTCTTCACTCAATTCTCCTCCAACAATTGCTCCTTGGCACCTGCCACCTGTTCAGACAAGAACTATGAAAGTGGCTAAAAGGAGTAGTTTCTCAAGAAAGCCCAAAATCCCAACAAGTGCCAAGATGTACATGGAAGCAGATCTCCAGCTTGCAACAAACTGCTTCAGTGAAGAAAACCTTCTTGGAGAGGGGTCACTTGGTGCTGTCTACAGAGCAGATTTCCCAGATGGACAAGTACATCCCTATGATTCCCTATGACTTATAGAGTTATAACGCAACATAACACAACATGCCCCATTCCTCTAAAGAGGCTCCTGCCTAAGCGGGGTAGAGGGTCGGATAACACAAAACCTTAACAGAGATGTCGTTTCCGAATTGCTGACTCATATAGCTATCTACCACACATAGCATAGGCTTTTATTATGTTGGAAGGCTTTTGAAAAATTGGAAGGGAAGTTTTTATCAGTATTATCTTACACCTTTTGTAAGATTTTTGCTGCAAAGAACCTTATGCTGGTACCACTATCCTTAAATGAAGAAGAACAAGTCTTGGATGTAATCTGGAATTTATCACGGTTAAGGCACCCAAACATTGCTAGACTTCAGGGATACTGCATGGAAAATGGGCATTATATCCTTGTGTATGAGTATATAAGAAATCTTACTCTTGAAGATGCTCTCCACTGTGTTGTATACACGCCACTTTCCTGGGGCCTGCGTCTTGTATCGCTCTTGGTGTGGCTCAGGCTTTAGAGTATGTACCTCTAACATTAACATCTTATGTGTATTATAAGCTCTTTCGGATTTCAATGGTTTCCAGCACTGGATTTCTTTGAGTAAATGTTCTCTTTTGTCCCAATCAGCTACTTGCACTCCAGCATGCCACCTGTGATGCATAGGAACTTGAAGGCTGCAAACATTTTGCTCGATGAAGATCTAACCCCTCGCCTTTGTGATTGTGGACTTTCTATCTTGAGACCCCTAACCAACAACACTGTCAAAGTCAAGGTGCGTACGAGTTGCTAGATCTATTTGAACATCTCATCGTGGACACAAAAGCATTTTATTAGATCTTTGATAATTAATATCTTGTGCGATAGAATTAATTTTACTAGACATAAAACTCATAACATAGCATAATCCTTGGCATAAACAGGCTTCTGAAATGGCTATAATGGATAGCGGTTATATAGCACCTGAGCATGTTCAACCTGGAAGTGAATGCACAAAAGCTGACACTTACGCGTTTGGAGTACTGCTTATAGAGCTTTTAACAGGACGAAAGCCTTTTGACAGGTTTATAATCTTCCCAGTCTTGATACTTCCATCTCTTATGTTTCATGTTTCTGGTAATTATTGTTTTCTGACACTTCCACAGCTCGAGACCTAAAGAAGAACAGTCTCTAGTCAAGTGGGTATCTTCCAGGCTTCACGACAACGAATCATTGACTGAGATGGTTGATCCTGCTCTGAGGAGAACAATATGCTCCAAGATAGTGTCATGCTATGCCGATGTTGTCTCTCTCTGTATTCAGGTATTCACGTGCAATTTAATTTAAAATCCTAATAGTTTCTCCCCTCCCTCGATTTCAAATCTTAGCTTCGTCACCGATCCATGTTTCCTATTTCACATCAACATTAACATGCCCCAAGTCCTCCGAGAGATCCAGGCTAAACGCTGTGGGTGGGGGGGGGGGGGTCTGATAGTATGCGACCAATTTATTTGTCGATAAAAAGAATGAACGCTTGTTTTGTTAATATGCAGCCAGCGACAGAATTCAGGCCCGCCATGTCTGATATTGTCAACTGTCTGAAGGGTCTGGTACACAAACAGGAACAGGTGCAACGGGATGGCGTGGAACCAGACCCATTCGACATATCTTTTCGTTCCACCAACACAGGCTTTCTAACCTCGCCAACAGTTAGCCACTCATCTTTCTGATCGTATACCATCCTGTTAGCATTGTGCTTCTCTTGTGAAGAAGCTTAGAAGATATATGTTGTTGAGTGGTTGTACTTCCTTTTGTAGCATGTACATTACAATTTGAGGAGTTGTAGATACATAATTTCAATTACATGTCAAATGCATATTATCTCTTTGAGACTCGAAGGTTTATTAATGTCCAAAACTAATGCTTTCGATTGCGATGATTTTTCTGCTTAATGTTGTTGAACTTCTGTGAGAAAAAGAAAATGGGATTGGTTTTGGATAAAAAAGGAGTTGCACACCCTTAGAAGCTTGGGTGTCACATAATATTATGATTGTCAATACTCAAATCTAGATTCAAAAATCGGCAACAACACTTGATGCGCATAAAAAAAACTATGAAGTAAAATTATTAATAATATTGTTAACACTTAAATCTAGATTCTTTTTATCCAATTTACTTGAGCTTAATCTATTAAGTTATGCCTGGTGCTACCGAAGAGCGGGATTAATCTTGTTAATTGTAGCCTGTAGATGTAGATGGTAGGGTTGTTCAATATACTCTCGCTTTTCACTAAAGATTTGCTAGTTATTGCCTGAGCATGATGTCTATCTAGTGTATATTTTATGAATAACAATTGCGAATTTCTCGTTACAAAAATAGAGATGATTCAAAATATTAGTACAATAATTATTCAAATAATATTTCCTGAGGTGTTATATGCACACCCAAACAGTGACCCCCTATAACAATATGACTCCCCCTATTTGAAAAATAGTTGTTGAGGGATTGACACATGCCAAAAAACCACTATTTGAGTGTGCATATCAAGTCCATCTTAAGTTTGTTAGCATCCAAAAGAAGAAAGAGGCCCATCTTATGTTGACATAAGCCCAATGATTATGAAGCCAAGCATTGATTCACTAAAGGCTATAGGCTATACCAACTTCGCAACTGATCTCGTTCTCTAGCTTCACTCTCGAATCAGCCATCTCTTGACCATCGTAAGTTCTAATTTTCCTCTAATTTTATATCTTAATACTAATATATACATAACTAATTCATCATTTATGTTATGATAAATGGATATGTATCAGCTTCGATTAGGGCATTTCATACTTGATTAAGTTTTATGGAAGCTTTTGATTAATTACTCATTTTAGGTATTCGTTTCTTTTGTTTCAATTAATTTCGATTGTGATATCTACTAACATCTCAACTGGACTCGGTGTTAAAGATCTAGATACTGTTCTTAGGAAATTAGTGCTCTGTTTGAAACACGGTAAATAAGAGTAATCGACGATGTTTGATAATGTTGTCTAGGTGAATCGGTGTAGATTAAGGTGAAATATAACTAAAAGTACCGTTCACCTAAAGTTACGCCCCAGTTGGAGGGTTAACAAAGCTACATTTGGATCGAGGTAAATTGTTTGAAAATACGAGTTACACCTCAATTTTGACCCTAAATTAACCTTTTCATATAATGTTTGTTATGTTAGACTGATCAATAGAACTAGGATGTTTGACTAATTGATTTATAAAAAGCTCAATATTAGCCCTAAATTAGTCTGATGCAAAATAAACTTGTTAATGTTCAACATTTTGGCATACAAGAGATAGGTGTTGTGCATTTGTATATCTGTATTTGAATTGTTCTTTCTTTGGGAGCCAAATCAGTGTGATATATATAATCCTTGTAAGATATGTTTAATGTATCTGTCAAATACATAATTCTGTTAGCACGTAGCATTACCTTTTTCTTTTTAGTCTTGCACCAGTTTGATAGTTTTTCCAAGCGTTGAAGTTTCCATCGAATTCATCTGATCAACTCAACAGCTATTGAGATAGATTGTTTGTGAGCTTGTTCTTAGGAGTTAGGACTTCGGACCTTAAGGGTGTTGTTGTACATTTAAGTGGAATGGCCTATGCCAATATTTGAAGTGTTTGTGGAGAATTTCATGGTGCTGCATATGATTTGGATGGTGAAGGATACAAGAGTTCACGAAGAATTAATAGATTTTTAAATATGTTTAGATTTTGACTAAAATATTTCCACGAAAGTGGATCAGATTATTAATGGTAATTTTCTATTACAAGCTTAACTAGCTTCATATATGTTTTCATCGGAGAAAATGCATATGAATGTAGGAGCTTGCTGAAGATCTTTCATGAATAATACATTTTTTTCGGGATGGTTTTATAAGCTACGACTCAGATACTGAGTGGATAAATGAAAACCTGGATTCACACTGAATCTATCTATATAGGATATTGCCCTTATATCTAAATTGCCCCTTTTCTCATTTAGTGGTTGCTCAAAGCTCTCACTAAGCTGCATAAGAAAGTATTTGAAGTAATTTAGGGACATGAACGGAAACTTATAATTGATCATTTGTGATGCATGTTGAAACTCCCTAAGTATGATAGCATATCTCATGGTGACATAGTGTTGGTCTTATCCTTGGGTGTAATGCGTGAGGCAGGCACTTTTCTTAATGGAAACGTAGAAAATAGTAAACTAAGGATTGTAAGCATGGTTTATATTGTGGATTAAGTTTAGTCTTAGTAGTTGATTTTTGCACATATTGAGCAATGATAAATGAACATATAGATTGAAATAGAAATGTTTACATCGTGTCTTCATTATTTCTCCTTATGGCCAATGCTTACAAAATTATAATATTAAATGTTAGTTTTATCATGCTGGTAAGGATAATTTTATTTGTGCTTACAAATATTTTATTGCACTTCGGTCAGAGGAATGGATCCTTCAGAGCTTAGATACTTGGAAGATGAAGATACTCCGTTGACGAAAACATTTAAAGGTGCAGTCTCAGGTCTTGTTGCAGGAACTGTATTTGGTAGCATTGTTGCCACATGGTATGATGCTCGACTTGAGAAACGTGTTGCAGCTCAAGGTTTAATTCGGACATTAAAGATGACGGGTAACTATGGGGCTACATTTGCTGCAATTGGTGGGGTCTATATTGGTGTTGAGCAGTTAATGCAGCATTTCAGGTCGAAAAGGGACTTTGTAAATGGAGCTGTTGGTGGCTTTGTTGCTGGTGCTACTATTTTGGGTTACAAAGGTATGGTTTACTAATGTTGTTGATGCTGATTTTGCATTGTTGTTGTGTAGAATGCTAGCATATCTTTCTATTATTACTTGCACCCAAAGTGTTAGTTGGAAAAGCATGCTGTGCATCCCTAATAAACTTAAAATGCATTAGTGGGTATAATTTTAAAACCTCTAGCATTTATATCTTGAATCCACAACAGCCTCAATGTGACAGGTTTGGTTCCTCCTAGTTCTATCTGGCAAATACAACTGAACTTGGCATGGCGGTTAGTTTGTAAGATATTTTTCCGATAAAATAGGTATACTGATTTTGAAAGTCATCTTAACCCGGCTTCATTGGAGAATCTAAACTTGATTGTAGATTTTTGTTATAATATGTTGTATGATACAATAGTACGGAGTATTTCTTGGTGTTGCTTTTAAAACTTACTCGGACATGACCAGAGGTTTTGTTTAAGTGAGAACTTTTCTTACAATATATTTGCTGCATAATTTTATAGGGAGGAGCATTCCAACAGCACTATCGGCAGGTGCAGCTCTTGCAGTGACTTCAGCTCTCATTGATGCTGGAGGCCAAACCACAAGACACGACACTGGGAAGGAATACTATCCATACACCACCAAAAAAAGGAGTGAATCTTCAGTTGCTGCTTAGCTTTTAATGTGACGGTGCACACATAACACCATAAGCTACTGTTTTCTCTTTGTATGTCGTATGTTCCTTTTCATATATGTTATTGCACTCCTACGGTGTTAAGCCTACCCTTTTTTAGAACCCTCTCTTTTCAATCCAGAGATTCCCGAGGGATGACTATCATAATAAATATGGTTTGCCAGCTTTCTATCTCGGAGGAGATTGTTTTGCCTGGGCTGCAACAGCTCTGTCATAATGTTATTGTAACATTGTCATGATTGCTGATGGTTTATATTTCAGCGTCGCTTGAAAATTTCACCAAATTCTTGTCTAATATGTTCAACCATTGGCATCATACTACACTCGCTCCTCTCATAATACCACATGCGATTCAGTGATATCTATACTCCTTCATTTCTTCCTCCGGATGGAAGTATGGAACTAGTCCGACTGTTCTTAGAGTCACGCCATTCTCATCTATGTATATGGTAACAGTAATAGTTCATTAACCTAAATTACACCTCAAATGAGGATTGGTAGAAATGAGGCAAATGGGTTAGTTGAGATGAAATAAAATTTGGGTTAATCAAAATAGTACAACTAAAATCTTACATATGTGGTTTACAAGGAGTGAAATTTATATAATAAATGATTAATTTTTAACTTATGTAGGTGGTAATTTTCAAAAAGTCAGAAAATATGTGGTGTCCCCGCATTATCCAAAGCCTACGTAAAAAACGTGGACATATTAGCCAAGTAATCTCATTTTATTAATTAGAGAAATCAAAACTGCACCATCTTATAAAATTTTGACAAAAATTAGTGACAAAAATATTTTAAAAAGGCTTATATTTATACTCGAAAAGAGTAATTAATAAGGTTGGTATCACCTAATGAATAGATAATAGATTAATGGTTCGTTTTTAACTTACCCTTTACAAATGTTTGGTGATCTTAAATGACGTATGTACTTCTATCTAAATTAAATTGATCTATCAACATTAAAATAAATTAAACATACAACCACTTCATAATCATAATCTTAGCCAAATATTTAAAGCATCTTTCAAAACCAGCATCACTAATCATCAAAACTAACATCACTGATCGAATAAATTAATAAAACAAAAAGCTATTACTCGTAATCAGAAAATTTCGTTCAAATTTCTCCTCACCCGCTTATTATAAAAAAGGAACTAGCATCACTAATAAAAACTTACCTTCATCCAACAACAAACAAACAGAACAACCCATGTAGACATGAGACAAGGCCATGTACAATTAATACAATTAATTAAATAAATACTCCTTAGTACCTCATCGGTCACAGACAATGCGACAAATATACCTTGGTGTCATCAGCCAATTCAAAAAAATAAGGCAAGAAAACTCCAGAAGGCACACATCTACTAGTCTACTACTATGATGTTCTTCTTTTTTCATCCATGTACTAATTTCACTTTGATCTCAATAAACTAACCAAACAATACCCTTTCTGGTTTATTTCTCTTTCAGTTGTTTGTGTCACCATTTCGAAAATATTATCAACAACCTCTGTTTTTCAGGTATATCTCGTGTCCCCTCTCATTTTTCTTTATGCTCTTCTTTCCAGTTTTTTATTTCGTTAATTTTTCGATTAAAACAAAAACTTTTAAGTTGTCGACGAGGCATTAACCTGATTTTTCATTTATATCCAACTAAGAAACGAAAAGGTTTTCCCTTATTTCCAGTTGTTTATTTAACAAAAATGAGTTGATTGTTATTCATATAATGGAGACTTGAATTTTGTAAGGGTATTTTTAAAGATTTGGTTTCTTGTTAATAAATCATGCAATAGTTAATGTACTGCAAAGGAGATATATTAATCGTATGATATGCTTTTGTTGATTTTTTTTTTTACTGCATTTTGTTATAATAATGGTATATGCATATGCAAGCTATGTTTTTCAAAAGATGTTAGTACATTTTTTGGGTGGAATGAAAAATATGGTTTTATCCTGTTTTGCAGGTTTGAGGTTTCAGATCTAAAGGAAGCTTTTGGGTTTATTGAATGAGGTTATTTTTAGCATCATAAACCTCCTTTAGTTTGTAAGAATTAGTTTTTGCTTGATTCTTATTCGTTCATATTTCTGGGCTATTGTTAACAGGTAATTATTATTTTTTGATTGATCCATATTTTATCTTGTAAGAGTTGCATTGGTCTCAAGTTGTCAGTAGAGGGTTTTGTTGGGAGATTTTGTTGAGATATGCAGAGACCTCGGAATGAAGATTTTAGTCTCAAAGAGACTAGACCTCACCTCGGTGGAGGGAAGGTCACGGGTGATAAGCTCACAAGCACGTATGATCTTGTTGAGCAAATGCAGTATCTCTATGTTCGGGTTGTGAAAGCCAAAGATCTGCCGGGGAAGGATGTTACTGGTAGTCTTGACCCTTATGTTGAAATTAGGCTAGGAAACTACAAGGGTACAACCCGACATTTTGAGAAGAAGTCTAACCCTGAATGGAGCCAGGTGTTTGCCTTCTCGAAGGACCGGATCCAAGCATCTGTGCTTGAAGTAACTATAAAGGATAAGGATCCTATAAAAGATGATTTTGTTGGTCGAGTTTTGTTTGATATGAATGAGATCCCGAAAAGGGTTCCTCCAGATAGTCCTCTTGCACCTCAATGGTATAGATTGGAGGACAGGAAGGGGGATAAGGTTAAGGGAGAGCTGATGCTGGCGGTTTGGATGGGAACTCAAGCTGATGAAGCATTTCCTGAGGCATGGCATTCTGATGCAGCTACTGTTAGTGGTCATGATGGTCTAGCAAATATTAGAAGCAAGGTGTATCTATCGCCTAAGCTTTGGTATCTAAGAGTTAATGTGATAGAAGCGCAGGACTTGATTCCCAGTGATAGGAGCAGGTTCCCAGAAGTTTATGTCAAGGCCATTCTTGGTAACCAGGCATTGAGAACCAGAGTTTCAATGAATAAGAGTATTAATCCAATGTGGAACGAGGATCTAATGTTTGTTGCTTCAGAACCATTTGAGGAGCCACTAATTTTGAGTGTGGAAGACAGGGTTGCACCCAACAAAGATGAGGTTCTTGGAGTATGTGGCATCCCGTTGCAGTATGTGGACAGAAGGTTGGATCATAGGCCAACGAACCCGAAGTGGTATAATTTGGAGAAACATGTTATTGTTGATGGGGAGAAGAAGAAGGAAGTTAAATTTGCCAGCAGGATTCACATGCGGATCACCTTGGAAGGTGGTTACCATGTTCTTGATGAATCCACTCATTACAGTAGTGATCTCCGACCAACAGCTAAACAGTTATGGAAATCCAACATTGGCGTACTTGAGCTGGGTATACTAAATGCAAGTGGGCTGTCCCCGATGAAAACAAAAGATGGACGAGCTACAACAGATGCTTATTGTGTTGCTAAATATGGGCAGAAGTGGGTGCGAACTAGGACAATAATTGATAGCTTTGCTCCAAGATGGAATGAGCAGTACACGTGGGAGGTATTTGATCCGTGCACCGTGATAACTATTGGGGTATTTGATAACTGTCATTTACATGGTGGAGATAAGCCTGGAGGTGCGAGGGACTCGAGGATAGGGAAGGTCAGAATTCGTCTCTCTACCCTGGAAACTGATCGTGTCTATACACATTCTTATCCGCTTCTGGTTTTGCATCCTAATGGGGTAAAAAAGATGGGTGAAATTCATTTGGCTGTAAGATTCACTTGCTCGTCATTGCTGAACATGATGCATATGTACTCACAACCTCTGCTACCCAAGATGCACTATATACATCCCTTGACTGTTAGTCAGCTTGATAGTTTGAGGCACCAAGCTACACAAATTGTGTCCGTAAGGTTGAGTCGAGCGGAGCCACCCTTGAGAAAAGAGATTGTGGAATACATGTTGGATGTGGGATCTCACATGTGGAGTATGAGGAGGAGCAAAGCCAATTTTTTCAGAATCATGAATGTCTTGGGTGGTTTGATTGCTATTGGGAAATGGTTTGATCAAATATGCAATTGGAAGAATCCAATAACAACTGTATTAATTCACATCCTGTTCTTAATTCTTGTTTTGTATCCAGAGCTTATTTTGCCAACTATCTTCTTGTATCTTTTCTTGATTGGAGTTTGGTACTACCGATGGAGGCCAAGACATCCTCCTCACATGGACACTCGTCTCTCTTGTGCTGAGAATGTGCATCCTGATGAGCTCGATGAGGAATTTGATACTTTCCCGACATCACGACCCCCTGATTTAGTGAGAATGAGGTATGATCGTCTGAGAAGCATAGCAGGGAGGATTCAGACAGTGATTGGTGACTTGGCAACGCAAGGAGAGAGGGTGCAGTCTTTATTGAGCTGGAGAGATCCAAGGGCGTCTGCGCTGTTTGTTATTTTCTGTTTAGTTACTGCCATTGTTCTCTATGTTACACCGTTCCAAGTTCTGGCCTTTCTAACAGGGTTTTATATGCTGAGGCATCCAAGGTTCCGTCATAAGCTTCCTTCAGTGCCGCTCAACTACTTCAGAAGATTGCCTGCAAGAACTGACTGCATGCTATGAGGAAATGACCCGAGCTTTTATTTTTGCTGATGTCGATCTCGACTAACAAGGATGTAGAAACAATTGAAGCCTCTTTTCTGGTTTCACCTTGTGGCGGAAAGATCCCCGGTATGATATGCATGCTTTTGCTTGCTTATGCATTCAAGTGATCTATGACTGCAACTTTACTTTTTGTGTTGAGGCTTCCTATTATTTCTCCAGGTTAAGTATGTTAATCAGTTTACTAGTGTTTAGTCTGTTTGTTCTCTCTATTTGTCAGTCTGTTAGAACTTTCAAATATTTGTATTTTGATATTTCGACATTGAAGCTAAGTTTAACTGGAGCTAACCTTCATGCAACTCCCTTACTTTCTTCGAAATACAACTTTTTTTGATGCAGCGGCTATACATTCAGTACCTCGCTAGACTAAATACTTT
Source organism: Echium plantagineum (assembly GCA_003412495.2). Taxonomy (NCBI): domain Eukaryota; kingdom Viridiplantae; phylum Streptophyta; class Magnoliopsida; order Boraginales; family Boraginaceae; genus Echium; species Echium plantagineum. The sequence continues at coordinate 5,892,616 of CM016566.1, read as the reverse complement.
CGTACCTTGCTAAAAACCGATCCTTGAAATTGTCCGAGTTAAACATAATAAGTGGTTTTGAGATATCGGTGGGAGTTGATTACAATGTAGGAATGATGAGTTTGAAAGACTTGAATAAAATGTCCAATAATGAAGATGAAATCATTTAGGAGTATGATAAAGATGCAATGAAGTGAGGTATTGAAAGTTACAATATTGATGTTACATAGCACCAGAAGAGATGTGACACTTTTCCTAATTTATTTAATTTTGATACTGTTTTGAGATTTAATAATAAAAAAAGAATTAAACCAAAAAGGAAAGTGGACATCGATATTTCATCAAGAAATAAGCGGGAATCTAGGCCCACGCACATGCTTGGTCTCCGACCGTCTTCGTTTCGACCCAATTGCTCCATTTACAACACTAACATATTAAATTTATAGTAAGAAAAACTTAAGAACAAATATTAAATATGAAAATAAAATTTGATATACATATTACATAAGTATATAATATAACATATAGTCATATTAAGTTTTAAATATAAATTAATTATCAATTATTTTTTTATTGATTTTTTTAACTTGTGTCATAAAGGTACATTCTAGAAACTATATTCGGCAAGGGTATGAAGCGTAATTTCTTTTATATAGCGTGATTTTCTTTTTTCTTAAAGGAAGAACACACTAATTCTCCCCTACGGATAGTATTGCATTTCAGTCTTTTATTACTAAGTTATCACAATTCCGATCTCATTTTGTATTTTTTCAGGAACTTTTGCGAGATCTGGACTAATATATAGTTCAAATTATATATCTTGTGCTACTATTTCGGGAAGCATCTCAGGAATACCCTAGCTATCCCGATTAATATAGTTTATAATACTTGTTGTTATATTATAATTATCGAAAAACAATTAAATTGAATTTGACTAAAAATATATTCGACAAGGGATATAGAGTGTCATACACTCACCATTTTAAGACTACCTTGTAACTTGTAAGTAAAGATCATAATTAACAATATGATTATGTAAGTTACTTTGGTAATATAATTTGATTGTACATCTTAACCTTAACCATCGAAACGAACAAACATTAAAAAATTAACGCACACAAACAGAAACATTAAAAAACCACATGTACACAGAACACAAAGAAAGACTCATGTGCAAAAAAACATCAAAATAGTTTAATATTGTCTGCACAAATCTGAATCACATATTCCACTTCATTACTCACCAACAAATATACCCATATCCTTGTTCTTTTTTCCTCTTCTAAACTAAAATAAAAAATTAATAAAGCCTTTTTATTGTTTGTTTAATTAAAAAAACCAAAAGTTTTTTATTTGGGTTTGGAATTTATCAATTTAAAAAAATGAATGATCCAACATAAAATAAATTAAAGATGTCATTATAATTATATACTTTCTTCGATATAAATAAAGTTAAAGATAACACATTTATATACCCGTCCCTATTTATTGATAATCAAGAAAGGAAACCCATAAGACTCACCAACTGTATTTTTGTGGTGCTTCACACCTTTCCTTTTCTCTTTCTGATCTCAATAAAGTAGCATAACAAAACTCTCAATCTCTTTTACTGTTCTTTGAGTGTTTGTTAAGAGAACCTTATCAAGATTCAAGAACCATGCTTTATCTTATGCTGTTAACTTCAAATCTCATAGGTATATTCACTAAATTTCTTTCACTATTACATAAATAACTAAATAGTTTATGCATTGCAGATACATTAGAGTTCTGTTTGTATGGATTTAATTTTGTGAATTTCTAGTTACATTTTTATGCACTGTTTAATTGTAGTTATATATATGTATGAGTTTTAGACTGAAAAGAAGCATATTTTGGGTGATTTTTTGTTGACATGTGAGTAAAAGCTATGTTCTTGCTAAGGATGTGAACTTTTTTGGGGTTTAATGTTGAACATGTTCTTTGTCTTGTTTTCTTTACAGGTTTGAGCTTTCAGATCTGAGGCTCTGATTGAAGATCTTGGTTTTTGAGCTAATATTAAACAGAATGAGCTTCTTTAAACCATCACAAAACCACCATTAATTGAGGACCATATACGAGAATTGTGTTCGGGTTAGCTCATTGTTTTCTGCTGTCCAAGTTACTGTCTATTAGGGCTTGGAACTTTATATCTATATTTCCGAGTTCTTAGTCTCTGCCAAATACTAAATATTATTATATTTAAGAGAGGGTTACTCATAATTTTGTGTTTGTTCATTGAGCATTAACTTCACTTCAAGTTCCAAGTAGAGAGAACTGCTGTGTTTTTGTGGTGAAAGTAAACGATACGACTATGCAGAGGCCGCCACATGAGGATTTTAGTCTTAAAGAGACTAAACCCCACCTTGGTGGTGGGAAGGTCTCTGGAGATAAGCTCACTAGCACCTATGACCTTGTTGAGCAGATGCAGTATCTTTATGTTCGGGTTGTGAAGGCGAAGGATCTGCCTGGGAAGGATGTTACTGGTAGTCTTGACCCTTATGTTGAGGTTAGGCTAGGAAACTACAAGGGTACCACCCGGCATTTTGAGAAGAAGTCGAACCCTGAATGGAGCCAGGTGTTTGCTTTCTCGAAGGATCGGATCCAAGCATCTGTACTTGAAGTAACTATAAAGGATAAGGATCCTATAAAAGATGATTTTGTTGGTCGAGTTTTGTTTGATATGAATGAGGTACCGAAAAGGGTTCCTCCAGATAGTCCTCTTGCACCTCAGTGGTATAGATTGGAGGACAGAAAAGGGGATAAGGTTAGGGGAGAGCTGATGCTGGCGGTTTGGATGGGTACTCAAGCTGATGAAGCATTCCCTGAAGCATGGCACTCTGATGCTGCTACTGCTACTGGTCATGACGGTCTAGCAAATATTAGGTCCAAGGTGTATCTGTCGCCAAAGCTTTGGTATCTAAGAGTTAATGTGATTGGAGCTCAGGACTTAATGCCTAGTGACAGGAGCAGGTTCCCAGAAGTCTATGTCAAGGCAATTCTTGGGAACCAGGCATTGAGGACGAGAGTTTCTATGAGTAAGAGTATTAATCCAATGTGGAATGAAGATCTAATGTTTGTTGCTTCAGAACCATTTGAGGAGCCCCTAATTTTGAGTGTGGAAGACAGGGTTGCGCCCAACAAAGATGAGGTTCTTGGAATATGTGGTATCCCTTTGCAGTATGTGGACAGAAGATTGGATCATAGGCCGACGAACCCAAAGTGGTATAATCTGGAGAAGCATGTAATTATTGATGGGGAGAAGAAGGAAATTAAATTTGCCAGCAAGATTCACATGAGGATCACCCTGGAAGGTGGTTACCATGTTCTTGATGAATCCACTCATTACAGTAGCGATCTTCGCCCAACAGCTAAGCAGTTGTGGAAATCCAATATTGGTGTCCTTGAGCTGGGTATATTAAGTGCCAACGGATTGACCCCAATGAAATCAAAAGACGGCCGAGCAACAACGGATGCTTATTGTGTTGCTAAATATGGGCAGAAGTGGGTGCGTACAAGGACAATAATTGATAGCTTTGCTCCGAAGTGGAATGAGCAGTACACGTGGGAGGTATTTGATCCGTGCACCGTGGTAACAATTGGAGTCTTCGATAACTGTCATCTACATGGTGGAGATAAGCCTGGAGGGGCTAGAGACACGAGGATAGGGAAGGTCAGGGTTAGGCTTTCTACCCTGGAAACTGATCGTGTCTACACACATTCATACCCGCTTCTGGTTTTGCATCCCAATGGAGTCAAGAAGATGGGTGAAATTCATTTGGCTGTAAGATTCACTTGCTCTTCATTGTTGAATATGATGCATTTGTACTCACAACCACTGCTGCCAAAGATGCACTATATCCACCCCTTAACAGTTAGCCAGCTTGATAGTTTGAGGCACCAAGCTACTCAAATTGTGTCTGTGAGGTTGAGTAGAGCTGAGCCACCCTTGAGGAAAGAGATCGTTGAGTATATGTTGGATGTGAGTTCTCATATGTGGAGTATGAGGAGGAGCAAAGCTAACTTTTTCAGAATCATGAATGTCTTAGGCGGTTTGATTGCTGTTGGGAAATGGTTTGATCAAATATGCAATTGGAAGAATCCAATAACAACTGTCTTGATTCACATCTTGTTCTTGATTCTTGTTTTGTATCCAGAGCTTATATTACCAACAATTTTCTTGTATCTCTTCTTGATTGGAGTTTGGTACTACCGATGGAGGCCAAGGCATCCTCCCCATATGGATACTCGTCTCTCATGTGCTGATAATGCTCATCCTGATGAGCTCGATGAGGAATTTGACACTTTTCCAACATCACGCCCTCCTGATTTAGTGAGAATGAGGTATGATCGTCTGAGAAGCATTGCAGGGCGGATTCAGACAGTGGTTGGTGACTTGGCAACTCAAGGAGAAAGGCTACAGTCTTTGCTGAGCTGGAGAGATCCAAGAGCAACTGCTCTGTTCGTTATTTTCTGTTTGGGCGCTGCCATTGTTCTCTATGTTACACCTTTCCAAGTATTGGCTCTTCTCACTGGGTTTTATGTGCTGAGACATCCAAGGTTCCGCCACAAGCTCCCGTCTGTGCCACTCAACTTTTTCAGAAGATTACCTGCAAGAACAGACTGCATGTTGTGAGGATAAGGAACCTTGTTTTTCCATTATGCTATTATTTGCTTAATTTCCAGTGATCTTGCTATTAAATGTGGAAACAAAAAGAGCTCATTCGTTGCTTTCAACCAGTGGTGAATGTGCTCCTGGTATGAATGATGTATTAGCACTTCTTTCTGTTTGTTTATTTACTGAATCGATCCATCTCTTTTCGAGGAGGTGTAGTTTAATTAGTCCACTCTTTCAGAACACCTGCCCTTAATTCATATTTTGATTCATCATTTGTTAAATCATTGAAATTAACTTCATCTACTTCCTAGGGTCCCAGCCACATTTTATAGTAGTGTATCTCGAAATTTGTAACACATATGGTGGTTTGTACCATGATATTTTTTCTTCTTTTAAATGATGTTATATTGTCTTATAGCTTAGATACAGACTACAGGAGATGCAGGAGTATACAGTTGGTCATGGCGACAGTGAATCTTTAAGGGATTCATAATGATTCTAATAGGTAAATGAGGTGAGGCGAAGACGAGACAAGCTCACGTCTAAACAAAGAGTGTTGAAATTCAGGTTCAGTCATGAATTCTACTGAAGATCGAAACCGTGCCTAACAACGATGTCGATGCATAATGCATTCCCTTCTGTCTTCAGTAAATGATTGTTCATCACACCTAACAACTTTATTAGGATTTGTTTATTAGATTGCTGATGAGGTTCATTTAACTGAGAACAATAGTTGTAATGTGTTGAATGCAGAAGCACATGCAGCAAACCTACTTATTGACAATGTTTATGTGACCTCTTCTTTTTTTCTTTCAATATTTGAAAGTAGGAAGATTTTCATGAGCTACCCTTTTGAAAAATCACAAAGGGGAAGACTACAGAGAACAATAAGATATATTGTGCTCCAACTTATTTGACTTCCAATATCATAGTCAATTCGAGTTGTTCTTGAGACGAAACTCAAATTTCAAAACGTCAATTAATTTAAATAGCAGGAAGTATAGAACGATATATATGTAATCCGAGAATTATTATTGGCATGCCTCATACCATCACTTTTCATATACTGGGAATCATGTATTTGAAGCAAATGATGATGAATAATGAATAATGAATTCAAATTATTGTCTATTTGACTATATTATTGAACTTGGCGAATATAAGGTCAACCAAATTTTATACGCTGATTAGTTTATTAGAAGGTAACAACTGATCTGAGTTTATTACAATAACATATTTTAAAAATGGTATAGTTGAACAACCTACAAGGCTAAAACAATACGGAAACTTAACTCTAATTCTAATGTATGTATATTACTATTCTACTAATAATAATTTTCTTTTTAACCAAAAATTCTAGCCTGATGATTACGGACCTGACCCTTTTCAGAAGAAGTTTAAAGTTTGATTCGACTTCAATAACTATTGCTCTATGAAATCTACGGCGTACTTTTATGGTCTCAGACCCCCCTCCCCTCCCCTTTTGGTCGGCTGTATGTAATAATAATAATATATTGACTTTATTATCTAAGAATTGAAACAACAGAAATAATTCAATAAACTACATACACTCTCGCATAAATAATTCAATAAGCTACAGCATATACTCTCAAGTAGCTAGGAAGTGGTCAGAAAGAAGAATTTCTCTCATTAGTTTGATGCTAGTCGCCTCTTTCCTTGAATTTACGAGTTTACGAATTGTACTGATGTTTGGTGATTGTAATGGATTATTCGTATTAATAAAATGAAAGGGTAACCCCTTTTAAAAAAAAAAAAGAAAGGCATACATGAGCCTAATAAAGAGTTGACATATGTATAAATTATAATGTATGTATTAAGAAACATCAATTGTCGATTGCCAAGTTATTTAAATAAAATGCAATGGGACCAAGAGATTTGACCATAAGTGATGAAAGATATGGCCAAACTAACTGATAACCTTCAAAATGATATTCTAAATAACTATATGGATTAATTAGACTAATAAAATGCTTACAAAATAATCATATTATACAAGTCAATTGATTATCTTATCAATTGGAGTATTCAATATGGAGAGGAGGAGTCCAATTTTTGCTTTTAAGGGTCAAAGTGATTAGTAAGTATATTACTCCCCCGTCTATTATATTATACATTTCGCTCTTTTTTAAATTTTTCATAAGTATTGTTTTATTTGAGCAACCTTTACATACAACGGTAAATATTAAGTGGTCTTTCTAGTGTTAATTGAATTGGAATGGTTATGGTTCTATTAATTAAAATTCTTTTATTAAATTTTTTCTTAATCTACAAATTACACAATTAATTCTTAAATTAATGTATTATATAAATTACCAAATCATCATTATTACATATATATAGGACAGTCAATAATACTTGATTATTATTTATAGGCTAATAATACCACATCAAGCCATCAATTTGATGAGTGTTACTTACACTTTACGTGAGTGTATGTTTTTAGATTTTATTTGTCTGATAGATGATGAATTGATGATATATATATGATCCTTTCGTGTATTACATCATAATAAGAAAGTGTTATGTGTCTTACGTAGTTATATAATCGATCGTATACACATTTTGGAAGTGAACTTTTGGGGTATTTTTAATTTCCAAATATATTTAAATAATGTTAGAACAAGTCTTTTTCTGAGATCATATGGTTCAACTATGTCCAAACAACGAAGTTAGTAGGTGATTGTTGATTCTTTTTTGATTAATTATTCTATTCTTATGTGAATATATACTTGTCCTTTTGCCTATTCTAGAAAGCCTCTAATGCAAACAATATTACATGGTTTAGGTCAGGCAGGGTTGTACCTTCAATTAATTTACTTAGCTAACATATTTTGTCTAAGTTAGTTGGATAATTAAGGTGTATACTACTGTATCCATCCTTATATAATAATAATAAGATACAGTTTTATAAAACGAGGTTTCATAAATATTATCGACGAATGTTAATCTAGGGACCAAATACACATTCGCTACATTCATATTATTTACGAGAACCAAATTCCCACAAACGCTTATTTGTTGGGATCAAATTAACAATTACCTCTAATAAATAATGTTAATTTTAAGTATTTCATGAAGCTAACATTGGAAATAAATAGCACATACTCCTCCTACAAACATACTAATAACTAAATTTTGTAGATTTGGTGCTAGTAAGTGGGATCAAAAGTTTTTTAATTTTTTTTTAGATGTTTTTTTCTATTTGTTTTATTGGGATAAAAAATTTTAGTTGATAATTTAATCTTAATAAGTGGGTCAATGTTGTACTTTGATCCTAATAAGTAATATAAATACACAAATAGTTCTTATAAGTGGCTAGTAGTTACTATTGTCTCTCTCCAAAGTTCAAATATAAAATCATTTAAGAAGGCTACATACTACAAATAGCACTAACAAACTCCGTATTATACTCGTGGTATTTATTTGCAAAAGTCAAAAGAGAAGAGGGGCCGGGATGTTAGTTGGGAACTGTTTGGTGGTAGACTTAATTATTTTTTCTTCATTTTGTGTGTGAGATATATATAAATTTAAGTAATTAAATGCAACCAGTATTTAACTATAGTCATCTAAATTTGATTAATTTGTTGGTAAAAAGGTATTACTTCCTTCGTCCCTAAGTGATTGGTACATTTAACTTCACATGGTCGAACTTTAAAAATTTTGATCAATAACTCTCATTAACCAACAAGAAATAATATAGTCATATGATATCTTGTTAGATTTGTCTCAATATATATTTTTGAACTATCAACTTTTTATAATTTTTTCATATGTAGAACATGAGATATTTATGGTTGAAATCGTGCATTGTTGACCATGTAAAGTCAAAATGTACCAATTATTTAGAAACGGAAGGAGTATTATATAACCTTAATATGAATCCTACTAATGTATGTATGTGTGCTTTTTGAAGTTGTAGATGTTGAATATTCTGTTAAAAACGAAAGCTCATTAGCCAAAACTCTATAATAATAACAAAGAATGATTCTAAAAATTTGAGATCTTTAAATTAAGGGTTCTGACAACTCCTTATCCTGAATATGATGTCAAAGGTTATCGTAAAATATGTCTTGCATGATCAGGAGATTAGAGCCTGCTAACCATTTCAAAACACAAGATGAATTTCCAGCTGGATCGAAAAATTGTTAAAGGTTGCACTATTATTCTACTATTCTTTATACCACATGTGGTTATAGTATAGAGTTACAATATGATTACAAACTTGATCGAATACTCGAGTGTAACACTTATTATTTCAAAATAAATTAGATTAAAATAATATGGTCATCGACTTTAATTATTTAATTATAATATTTTGAAACATATCATTTGTGAATACACTAATTAAATATAGTTTTAAGGTATATGAACATATTAATCTCTAAACTTAAATATACTTGATTTTAAAAAAAGTTAATATGACAACAAATAAATTTATTGACACTCTCAGTAATATTTGATACTAATACGTTCTCTTTTACTTATATTTTTAGCCATTTGTACATAAATGAAGAAAAAAAAAAAATCAAATTTAACAAAAAAAGTAGTATATAAAAATGTAAAATGACAATTAATTGAAATTTTGTAATTGATTGGTTTAAAATTTCATAGGAAAAAATAATCAATAAGTATATTGAATTGTAATTTTTTCTATTAATTATGTTAGAAAGACAACTATTTAAAAATAAAAAACTACTAAAGCTAAAAAGACAATTAAAAGAAAATTGAGAAAGTACTGTAAATCAAAATATAGCCAAGTAATGCAACTCTTGCATCCCTTTATAATTTCTAAGCAGTATTTTTTTAATCACCATTAGATTCAACCATGCATTACTATTAATTGTGCATAAAATAGATTTTGGGGTGAGCATATAATATCTATTATTAGGAAGAATTGAACTAATAATGATATTTTTGTCACAAGTTTATCTATTCCATCATGTTTGAATTCTAATATTTTACATGTTCTTTAGAGTCAGTCTAATAGTATAGTGGAAAAGGTTATTACTAGTGATCACAAGGTTCTGGATTCGAAACTCTCCTCATCGCTAATTTACAAAAAAAGAAGAAAAAAAAAAGATTCTCCAGGTTCTTTGATGATTGTTTCATTTATAATCAAAATTAAAAAAACAATTCACCATAATATTTGGGGATGGAAATAGTAGTATTGGCAATAAGTTTAGATATTATACATAATAATACATTGACTAAAAATTGAAAATACTGAAACTGCCGAGTACGTAACCAGAAAAAGAATAACAATAATATTGGAAAACGACACATAGAGGCTGTATACATGTCAACAAATCTGTATACGTGTAAGCTGTAAACCTCAATACCTTGCATGACCATGTCAATAAAAAGCAAAGTATTTTGCAGGGCAAAATAGTCAATCACTTCCTTGGATGGTTGAACAAGGCAACTACAAATACCAAAATTGAATTTGTTGTTAACATAACACAATATAATGTGAATTTTGGTACAAATTGGTTCTTAAAAACGACAAAAATATTAATGTAATTTTTGAAAATGATAAATATTACACACATTTTTTATATCTATTTTCAGTTTTTGAGGATTATTGTATTATTAAAATGCATGTGACAATATGATAATGAACTAAATTCTTAGAGTAAGAATAAGGTTCATAGTCAATCAAAATTATATATATTTTCTGAGAGTTTTTTATATATACAAATTAACAATGAAAATATGAATATAATATTATAAATAAAAGAAATAAATAAAGTCATAATTAATATACATTTAGATATTATATTTAATTAATACTCCTTCCCTTCCTAAATGATTGGTACATTTTGACTTTACATGGTCAAAATTTAAAAAATTTGATCAATAATTCTCATTAAACAATAGGAAATAATATAGTCATATGGGATCTTTCTTCTCGATATATATTTTTGAAATATCAACTTTTTATAATTTTTTCATATGTAGAGATATTTTTGTTGACTATGAAAAGTAAAAATGTATCAATCATTTAAGAACGGAGAGAGTAGTATACAACTAAAATGAAATATAAAGCAATTATTGTCTCCAATAAGTGTTGAACCCACCAAGACTTCTTAATTAAAATTTTTGGTTAGATGCCACCAGACTAGTCGACTGCTAGCACTATATGAACAATTAATTCTACCAAAACACAATGCATGAAAAACCATTGTTTTTGTTTCTTTGTTATTGCTATTTTGTAATTTTCCAATCAAAGTCTTATGGTTTGTTGAGAGAGAGAGAAGAAGACAGACCGCTTTATCTAAAGAGTTATTTATGGGATATTGGCATTGTTTCAAAAAGTCTTCTGCTTCTAAGGGAGATTGAGTTGAAGCTCTTAAAATAGCTTTGTCTTTCTTCTCAAGCATTCAATTTTCACATATCTTTCTTTCTACCCCCAAATCTATCTTTTCTTCATTTCATTCTTCAAATCAAAACAACCCCAAATTTATAACTTTCTATGTAATAACTAATGATAATATGTTTTCTTTTTCTTTAATTTCTTCTATTATTTTATTATCAAGAATTGATTATTTGGCTGCACCACATTTATTTTCAACTGCATAGATTACGGTGGGTATTGTTTTATAGTAAGAAAAAATTGAATAAAGTGTTTAGAAATTGTCCTATAAATTGGCTTTGAGGTTTCTTGAAAAAATAGTAGTGCTTACTTAAGAATAAAAAAAATGGCTTCTTCTTCTATAAATGGAAACAATCATCAAGCTTCAAAATTTGGGATTCAGCATCACTTTCATGAGCATCATCATCATCATCCCCATGATCAGCAACAACATCATCAGAATAATCAGATTTCATTTGAGATGATGCAAGCATCTAATTCATCATCAAATATTATTCCTGGAAACTATATGTAAGTAAGAAAACATCCTTAATTTACATAATTTTATAGAATATTATAAGTACCCAAAGAAACCCTTTTGCTTATTTGTTCTCCTAAGTTATCCCGTAAAAGCTCCGGTTAGATATCACCAGACTAATAGCCAACTGTTATTTTATTTCGAAGTTGTTTTTGATTTGCATGTGTTTGATTAGAGGAAGAGATGCTGGAAGTATGGATTTGGTGGATGTTGATTCACCATTTTATCTTTATCATCAGCTGGAAAATCAAGAACCTCCTCAGCTCAATGATCAAAGACGTGAGATTTTATTTGATATACTTCATTTTTTTTTTAAATTATTAACCCTTTTTTAAGCTATGATCCAAAAACTAGCTAAAGGTTTCATCTTTTTTACCTCTTCAAAATTCTGTTTCTCTAAATCTGTTGGATTTTTCACAGAGAATCTCTGTTTAGTTGATCATGAAAAAAGTATGTTTGTACTTCCTTTGACCAGATCTTCTTAGCAAAAAAACAATTTCAATTTTCCAACAAACAAAAATTTTCAGTGTTTTTTCTTCTTCTTCTTATTGATCCTTGCTTGTTTTCTTTTCAAGATTTTGGACCATGACATGTAACAACTAACAACCATGTAATAATCTGATTCCATTATATGTTTCTGCCATTTTTGTTGTCCCAAAAAGAAAGTCCATATTCTTGCTTCTTGATATTATTCTCTTCATCTTTTTAATTAATTTTGAGTTATGCAGAGAATAATTCTTCTATGACGCCTCATACTTTGAACATATTTCCATCTCAACCCATGCATGCTGTTGCAGAACCACTACAACAATCTGGAGTTTCCAAGGTGAAGATATATACAAACCGTTAAAATTGTACTATATGTATTAATTGTATATTCTTGCTTTAATAATTTTTGTGTGGAGGGGGTGATCAACTACCATCTTTCCGTATCTACTTTCGAACATTCTTGCTTTGAAAATTTATACATCGTGCATTGAGGGGTTATATTATAAGTTTATAACTATCCATGACCTCCTCAATACACGATGTGTAATATTTTAAAACGAAGGTGTATAAACAGACACGAAAGGATTTACTACCTTTCTAATTTTTATTTTTATTTTGTTAATTTGATTGTTTATGGAGCTATCTCTATCTAATTTGTTTTCCTCTCACTATCTTATCAATAATTCAATATATGAATTGAGTAATCTTATAATAGTGGGATTTATTAATATTAATGTTGTGTTTGGTAGATAACTAATGGAGCAGGTTCTTCATCATCTACTGAGCCGTCGATGGAGCTATCAAACAAGGGGAATAATAATAATGGTATAGCTTATGCAGCTGAACAACCAAACAAGACTCCAAAGGTAAGTCCAACTTCTATATCATTTAAATACAAAATGTCTACTAGCAATCTAATCCGTTTCATTAAATTAATTAATTATAACGCGTATTTTATTGTTGTTTGTTTATAGCTTACTTTGATTATTCTTATTGATTCTTAAATTCTTTAATTTGTTGCTTTCAATTTTGTTTTTGTTTCAGCGTGAGGGAAAAGGAAAGACTCCAATGACCTCTGATGGTGAGCACGGAGGGGCTCCCAAGGATCCAAAGGTTTTATCCATTTTTTAATTTCAATTTTTTGTTACTGGATCGGAAAATTAGCGATGACCGGAACCTTCTGGTCGATAACAAAATTCTTTTTCACTAAGCTATTTTATTAACTCGATCTTCTTCCTAATTATAATATTTGATCAACTTTTAGTACATTTAATTTTTTGATATATGCATATTGAATTATATTTTGTTCTTTTTCTCATTTTGTATATGAATTCAGACTCTTAGGAGGCTTGCTCAAAACAGGGAGGCAGCAAGGAAAAGTAGGCTGAGAAAAAAGGTAAAATAAAGAACGATTAGTTTTCAGAAATTCAATAATCCTGAATTATTTTAATTTGTCCATTATTTTATGGTATGTTTTTTTTTTCTAATTATTCCATAAACTATTGTAGGCATATGTTCAACAACTCGAGTCTAGCAGGATTAGGCTCAGTCAATTGGAACAAGAAATCCAAAGGGCACGAGCTCAAGTACGTACTCAATATCCTATATAGCTAATAAAATTAAACCATTGCTACTATCTTTTTTAAATATGACGACCCTTCATCGCTATTTTTCGAGTCCATACTAATTGTAAACCACGCATCAACTAGAAGAATTGCTTCTATCTAAATATATGTACTCGTATATGACTATTATTCTTATAATCCTCAAAACCATTTTCTTTATTTTGTTTTAGGGTTTTATGATCGGCGGCAACAATGGGCTCCTAGGTGGTGATCCATCGGTTCTTGCACTAAACAACAACTTATCAGGCACCTACACTAAAACACCAACGAAAACTTTATAAATTTTATATTTTTATGTCACTCTTATATTAACATTTAATTTAATTTGTGTTTCGATAATTTATAGGATCGGCATTTTTTGACAATGAGTATATGAAATGGCTAGAGGACCATACAAGACTCATGCATGAGCTACGCGCCGCAGTGGAGGAGCACTTACCGGAGCACGATCTCCGAGGCTACGTCGACAATTGTTTAGTACACTTGGAGCAAGTGTCGAACCTCAAGGACCTTTTATCAAAGGTTGATGTCCTCCACCTCGTTACCGGCACTTGGACTACTCCAGCAGAGCGACATTTGATGTGGATCGGAGGATTTCGACCCTCACACATCTTCAAGGTTATAAAATTAAAACCCAATTTTATTATAACCAATCGTATCTTTTAATATTTTGTGAAACTTATCTCTATTACCTAAAAAAAAGTTTCTCTATATATTATAGAATTTTGAATATTGCATGATTTGTCACATAATGATTAATGAGAGTATACGTTAAATATGTGATGAAAGAATATGGGCAATATTTCTTGATTAGGGTTTTTGTTAGGTATCAATCGTAGATAGAGTGTAAAGCAACGTTTGTTATTATTATTAGGTTGTGGATTTTCGTGTCTTTTTATGTGATGAAGCCAAACAAGGAGGTTTAGACGGCTCGTTGTCTTCATGTTCATTATCAAAAATCTTCTTCTATCCTTTGGCTTAGTAGTATTTATTTCATGAACATATTTAATAATTTCTTGATTGATTTATTTGCTTCGACTGGTCATGATGAAAGAAGATTAAATTGTCGAAATGGTCAAAAAGTGAGTCGATGTTGCCATTCAGTCCTGGGCCATTGAAATTAGACAATAGTTGCAATTTAGTCAAAAAAACTGAGGGAGTCATATGTTAAAGTTCTAAAGCCAATTATACCTTAATACTATTAAGTTTAACTCTCATAGATTAGTTGTGTATTTTAAGATTACCTCCATCCATTTTTGGATCGAATCGTAACTTTTTTCAATTTTGGAGACTTATTCGCAATTTCTGAACTTTCACATACCAAAGCAACCTACCCACTTAATTTCGCGGATCATATCGACAATTTTCTTTATAGAAAAAGGGAGTTTCTTATGCATTCAATTTTGAAATATGCAATCTTCAAGATGATGTCCATTAGACCATTAAAGTTGTTGAAAGTTTAAATCTTAATGTATGTTTGTTGTGATTACACATTTACAACATGCACTACAATAATAACGAAGTTTCTTATGCATTTAATTTTGAAATATTCAATGTTTGCAAATTGCAATATACTGTAATAGATAATCAAGTGTTACATGTTTAATTTTTGACTCATTATCATTTGATCTTCGATCACTAGTATGATCAACTTTACATATAGTTGGGTTGACTTACTTATATTCTTGTTTGATGCAGGTGATCTTGAATCACATTGAGCCCTTAACAGAGACTCAACTCATGAACATTTGCGCTCTACAGGCATCAACTGTAGAAACTGAAGAGAAAATGAATAATGCTTTCGAAATTCATCGTCGCATTCTCATTGATACCATCGCAGCAGGTTCGTTACACCCACCAAACAATGCCAATGACTACAACAATCACCTCTTTTCAGCCATGACTAAGGTTTCCAACATTGAGCCTCTAGCCAGACAGGTAAAAATATAGTTTACGATGTCCGAGTTTAACCAATTGAGTTTACGATGAAATCCCATGAATTAATTAACATGATTAACCGTGTACATATAACAACGTATGTCATATCTATGTACGTATACTTTTTATGATTCAAATTAATTGACGTTTTTATAGGCGGAAAACTTAAGGCACTCCACACTTCTCAGGCTTCGGCAGATATTAACAACTCGACAAACTGCAAGGTGTTTGTTGGCCATTTCAGAATATTGCCAACGTCTTCGTGCTCTTAGCTCTCTTTGGGTGACTCGTGGACAACATAATTAGTCAAGAATATATATATGATAAGTTTTATGAGGGAAATATTGGTTGTTATTAGTTTCAAGTCTTTGTATATATATGTAATTAGGCTTTAAAGAATAGGTTGTTTGTAGTAGATTATCAAGTGAACCAAGTTTTCATATTTTAATTGGTCGTTCTAAGCTAAGGTCTTTAATTATGTCACCTCTCTCCATATGCATCTAATTTTCTTCACATTCACATGTAAAATAAGAGATATTTACGTTTTGAATCGTGTTTTATTGACCAAGAAAATTCAAAATGCGAGAATCATTTAGGGATGAAGGGACTATTATTTATTTTCAAGAACAACAAAACATCTATATGTTTATCGATCTCACTATAAAACAAATGTAAGACATATATGGATACAAAATCTACGGGTGCTAACCTTACGTCCTTACCCAACGAGTTTTTTAAATAAGGATAGGGTACGATAATAGTTGATATACTCTAAAGATTAGGTGCGGATAGTGCGTATAGTAAAAGTTCTACCCGATCCTAGTCGTTGCCATCCTCAAAATGAGTGAGAAATAACATTAAGATTCTCCATACTTCAAAGGTGAAAGCCCCAGAAGCAAAGTAATTACATAAAATTGATTTGAGTTGTTTCTAGTGGATTTTAGTATGGAGCTAATTTACGTATGCGGTTTCTGTTCAGACTTGAGTCTAGTACCATTATTTTTTTTCTCTATTTTGAGCCGGTTCCGAGTATATATTTTGACTCGAATCCTTATCGGATCGGGTCGGCTTGTTTCTAGTCGGTTCGGATATAATGAAAGTCGGACCCATTCGACTCGCTTAAACACTATTAGTTAATGGATTATATAAGAAAGTTCGGACCGATTACGATTCTCTTAAGAATTTTTCTCTTAAGATATTTTTTAATGCATTAATTACACAATTTGATTCCTAAATTTTGTATAAATTACATGATAGTCATTTAGAGAAATCTTAGTAGGACCATAACTTTCTACAATTCCGAAAGTAATACCTAAACTTTGTTAAAAAATTGCTTTAACTAGGTGCTCCTAAATTCGAACTTCAAAATATATTAGAAATTAGAATACATTTTATTAATTGAAAGGACTGATATGTTTCTTGTGAAAACATATAAACATAATCTTACATTCACTTAACATTAAAATAGTAAAAAAACTAACATTGAATTCATTTGCAATGTGGCAAAGGGACACCACATAGACATCGGTTATGGAGATAAGCAGTTACTTCAAAGCTCTGTAATTTTCCTCCAACTGGAATCTGTCCACACAACCTGTTGTAACTAACATTGAAGAGCTCCAAATCCAATCCAGTCATCTCAACAGGAAGCTTCCCAAATATCCTGTTATGGCTCACAAGAAAAACATCCACATTCTTTGGGACCGCAACCTTCGACAAATCGAACTCGAACATATTGTTCGAAAGAGAAACAGTAGTAAGTGACTTGTTTCTCCCAAACAAGAAAGAAACATCACCCACAAGCTTGTTGTTTGCCAAATCCACTCTCCCAAAATTCAATTTCCCGAAAGATTTTGGCACTTCCCCTGTAAACAGAAAAGTTTAGTTAATGATGTGAACTAATAATGGCAGACTATATAATTTCTGTATGAAATGACTGGTAAATGTTTATTTATTCAATATTTTGTACTCTGAAAAATAAGGGATGCGACTGCTCCTAACGCCTCCCCTTAGTTCATCGAGTACCTGTAAGTTGGTTGCTCGTGAGAAAAAGATCCTGCAATGGTCGATTTTGAAGCTTCCGGAATAAATTTGTTGGTATGTTTCCTGTTAACTGGTTCCCGTTTAAATAGAGATTAGTAAGACGGGGAAGCTGAGAAAATGAAGCTGGAATAGAACCAGTGAAAGCGTTGGAACTTAAATCAAGCGTTTCTAAGGTTTTGATCTTGCTAAGAAATAAAGGAATTGGGCCAGAAAGATTGTTTGTTCCGACTAAAAGGTGCTTAGGGTGCGTCTGGTAGCCTGGAATGGAATGATGTAGGAATGGAATGACTTCAGTAATGGAATGAGTAAAGGAAATGAATGAACAAATGATTCTTATTATTTTGTTTGGTATGGTCGTAGTAATGTAATTCAATTACCATTAATCATTACATTCCTTAGTTTGGTATGATATAACAATAATCGTAATATAACTAAATTACTAATGTACCACTAAATATATTCAAGTAAATATTATATTATCTAAACACAATTGTTTATCTTCCCAAAAATAACTATTTAATAATAAAATTAGTTTTCAGTTAATTAGTCACAACAAATTAATGAACATGTATTGGAAAATAGATATATAGTAGAACATACAAATATTAATCTCAAACACTTTAACTTAGTTTTTCGGTTCGCTCCCCCTATGTGGTCGGCCTTCTTACCAGTCTGCCTCCGGTTATCTAATTAAATAAGAAATTTCTATAATAATAGTGTCACATTTCTCAATGTAGTCAAAGCTGTTTGTCTAAAGATAATCTTATTTTCATCATTATTATTATTATTATTATCCTAAAATAATAATGATAGTAATAAATATGATAATAATAATAAAAATAATAGTAATAATAATAATGATTATAATAATCATAATAATAAATATGATAATAATAATAATAATAATAATGATAATAATGATAATAATAATAATAAATATGATAATAATAATAGTAATAATGATAATAATAACAATAATAATAATAATAAATATGATAATAATTATAATGATAATAATAATAGTAGTAGTAGTAATAATATTAATGAATATAATAATAATAATAATAATAATAATAATAATAAATATGATAATAATGATAATAATAATAGTAGTAGTAGTAATAATATTAATGAATATAATAATAATAATAAATATGATAATAATGATAATAATAATAATAATAATAATAATAATAATAGTAGTAGAGATAATGATAGTTATTATAATAATAATAATAATAATATAATAATAATAAATAT